>OX465582.1:10404195-10724195 GCA_950022655.1 Alentia gelatinosa
CTAAATTACCTGTCAGTAAAATTGGCAGGACAGAGTTTCATCTGGACTTGCTGTCTCCTTATTTTACCATGAAACGTAATCGCAAGATTGTTAAAAAGGGATAAAACCTTGTCAGGCAATTATGGAAGACCCCTGGAAGAAAATCAGAAAGCTACCACCAGAAACACCTCACTAAAACACACCAAAGTGGATGCTGCATTTTTAAATGGAAACGGTAATTCTACTCAGGAAGGCTCATATAAACGAAAGAAGAAAACCCAGGAATGTGAGAGCAGAACTTGACCAGGCGTTCAATAAAAGTCACTTGGTTTTGAAATTCTGGAATTCATAGGTGCTGTAATTAGATGAAAAACACTGGTGATTTGGTTTCCGTTCTTGTGAGAATTTACATTATTTGCAAGGACACATTCTCATGATTCAATCTACTTATTAGTTTTATACCTCACTATTTTTGAAATGATATAGAAATGTAACGTTTATTATCGTCAGGAACATTGGAAATTTGAGTAAAACTCTGGGGCCTGGGCAGATGGCAGAAGTGCGCTATCCTAAACGCGTTCAGAGCTCTATGCTAAATCCACGAACTAGTTATCAATTACCAGTAATCCGTATAGCTACTAGGGTAAAGGATAGAGGACAACACAATGTATCAGTAGACTAAAGAAGGAAAGGAGATGTGTATGATTCTAAAGAAACGTCTAGCTGAGGTGGCCGCATCGCTCCCAATCCTATTAGTTTCAGATCACAACTAAAATGAAAAGATTTAATAAATACTATCTATTACAATCTTGCCAAAATCTAGTCGTAGTCTATCCTATACAGTCAGTATATATAGTTTCTAAATAAGAGCAGAGATCTTTAATTATGTAAATTTAACCAGTGGACTATAAACAAACAACTCCCCACCTTTAAGCTCGGTGGCCATGTGGTCAGGGTGTTCGCCTCGAGCATGGGAGGTCGTGGGTTCAAACCCCGGTCGGGTCATACCAAAGACTTATACAAAAATGGTACCCACTGCCCATTCGGCTTAACACCCGCCATAAGAATGAGGAGTAGGGGTCTAGGGTCCGAGTGGAAGAACGGCCGTATTGCCGAATTCGGTGATTGTGTAACACAATATTCCCATAAAAATTGCCAAAAAAAATAAAAATAAATTAAAAACACAGCAGGAAACCTAATTCCTGTTGGCCATTGCAACGGCATCCTAACTAAAGCCCTGCAACCACCAACTCCGATAGTCTAACTGTTTAGCATGTAGCAATGATACAATCGGACTCTGTATGGCCGCAGTGCGACAACATTGAGTATGATCAACTGAATATGCCCTTAACAATGACTTTTGTCTACGATACAGAAATTCCCGATCGTCTACGATTTCCGACATATTTTATCAGAGTGCTTTGGTATGTCTATTCAAGTAGGTGGATGCTGGGCCTTGGTCATATGGCAGGGGTTGATATATCACAATGTTTGGTTATTTTTATATTCTTTCATAAGTTAATCAGGGAAAGTAAGTAAAAAAAGGAGCTGGGGTGGATGTTTTTACGAAACAGCTTTCCCGTAGCATCTGTAATATAGGAAATCGCGGAAACTCCACTTAGAACTAATGCTCCCTCTGTATCAATTACACACAACCAAACATTGCCATTGTCATTGTTATGTCAGTAACATCTACGTAAGACAATATATGTAATATACATATGGATTTGCGGGCTTTATGTACAGAGTAAATGACGACCGTCTCCGTCCAACATCGTATATTGATTTATCCCTGTTCTGTAGCACGATGCCGCCAGGAATTCCCTGTGGTAGTGAAGCATATTCCCTCCAGGTTTCAGGACAATGACATATATAATCCAATAGGCGTAAAACTTTAAGATTTAGATGTATCTTTATTCAATTTGATAAAACAGTATTACTTGCAATTACAGCATATTGAAACCACGTGCCCTTTCCATTATTTAGTTGAAGATGGCTTCTATAGTGGAGTTTATGACAGTAAACTAGGAGCAAATAGTATGTTCATCCTAGATGAATGAGCGTACTATTATAGATGAATAACAATTAAAAGGTATAAGTTAGATTTAGCCTATGGATAGTTTTCTGTAACCTTATTGCACCCAGTCAACTTGCAATTTCTGCAACTGCCTATCTAGGATCCAAACAAATCAGGCACCAATTGGTCTTGAGGTATTTTGGTCTTGAGTGATTGGTCATGGTCAGCTGGGCACGCCTCTAAGAGACTGTGACTCTGGCTTCCTGCTCTGTTCTCAATATCACAGTGAATAGCACACAGATAGTGAAGGGATAGTTTGTATGCAGTACCCTGAGAGTCTATATGGACCCTTCTAAACTCTAGATGATATATTTAACGTGTGCAAGCACGCTCTAATAAACCAGAAACCGATGTGAGTGTCTACTCAGCGGGGAAAGGCATGTTTCTTTTTACTCAAAATCGAGCAAAGCTTTGTTTGTTGTTTTTATCTCAATATATCCTGTCAACATTTGTTATTCCAACGACATTTACATGTGTCATTCCCAAGATGTACATTTGTCCCATTAGAGATTTTGGCGTGTTTTAGGTTGTATTTGAGAAAACATAAACTTACGCGCCATCAGAGCTTCAATGTACACCACGGGACTTTTATCTATTACTCCAAATACTTTCATACCTAATACTAAAATAAATAAGCAACACTTGTCGGACAGTTTGATATGGTGGACACTTCCGGTAGGTCGCCGGATAACCTGGGCCAACACAAATCCATCGTTGTATGTGAGTTATCCCAAAGCCGAACCTTTTAATAAATGACTTATCTTTTTGTATTTTAGTATTGGCTCAGATACCTGATACAATCATGCGTTATTGTGTACCTACAATCAGGTATCAATGATCCAATTAACAATTCCTTATCAAGTATTGTACTTAACTGACCTTTCATAATGGATCAAGGAAGTGGCCTACGTCGTGCAGCTATAATGTACTCTACTCTTGGGTAAGTGGATTTGTGGTCACGAATGTAGAGTAGAATAAAAACCCACAACCTCGTCCATCAGACAGAAAACTCAGTGTTTTTTTTTATTTGATTTGTTTTATTGTCAAATTCATTGATATTACAAAACATATTCGTATTTAGCCATTTCAATCATAATTTTGCTTGTTTGACAATAAGTTCAGACATGTTATCAGCCTGAGTGGCTGGTTTTCATAGCATGCTGCTTTGTGCGTCCACGCACCCGTCATACATATGGGCATACTTTTATAACATAGTAGTTTACATTCAGAACTATATTTGTGAAATCTCATGAGATCATTTTTACAGTACTATACAGGGATAAATCTGCAGTATAGGGAAAGGGTTAAACTACCAATACACGCCACTGGCTACAGGAACCTTTTCATAAAGTAGGGCATCTGCTTAAATTTACTTTACCAAGAATAGTTTGATAAGGGAACAGTGAGATCAGTCCGGGACCAGTTACACGTTCCTCTGTTGCTAGTTCCAAACCGATTGATCGAAATAGATATTTTTTGTAGCATGGTTCGCAGGCAGGAAATTATCATGATAACCCTTAGCTCATCCATCATTCCCCTACTTGAACGTTGCTATCCGCTGAGGGTGCGTATTTAAACCCATACATCTCAATTTGAATTCTCATATAGATAGGGGGACGGCTCGGCATACTTATTTGTCCAGGAATGAACAGCTGCATGTTGTTGGCTGGGTACTCAGTCGTATTTCCCATGGATAGCGGGAGTAGCCCGTGGGTAGTTATTTGAAAGCAAATCATCATCTATAATACCGACAAAAACTCCCATTTTACACCAAATCTACTGCTACTTTATGAAGATGCTCATGTTATGAGAAGTTGAGAATTGCCCCCTAAAATAGAACTATTCTTTAAAATAGCTGGTTTGACGGAGACCCCAGAGGCAGTTTGACAGAGACTCCAGAAAGATTAGCTAGTCCCCAGCCGTGAATTTCCAGAACCAATTGACGCTAGTTCTTGGTCTACTAGCCCTGTGGGCAGCATGGCTTTTGAGGGGACGTTGAGCACCGGAACTTTAGTTCATGTCGTCTGCTTTGGCAGGTAATACAGGTGTTGCCGTTCAGCGCCGCCTAACGGCCCACTGTCTAGATACGCGGCTGCTCAGACAAACACTGCCGAGTCTGGCCACATGTGTATAGGAAACACACCAGTCACACCTAAAGTGTGAACGGCGGGTGTGATCGCAGGAGTGTTGTTTTTTTGACAGATTAAATTGTTGGAGCAAACTTGGGTATTGTATCAGTGAGTCTGAGCTGTCTAAACTTTATAGTAGATAATTATCTTGGTTTTAACTTGGAAAAAGATAAGCATATAATAGCTAGGCCTGCCAATGCATTATTGTGTATACAGTTTGGGTATACTTGTGTTATCTAAGATATATCTATGGTATCATTGAGGTGGTATGCATGTATGATACATCTAATTTGGAGTTAGAATACCATAGAATATGATGCAACCGCTTTTATTTCTATGGAAATAATGTGCATGGGTATTGTAAACTTATTATGCTTATACACTCAGTCCTCCAATGCTGAAGTATACGTTGCCAGGGGTATGTTTGGCCGCATGCATTGCGTAACTAAGCAGATAAGGCGCATCGCCGGCCTGTGGAAAAAGGCCTATTGGTAGAATCTACTGTTCTTCGCGGGAATGAACGTCTTCACACATAAGCCCTAAAAAATCTCTAAGTGTTAATTACACTATTCTAACAAGAGGATGAATTCTCGCACATAGTAGAAAATTTAGATATACACATGTACATTGTAAGTGGATAAAAAGGAAAGGCAGGAAGATACTCAGAATATACTGAGCACTACAGTTGATGTATTGAAAAAGATTTCATTAGTACAATACTTTCCAAAAACTATTCTTTCACTTGGTGTCCTCACTGAATTTGACATACTGTCGTAGATTTGTGGATTAAATGCAGGACATGTAGGATTTGGTATTTGTCCAATTCAATCTTTGATATGTTGAAACAGTATCAAATTAGAGTATAGCCATTAAAGTGTATTATTTTCCAGACAGGAGTCTCAAGTACTGTCTGAAGTATGTGCTTGAATTTTAACAGCGTAAAGGACTTGCCCGTATAATAAGTATAATAGGAATTAATACTTAGTGTTCATACAACAATAAGGAACGGGGATTGTCTCATGATCGCTGGCAAATTGATATGGTATTAATACTTATGACTTTAAAAAGTGTATTCAGAAATAGAGGCTTGCTTAGGGCTTTAGACTATACACACTTCTACACAAATTTAAATATGATCTGTCGAATTTACAAAATCAGTTTTTACAAAATCTATTTTTGTGACACATATTCTTACGAAAAAATCATTTGAGTAGAAATTGTTTATTCCAGTTTGTACTTCTGCAATGTTTACCAATTAGAGTCACCAGACAAATGTATAGTTACAAACATCGATTTTCGATATGCTGTCCAGTTATTATTGCACTCCCTACTCCATCTTGCAAACGGTATTCATGATTAATGATCTAGGGTATCTCTAATGTTCTAAAACTGTTCACATTCAAAGCATTGCTTTTCGTAACCCAACAAACCTGACCTACAGATGTACGTGTGTATATATATATATATATATATATATATATATATATATATATATATATATATATATATATATATATATATATATACGCTGTACATTTATATATATATCATCTTGCACATTCCGCATATCTCTACACAACCAACGTCTTTTCCAGATGATTCCCTCGGGTGGTGAAATCGTCCACTTCATGGTGATCAGGGTAGAAGATATGTAGGTGTGGCTTTGATACCTCTTTCACCTTACAGTGACCTCAATTACAGCTATCTCTCTGTACGTACTTTGTTCTCCCAATCGACTGGTACCCTGCCCTTCCTCGATCCATCAGTCCGGTCCCTCGTCGGGCTTCACATTTACACCCAATGCTGTTTATCCTCTACAGGGCGGGCAAACTGGATTACTAGTCTAAACGGCGATGATACTCTTTGTGTTAGGGAATTATAATGGGAGTTGTACTTTGTTGTACTTTATTGTGAGATAACGATGTATGCAAACGGAAATAAACTGGAAAAAACTGCCTTGAATCAGAAATGGATGTTGATTATAAAAAAAACACAACCCTATTTATGCTGTCATAATGGTATGAAGATGATATTCAAAGGTGTCATGAAACATGGGAAATTTCTGGTGACTTGGTTTCTGGCTGATAATCAACCACGGCCATATTATCTGAAACAACATTGAAATGCTGAATGAAATATTCTCTACAGGAGTAATCCTCCGGAGATTAAACAATAACATTTTCTCCACATCTTCTCCAGGGAGAGCATCTTGTTCTTTATTCTTGTCAAGTGCTACATCAGTTTATTGCAATTGCCTTCGAGGGACATGAAAAACACATACCGGAAACATGGTGAAAAATCGAAGATTAATATCTTGTTTAGAACAGAAAGCAATATTTTATTTAATCAATTCTGACGTCCCGGTAGCTGGATGTTTGCCAAACTGACGACTAGACGTGAGAGACCTGGAAAAGGAAGGCTCAGACTGAATAATGACACAGATTGTGATGAGCAATGAAACATCACGAGAAATCTCCGGTGTAATTTCCATGTCGGAAGTTATTCACATTCCTTTCTCTAATCATCTCTTAGTTTCTAAAAAAGTAATATTGTTGAAACAGATGATAAACTTCCATCCAAGTTGAATTCGCCCTACTCAATAGTTATTTCTTTTTTAAACCGTTGCAATTTGTCTGTCGAAATAATTGATGTTCCTGCGAAGTTTAGAGTTGGTGTTATTTCTTAAATATTCCAGATTGTAAAGTACACACAGTCAGACACAGGCATATACCCAGACTCATTAGTGCCCATATATTGCTTAGTTATAACCTCTGCATGTTCAACCACAACAGATTTGCGTTCGTTGAAATGCAATTAGTAAAGTACCTTTAAGTTATTACCGTTTTCTTGTCAAGTGCTTTGCCTGAAACCTCATGTTTGCAATTATGGAGAATCTTTCATTTGTATCAGGACATTTTAAAACTATATCTTTCAAAGAATAAATTGTTATCCGGATAAAGGTAATTGACTAATTAACATAATTAGAAGCTCATACAGTTACGAAGCTGATCCGCGGACCATCCTTCAAGGTTTTAGAGGTCGCACCCACCTACTACGATAAGGTCCCCGATATACCCCGATAGGCCCCGACAAGAAAAGTTCCCAATAGACCACAATGAACTACGATATAATTCTTATCGGGAACTTCAATCGTAAGCATAAAAACATGCGCCAAGCTTTTGATGTTCCCGATACTTTTCCGATACCAGCACCTTCATTAGCAGACATTACGATTGGAGTTGTGTCGGGAATGAATCGGAAACGCTATCGTAATGCACAGCCCACCAAAAATTCCAATCGGAATGCGCTCTATTCCAATCGGAACGCTTCCCGATTGAATTCCAATCGTAGAAAATATCAAACATGTCGAATCCAAACGTAAGGGCTACGACAAGAATTTCAAATCGGGGTCCAGTCGTGGGTGAATCGGGAACCGTATCGTAATGCGGCGCCCACCGCTACGATAGAAAAACTTTCCCGACAAGAATTGTTCAATTTCAGTCGGGAAGTCTATCGGGGACTTAATCGGGGTTGGTGGGTTCCTGGTCTAACTGAAGTCTAATAACTTACAAACTACATGCATATTGTGTACTGGCTGCTGGTAAAATGAGTTAATAGAGAGGTCAAACATTTGCAAGATGTATCAAGCTATTTCAGAGACGGTGGGCTTTAAATATGACGTATTAAACTATGCAAGAATTATTCTTTGGAAGTAAGATTAGGCCATGCTAATCTGTGTATGAATTCAATCTATTTCTGGAAAGCAGTCCAGCCAAATGGTCTAATGAAGCACGCACCGGTTATGACGCTGCACATTACACTCACCATACAGATCTTTAGGACGTAAATCCTGTACATCGAGTGCGGGCTGTCGCTCCTCAGCTGGAAGTGTGGTACATGGTAAACTATCGTAAAACCGGATGAGTTTTAATCTGGGCTCCCATATGCGACGACTTGAGTTTGGCGTAGTGATATCTGGAGCCAAAACTCTAGGAGTCGCATACGGGAGCCCAGATTAAAACGAATAAGGTTTTGATTTTATCCTACCCCCTGTGAACGATGTTTTTATGTGAGGATGATAACAAAAAACACGATAAAAACTTTCTGAAGTCCTCCATATAGCTCTCCTTGCTGCTCTGATGGCGCTTGGAACTACTTTCAGCTGCTGATCTCTGATTGGTCCATTTTTTGTACGGTCCTAGGAGCGATTTTTCATCTGTATGCGACATACGGGCGCATACGGAAAGTCAATGTTAAGCCTATGGGATTTTATATTAGGGGTAGGATAAAGACTAGAATATATCTACCGGCTTCTCATTTTTCCAATACTATTTGAGAGCTGCAGTTCAACTTTAAGAGTCTTAATTTGAATGAAGTTATATGCTAGCCCTCTCCATCCTTCGGTTCCAATGTAATAGAAAACCTCCTTCAAATAAAAATGTAGTGTAGGAACCCGACCCATTGTCTCGAAGCTGAGCATTTTTATCTTTCTGTAGGCTCCCTCTGTCTCCAAAGGACTCGACTTAAATGGGTCTAGACTGTCGGATCAAATGCCAATTACAGGCTGACTCAAAGTGCGTCGGATGCGTCTTATTGTCTGGAAGTAGCAGGTAAGCACTAGGCCCCTTAAAGTCAGGGATCTAATGCTTAATGCAGCAAGCTCATTTTTATTGTTTCCGTGTCTTATAAGAGAACACACTACAAATAGGTTAACCAGCACTAAAGCACTACAGATATACTGGTGTTTTAGCAATGCTTCATTCAAGTGAAGCTATATAGCTAATCTATAGGGAAGATGTACAGTGATCTGAATATATTGAACTCTATGGTTTCCTATACCAAAAACTCTTTCAAATGGACATTACCATAATCGTATATCTGAGGAAAATGCAAAGCACTGTAGTAAACATCTCATACAGGAGTTATCATAATGGTTACTAAGCAGTCAATAAAGAAATTTCAATCAAAGGAGCACAATTGTTAAAGGTGGGTGCAATTGGCTGTGGCATCATTATTTAAACATCTATATTATGAATACCATAATGTAAGCATTAGGGTTATATATTTCCCAAAGACACACCAGAGGGAAACACTATATCTCACATTCTAAACCTATGTGGCGCTTCTGGCTACCATGCTTCCACTCTCTCACCCACCATGCCATTATCCAGGAATTTTTTTTACTTTATGATATGTTACGTGAATAAAATCCGTGGTTCAACTCATCAGCCACGAGTAATTTGAAGCAAGCTACTCCATGTTTGTGTCCTTTATTAGTAATATAGTTTTATCAGTGCTACTGGCTGGTCCATCCCTTTCGTTTGGTTGACAAACAGTGGGTGGAATGTTTTCACGAGTAGAGATTTCCCGTTTAATTCTCTGTTCGCGTCTTTTCTCTCTCACAGCATACAGCCGGAACATAGTCCATTAAGCATTTTTACTCTCTAAACTGCTAAGCTGCTCTGCGCAATTAATCACACACAAGAAACTCAGTGTGAGAACTGCTCTCCCAGGCTAACCTTTTCACGTTTAACCCTTTCAATGCGACACTTAAGGCCTAATTGCCAACTTCTATCCCTGACAGTCTTCGCCAAGGCAATATTGTTTTCTGCTTTTTTAACATTTAGAAAAATGTCAGCATATAATTTAGCAAATCTTGATTTCTTCTCCAAACACATTTGAAGGTTTCATTTATTGTTTTTACAATTCATTTTCCCAATTTTCCAATTTTCTTCGAGATTCATATTTCGTCTTTACCGAGGATGGTTTGAGACAACTTAGTCCCTTCCATGGGAATGTCCGGAGGAATTTTCCGTGTCCACTGTGGAGTGTCTCATAACATCAACCGGACCGATAGGGTTAAGACGCCGCTTCTGACACTGGCCTCGCTAGAATCATCTGTCAGGTGCCTAGTTACTATTTTCATTCGTTTTATTCCCGGCATTTGAAGTATTTCTGGCACGGGCTATTAGCGTTGATAAGTACCAGTGAAAATGCTGCCACGATGTGGAGGTTTTCTTTCCACTGTCAATCAAACTTACATGTAACACACCCAGTAAGATGGTTTTACCATTTCGTCAAAACATGTGTGTTAATATGTACTTGATGATTTTAGGTTATACTTGGCCAACTACAACGCTTTACACATGAATCATAAACAATGGAAAATATAAGATACAATAATAAACAGAAGTACTTAGTCGGTAGTGTGTTGGCCTACAAATAATTTGTGCAGGTTTGAGGCTCTGCCTTGCTGGTTCACCTCACTCTCTTTTTATCAATCTTAACTCTGGACCACGCACTGTGTGAGCGTGAAATGGTCCTGGTACGTTTGGACTGTGTAAACCCCATCAATCACTCAATGAATCTAGAACAAGTTAAAATCGCACAGAATTAAAATTGTCTGTCTTTTAGTTATTGATGTCTATGATGATGATGATAATAATAATAATAATGATAATTATAATAGGAATAAAGCATTACATGCAGGGAGATATCTTTCAAACAATATCTGCTATGAAACGACCAGAAATGAGATATTCCATGATCAAACATTAAATTTAATATATAAAATTCTGACACACGAAAACGCAGATGAGAATAATACAAATTGCCAAGACACGAGTTCATTTTTTTTGGATTTACTACAGCAGGGGGTGGTTTCCCTCTCTACAAGCAGAGGCTCACTTGTTTTGAATGAGTGGGTGTGGACAGGCAGGCAAACCAGGTGGCAGCCAGAAGACACATCGGAATGATGAAATACTAGGCTGTTGCACTGGTATACGCAGGGGTGAGGTATGTGGCATGCGAATACGTGTTGTACGGCCCAAACTTACCGAGCATCAGAAATCATGCAGACCTAGAAGCTTGTGTTTATTATCGTTACGTGACCGTAGAGTGGCTGAGATTCATATAACTGAGAATTGAGCTAAGGAATTGGCGGTAACCCATACATTCATTGATAAATTATCCTTTTCAAGTGTGTAAAATCAATCTAGAATATACACATGTTGTGTACGATGGTCAAAAGTCGATTTCGAAAAATTCAGCGTATGTAAAATTGTAAACAAAATACAACGCAATATTTAAATGTCGGATTATACACATACATGTATGTGCCAATAAACAATTGTAGTACTTACATGAGTAGTAGTAGTAGTAGTAGTAGTAAACAGTTGTAGAACGTAAAAATGCCTTGAAGTAAATTCCTATATATAGAAATTGGCTGCTGATATAACCTATTCGTACAACACGTTTCCAGATAGGGATTAAATGCCTTGATTTGTCCATCTTGATTTAAATAAAGTTCATGCGAAGTTCCACTACGACAAGAGTTCCTAAATATAATGGTAAAGAATCGGCAACTGTACCAGTCCCATTTCAAACCTTTATTATTCACGTTCTGTTTGGAGATTGTCTTCCCCCAATCCACAATGTAAACCCATTCTCCTGAGAACACTCATGTTAATCAGAAAAATAATTACGTACAAGATCAAGACTAATCTATCAATTGGCATTGATCCTAAAGACCCTGAGTCGAATCCCAAATGCTCTTACAAAAATGATACAGCGGTAAATCTAACTACCCACTACATTTAACAATACAGGCAGGACGCGTGAGTAATGACTTGATGCTCTAACTAGCTTGGCCTTCCTATTACAGCCCCAAAGCTGATCCCACTAGGAATAGCACAGCACGCATTGGCTCTGTCCTTTGGTAAACACATCCCTCCTTACAGTGCAGCCATTTGAGGACGTCTTAAAGGTTTTACGTTTGGCCAACCTAGTTGTCGCATGGTTCCTGGCAAGTATTCCGATTCCACGGACAGCCAGTAAAGCAATTTCCATTCTAATGGAGGGAGGTGAGGCTCGGGCAGCGGTACCCAGATGAACGGCCAGAACCGACGTGGAACCAGTCTACGGGAGGCACGCAGAGTGAGGACAGAGAGAGTAACAGATAGCTATGGACAGCGGAACAGTCAGTGTAGAAGGGCCTGTTAGTATGGAGGCAATATCACTGGCAGTCGCAGAGGATGTGTGTAGGAGGTAAGGGGGTGGGAGTTGGGGGTGGTGGTGAAGAGATTCCTGTAGAAAAAGAAGATCATGACGGAAAGATGTAGACAAGGAGGATTGGTGGAGAGGAAGGAGGAATAGAATAGGGATGGCAGGTAACAATTGACAGGCAATATCGAAACGTTGAAAGGGTCGAATCACGGAAGATGGGAAGCGTATAGTTAGTGGAAGACGACAGAGAAAAGGGGACAGATATCAATGCAAACACAAAGATCGTGAAGGTCAGGTAGACACAGAGATAAAGGCAGATAGAGGAAAAGAGCGTATACAAAATCAAAAGTAGAGATAGAGAGACAAATATATAGGGACATCAGATCTAGAGAGAGAGAGAGAAAGAGAGAGAGAGAGAGAGAAAGAGAGAGAGAGAGAGAAAGAGAGAGAGAGTAACAGAGTGTAAGACACATAAAAAGACAGAGAATCAAAGGTAGAGATAAACAAAAGGAGAAAATAGAAAGAAACGTCATGCAAATAGAGAGAAGAGAGACAGAGAGAGATAGAGAGAGAGAGAGAGAGAGAGAGAGAGAGAGAGAGAGAGAGAGAGAGAGAGAGAGAGAGAGAGAGAAGAGATGCTGCAAACAGAGATCAAGAAAGAGGAAGTAGGGGAATGGTAAGTGAGAACAAGAAAAGATAAGCGGACTGTAGGCTAGCTTAAACGTTTGTGGAGAATAGGTTTACATGTACATGTATGTGGGGATGCACGAATGAGGTCATTCGTAGAGCAACATAATTCATAACCTTCAGTGATGTGCATGGGCAAAGTGATAGATAAGGGAGCTTTAAGTTCATGAGAACAACATTATCCATTCCATACTATTCTCCGTTATTACTATGGGGAGGTACCAAGCGCATTGAGTATCAAGAACCCCTTTAAGCACAAAGGCTCTACTGTAGGCACATAGCAATATGCAGGGTTAGGGATGATTCCAGAATCAAGTCACAGGAAATCCTAGAAAAAGATTCAGCTACCTACACTCAATTTCACATTTCCAGGAAGGAGCACCCAATCGCACCGCTCACGATCAGAATTCAATGATCTACTATATACAGTGCGGCCTAGAGCAGTGGGCATCGAGATTGATATACTAGCCTCAAACCAAGCGGAGAATCTCCTTATAAATGATTTCTGGAGCAGGCCCCTGGAGAGTGGGTATCTCAGCCGGTGAAACGGAAGATAATCCTGCTATAATCTCCCTCTCTCTCACCCCCTCCTCTGTCTCCCTCTCTCCAGCTGTTACCGTGGAGTAAAAGACCCGTAATAACAGCGCGAGGTGCAGGGGTAGTGCCGGCCAATACACGGCCCTCCAGCGAGTACTCCAGTGCTTTCCTCCAGTAGGCGAGCGTGGAGGTGCGTCTAGGAGTACGAGAGAGGGGGAAGGCTCACACGGAGGAGGATTGGGCCTTCTCACGTTCTCCAGGCTCTGCCATGGAGGAGGGCTGCGTAAGGCCACCACCAGTGGGTGCCGATAGGGGGCGGCAGGGTCGGCGTGCCGGGAGTGGCGCCCGCCGCAGCCCCGCCACCCGCCGGTGTAGGGTACGCCGGAGCGCCCGCCACCAAGAGGCAATGGGGTTTGATACCATGGAGGTGCCGACACGCTACCCTGGAGGACCGGGAGCGGCGCCCGGTGTGAACGGGAGCGTGACGGCAGCGGTCCAGGAGAGTCCCCCGGGTCTCACCTGGACAGGCAACCCGGACGGTTTACTCCATACCTGTGCTGAATATAACTCAACGACATTCATGAACCATCACCACCACCACAATGCGTCCTCGTCCTCCTCCCCCTCGTCCTCCTCGCCCCCGCCTTTCTCCACCACCCTCCGGGCGGGGGCGCGGACCGTGGAGCCGCCCGCCTACCCGGGGACCGTGACGGGGGACGGCGGAGGCCGGGACGCGGCCGTGAGAGACGCCAGACCCGCGGCCAGACGCAGGAGGGACAAACTGGAGATGATCGGTCTGAGGAGGCCGGCGGTGACGAGTAGTGGCAGTGAAGAGAGGGTCACCACACAACAGGAGGAGGTGGCACTGGAGGAGAGGTGGGCGGCAGGGCGTTATGGGTCACTGACTGAGTCAGGCCCTACATTTTGTGGGGCAGTGACTGGGTCTGATCCAACATTTTATGGGTCAGGGACTGGATACGAGCCCATATCTCGCTATGGTTCAGCGACTGGATCTGAACACACATCACGTCATGGATCAGTGACTGGGTCAGATCCTCCAACAGGGCATTGGTCAGTAACTGATTCTGACCCCGCAACATTTCATGATTCAGTAACTGGGTCTGAATCCACAGCATTTCATGGGTCATCGGCTGGGTCTGATTCAACCATATATCATGGGTCAGTGACTGGGTCGGACCTTCCAACGCGTCACGGATCAGTGACTGGGCCGGACTCGGCGCGTGTCGTCTTATGTCTGGTCGGATCTCAGGTCAATACACCGCCACCAGAGGGAGCGAGTGCTCCGCGGAGCCGTGAACGCCGACAGGTGTCAGACACGCTCTCTACGACTACCAGCGCGTCCGCTACAGGTGTAACGACAGGCGCGCGGGAGTTGTCGTGCAGGGAGCGGATCAACACACAGGAGGAACTGCTGAGAGCCACTCTTCCCGCCCAGGAGGAGAAGGAGGAGTGTGTCTCACCACTCCACTCGGCGCAGTGCCTACCTCTACAACCACTCTCACCTGCGGGCTGGTCTTCTTCACCTGCGTCCCCACCTGGAGGACGCTCCTCCGGCGTCCGCGCGGCGTCTGTGTATCGGGACGCCGGCCCCGCGAACTGCCTGGTTCCCGGTGGGCGCTGTGTCAACAAGCCCGGTACCCGGCCGGACAATAACCACTCCATACACAACGGTTATCACGACGACAATGGTAACCATAGCGACTACTGCACCGGAAACGGGGGTGGCGCGGACGCGGCGGGCGGTGAGATGCTGACGGCGGGCTGGGGACGCCCGACCATGGTACCTCCTCCCACCCCCCCGGAGGTACCACCTGTGGAGCGCCACCGTGTGGGGGGTGATGGGTTGGCAGCCAGTCGTGGGTTTTTCTACTCCAGGGCTGGGCATGCTGCTGACTGCGTGGGACCGCTGCATGGTGGACTCACTGTGACTCCAGCAGCTACTACTGACCGCCGCGCCGCTACAGACCACTCCTCGGCAGGCGGGGTGGGGTCGCATCTTCACCCAGCGTCAGCAGGGGGCCCGGAGCAAGCGGCCGGGGCGCCCAATCACGTGTCCAACGTCTCGACGCGCGGCGCTTACAGCAGCATCCCCGTGGTGCGCGTCCAGCTCGCCGACGACGACGACGTCGACGACGACCCCGACCCGAACCCGGACCCGGACGCTGCGTTCCGGAGCCGCGCGGCATCTTCCGCCAGCGCGCGGACGGACGCGGACGACGATCGGCGGAGTACGGGGTACATGGAGGAGGACGGGGCAGTGACCGGCGGTCTCCAGGCCATCGACCTGCAGGAGCTCCACCGCCGCCGGAAACAACGCCGAAAACGCAAGTCGAAATTCGCCAAGAACATCCTCATCCTCAGCTTCGCCTTCGTGTCGCTCTTCTCGGCCACGTCCGGGCTGACGTTGCTGCAGAGCTCGCTGAACCGTCAGATGGGGGTGTTCGGGCTGTGTGCAAACTTCGCAGCTGTGGCCGTGTCCTGCCTGTTGCTCCCCAAAGCCCTGATCCAGTTGCTGGGTTGTAAGTGGACCATCGTGGCAAGCATGGCGTGCTTCATGTTGTGGATTATGTCTAATCTCCACCCGACGTGGGGCACTCTGATCCCGACGGCGGTGGTGATGGGGACGGGATGGGCGCCGCTGTGGACGGCTCAGTGTACCTACTTCACCGTGACCGGCATCGAGTATGCCAAGTGGGGCGACCACATGCCGGACGTCGTCATTGCCCGTATGTTTGGCATCTTCTTCATGATATTCATGACAGGTAAGTCATATGATTATAACATTTATTACTATATACCCATGCCGTATATACTGTGAATACTCCCCGTTTTAGCATATGACGTAAAAATACTGTACGGACCGCTGGTCCGTACACTAAAATACGGACCACCTTGCCATACAAGTTTACTAACATATCGGTTGTTAAAAATTAAATTAACTATTTAAAAAAAAAAATTGGGAATATAGTAAATATATAACGTCCAACAATGCTTGTACAAGTCACAGAACTCGATGATAATTTAAGGTTTGTACGGAACTCAGCATAAATGCCTCGGTCCGTACAAACCGTAAATTACCATCTCGTTCTGTGAATTGTACAGCATGGTTAGGACGTTCTATATAATTATTACTTACATATGGCCGAACATCTATGAAATACTACCCGCTGCTAGGGGTGCAGTATAGATAATGTTCGGGCGTATTGATTATTCGGGTACACTGTGACCATCGGGTCAATTGGTACATATGATAAGTTTATAAAATGGCTGGTTTTTTTTATATCTAGGTATGTTATAATATGAAAACATAGTGACTGAGCCCATAGGGATGCAATTCTCGGCCTTTTAATGCCATAAACACGTCCCGACGCCGCAGGGGGAGGGATGTATATCCATGGCATCAAAAGACCTCGACCGGCCATCCCTTTGGGCTCAGTAACCACGTTTTCTCTTAATCTTTACTACTATCATATACCTATAGCCTATGTAATACTACCCGCTGTTACCCACTGCTACCCTCTTTTAATAAGTGAATAAAATGGCTTTTTCATATTCTGTATAATAAGAAGGAAGTGAATGAGCCGTAGCGATGCCGTTCTTGGCCTTTTGTAACATAAGTACATCCCTCCACCTCCGGTGTTGGGACATATTTCATGTAATGCCAAAGACCTCGAATGGTCATCCTCATCGGCTGTTATGGGCTCAGTAACCACGTTTTCTCATAACATTTTACAGACCAGATATCCAGGTCTAGACACATTTGGTTCTAAAAACTTAGAAATAATAAATTCATTTATAAATGTAATCTGGCTCACATTTTGATGAAGGGTTTTTTCTGACCAAACTTGTTTTTAATGAAAATCACGTAAAAGATAGCCAGTAACCAATAACAAATTCCCCAGCTTAGACTAGTTGGGAACGAGCTACAACAGTACTTGAGAATATTAGGAAGGCCAGTAGGTCTGTGGGGGCAGTTTTATCGTCATAGAGAAGAAACTTTATACAAGCAATGTCATACTATATTGTATCGATTATTACCTTACGGAATGATTGTTGACACAGTGATATTGTCTGATATTAGATATAGTTTCTAAAATAACAGGACTGAGCGGACTAGACTCTGTTCTCTCCGTATGGTAGGGTGGTTCACTGAACAGGGAAAATGAAATCTTATGAAAAGAGGATTCTGTTCCTAGTAAAAGTTAGTCCGCTAACCACAGCAGTCTGCTCAATACAGGTTGAGCCACCATCGAGGTTTGACTGAGGCTGTATAACTGATACCTGACGTTTAAACTAGACGACTAAGAGGGTGCGTCCACCAACCACGACAAGGCTACGACAAGTGCCGACATGAAGGTTCTAATCGCAGCCTTGTCGCAGCCTTGTCGTGAGAAGAGCATTGTCGGGACAGCGTTGTCGGGGCGTGTCGTAGACGTTGCCGGTTTCCGTAAAAAAAGACGCCCATGGTTCCGACACACTACGACAGTGATATCGAGGAAACCACAACACTCCACGACAAAGGTCCAGTCGTAGCAAAAATCGAACATGTTCGATATTGTCATGACCTTGTCGGACGGCCTCCGACAACCTCCCGACAAGCTTTGTGTCGCAGCCTGTCGGGGCCTTGACGTAGCCTCTTGTCGGGAACTAGGGTCCACCAACCATGACAAGGCTACGACACGCCTTCCAATTGTAGAGCTGTCGTGGACCTTGTCGGAAAGCCATTGTCGCAGCCCTTTTCGTGGTTGGTGGACGCACCCTCTTAATCGTAACGACTGTAGATCGTCTAGCCTATAGTCGCCAGATGGTACTCGTTAATCGCAATATCGGCCTCAATAGTTATCAACCCAAGAATTTCCTCAAGCACTTACACTTTTTATGTGTACCGATGTCTAGCCATTGAAAGCTAAAAGTCGGCAGGAGGTGCAAAATGCAAGAATCGCCGTTTATATCGTCTAGTGTAAACGCCGGGAGAGTTGATTTTAGAAAGCCAAGTTTAGCTTCTTAAACTAGAAATCCCCTAGATGGGTATGAGAATAAATGGATGAGAATGAAAGAATGAAGGAATGGATTTCTACCATGCGGTGGTCAGCATTGAGATGAAGATAGAGAACTGGGCTTCTGAAAATTAATCATAATCAAATACACAAATCATACAAAAGCAGAAAAAACTTGTAAGTGTCTTATTAATCGATGGATTAAAAAACACTTAATTCCGTATCTAGAAATTTAATGACCAATATACGTTTAATTACAAAGGATACAAAAACATGTCTTCTCCGATATTTACTGCCTTCCGAGTCACCTTTCAAGGCTGGCCTTATCAGTGTTTGCATGGTACTAAAACTTGTAATTGGTGTATGAATGTATTTGTATGAATCTGAGTGTATTGTCTTTTATCCTACCCCTAATATAAAATCCCATAGGCTTAACATTGGGTTGTCGTATGCCACGCTGACTGGCATACGGAGTTTTATATGCCACTAGTGGCATACAGCATTGTTATCATGTAATATTCCAAAATCGAGGAGATAGGGTAGGATAAAATCAAAACCTGATTCGTTTTAATCTTGGCCACCGCGTTCCACTCCTGAAGTTTTGGCTCCGGACTTCATCAGGCTTCACCTCTTGAAGTCACTTTGCCAAACTCCAGTCGTGGCATACAGTGGCCAAGATTAAACCTCATCCAGTTTTACGATAGTCCTTGCCTGTCGATAACAGTGTATTGTGTGTATAGTATACATGTGTGACTCTTGCGTGGAAGATCGCCAGGAAAATGGTGAACGTATTAAGTCGTTAAACCTTTCTTGAATAAAGTAAAATGGTGTAGGAGCGGAGCGCTGGAGGTGGTATCATACGTTTAAATATTAAGTATGTTACAGAACCACTTTCTCCAAACGTGAAGTATGTCTTAAGATTTTAGATCAATTAAGTAATATATTAACATTCACGTTGGCTCTGTATTCAGCGATCCATCATTTGACATCTAAGGCATAGACAACCAAAAGAAAGAATAACCCAAGTAGATTTATATTGATATTAAAGAGGCGGTCTACAAACGTAAATACTAGGATAGTATAATGCTGCATAACCATACTGCATGTGACCGTGTTAAAAGGGCTCTAGCGTGCTACGATTTACGGGTTGATACTCTTTGTATCCACAACAATGCGCGCATGGCAGCTTAGCCTTTTCTTACGCTGATAAATGAATCAAAGCATACCATCGCTGAACTGCCGCGGCTTAGTGTTTCTTTTAGAGGAGGGAGTTATTTTAGACGGAGTTGCTCGAAATAAATGCAGATCTCAAGTACTTTGAGCACGTGCAATCAATTAGAGGCAGGTTGAACTCGACAAGTGTCTACGACTCTCTAACCAACACGATCCCTGCATGTTCTACTACGATTCTCATAGAGATGATCTTGTATTTCCGATTTGCTTGTATCAGTGTAAAAGCGGGCTCCCACTATCACGATTTGAGCCTCCGAAATTTTTATCACTTTTTTCATCGGAACGCTTGTCGTAAGGCTATCGTAGTGTGTCGGAGGCTCAAATCGTGATAGTGGGAGCCCGCTTTAAGGCCTGGCGTCCACCTACTTCGATAGAAGTTTAAACCTACCGATATGGCACCGATACACACGCCCCGATATTAGGTGGCCCTCCGACGCGATCTTCATTTTCTATCGGAAGGTGCATCGTAGACCATATCGGAGCCAAATCGTAGTAGGTGGACGCCGGGCTTTACACTGACACTTTCAAGTCGGTGCATCATACAGTAAAACCAAACCAAACTAGGGCTACTCTAAAAGGAAAAGCTTAAATTATTACATGTTGCCACTTTCTCAATAATCTTGCCTCCATATGCTGCTCAGCTTGGGGTATGTAGACGTTAGGGCCCACCATCGAAAGTCGGGACGTTAGGGCCCACTCATCGGGACGTTAGGGCCCGCCTAAACCAACATAGGTTAGGGTTAGGGTTAGGGATAGGGATAGGGTTAGGTTTTAGGCTTAGGGATAGGGTTACTTACTTACATATTTACTATTAAATATAATATTCATTCACAGTTGAGATGCAGTAGGGAAGATTTAAAATGGGTTGAGTTCCTTACAGGTCGAGTTTTTTACGGGTCGAGTTATCCAGTATTCAAACATTAACCAATTATGCAAAATTAGGTGGGCCCTAAAGTCTATTTATGCCACATCTCCCTCCTGGCACCCCAGGTGTGACCGCGGCATCGCGGTGCGGCCGAGGCGCGACTGAGGCTTTCACACCCACGGTGTAGGGTGGGCCCTAACGTCCCGACTTTAAGGTGGTGGGCCCTAACGTCCTGCAACCCAGCTGGGTTTATTTTCGAGGATGGAAAGTCTAGTTAGCATAGGGTTTAGGCGTTCCGTGGTGACACCCAGTGAAGATTGGCCGCGACAGCGGAGTAGTGTATGGAATCTGGAGTTTGTATCAGGCTATAGGCCCTTTTCCATTGGCCGACAAAAACGGTGGGGATTTTTTGTGTTCTCCTAATAGCCTATTTCCATTAGCCATCACCGATATACAGTCAGGAACCACCACCTAAGCACTGCTGACGCTATTAGGCTATTAGGAGAACATAGAAAATCTACACAATGTCTGTCGGCCAATGGAACGGGCCTTATAGGGTAAACTATCCTTCACAATTCCATGATGTTGATATATATATATATATATATATATATATATATATATATATATATATATATATATATATATATTATTATTATTATTATATATATTATATATACATATATATAATCCAGACGAAAGGCAGCAGATATTTCCATGCAGTAAACCACTAGTATCCGAACTTTGTATGCACGTATGCGACAGTCATACTATTGAATGTCATCCGATACTGTGTTATTGCCAGAGGAGCGTGCATTCGTAGGTTATGTCAATAGAACTGAGCATGCAGGGTGTAAATAACATATCGTTGTATACCCATGCGTGAATAGCTCATTTTAAAGAACCGGAAGTACAGATTCCGTTGGTCACTCAGTGACGAAATAATATCCATACGTCCCTCCGTACTACGTGACTTGATTTAGATGGCGTTTTTAAAGATTTCCAGGTATATGATGATAAGGAGACTGAAAAATGTCCTTAGTGACAACTTCTTAAAGATTACTAAAAAAGAGGTTATTTTTGGAAGATATGGTGTTGCCTCCTCAACCAGGATGGTCAATTATGTAATTTTACAAGCTAAATCCTTTGTGCATCGGCAGAAATTATTTTATGCAAATGACTTGGATATTATGGCTTTCATGGTGGAACTGAAGAGGAAATTAGAGATAGAGAAATATGTATATATGAAGGAAGGTCGCATGCATAAATTTAAGTATTTAGCTCAACTGTGGGAGACAATCCAATAGGGAGGAGTGTGGACCTTTGGGGGGTAGGCAGAACTAACTGCAAATACTGTTTTGATGTGTCTGTCATATTGTCTTGTTATGTTTTGTCCTGTATGAAAAAAAAAAAAAAAAAAAAAATGGGGAGACATGGTGAGTGTGTCTCAATTACATCTGTTCCTTGTTGCTTTTGGTCGGAAATATTCACCTTGTTCTTCGAACTCTCTTCAAACTGTGAATACATCCGACTAAAACAACTCTGAACAGATTTCATTCAGCCACACTAACCATGTCTTAACATATTATATCAATAATCATCATTTTATCTTATCAATAGAGATTACTTTGTCAATGACATACCACATCGTGACTGATTGTATTATTATCCGAATATATATCTGAAATGTTGTTACCAGGTCAGAATTCAAACTGTTATGTCAACAAGGCATGACCTCTCCAGAATAATGTCAGTAAACCACTGGTATTTGATCTAAGAACCGCGATGGATGAACACCTTGTAAGCCTTCATTTGCACACTATGTTATTATTGATTGGTCAATACTTGCGTTCATGCGCCACACCTTTCGAGCAGAGGTTTGTTATTACATGTCATGTGTATTGGGTTACTATATTCTTGTATCGTTTTCCATTAGACTGCTGATTGTAGGCGGAGAAAAAGAGAGGGAAAAAAAGACTGACAAGGCGAGAGACACAGGAAAAGGAAAAAAGGGGTTATCGGAAAAGAAAGAAAAGGAAAAACAGAGAATGTGAGATATATGAGAAATGGAACAAGATATTGGAAGAGAAAAAGAGGGTATTAGAATTGGAGAGTATCAAAAATTCTGCGATCGATGGGTTATACATTTATCGGGTGAACTCACCTAGCACGACATACTCTACTATAGCATTTAGGGCAAGCTTTCAACACAACATGGTGTCCTTTATATTGGGAACACGGAATATGTTCGCCAACCTGACACACACCTACTTCACATGAGCATATCATATGCTTTCCGACATCGAAATAGGATGACTACTGACAGAAAGAGATGCCCAGGGAAAACAATAATTAAGAGAGAGAGAGAGAGAGAGAGAGAGAGAGAGAGAGAGAGAGAGAGAGAGACAGAGAGAGAGAGAGAGAGTGGGAGAGAGAAAGAGGGGAAGAGAGAGGACGAGAGAGGTGAAGAAGAGTGTGTGAGCTAACCTGATTCTCAGGTTACCGCCTGATCGGAGTGCTCTCATTAGGCAACAGTGACGGCCAATCAGAACAGCAGGCGCCACCACGTAGCCAGGTGAGGAACTCAGTTACCGCCGTCCCCACGAGCTATAAATAGCCGCCCTGCGTGCCTGCACCAGTCACGTGGGGTGTGACTGTGACCTCCGCACTGCCCACTGATTAAATACTCGTCACACGCAGGGCAAGGGTCACGTCAATTTCCCCAACAATTAACCGTAGAGTCGAGGGTAACTTTACAGTTCTGCGCAGGGTGAATAAAGGTCTGCAGGGTAGCAAAACATTATACAGGGTAGCATTACAGCTCTTTACTATATACCCATGCCGTATATACTGTAAATTATACGCACCGTTCTGCAATGGAAAATCCTATAGGTCTGCAATAGGTAGTCTTTCAGCCATGCACGGGAAAATCTTGCAATTCTGCATGGGTACTCCTACAGCTCTGAATAAGGTGACATTGCAGGTCTGCTCTGGGTAATCTTTGAGTATTAAAGATTTGTTATCAGAGGACTAAATAGTTTAATCAGGACAATAGTTGGAAATTGTGATGCAAGAGGGGATAAGGTCAGCAGCATTTACACTGTCGATATATGTATTATCAATGATTTATTATGACTCATTTCGTGTACCTGATCATAACTGTTCCCACATCAGCCGAATCGTTCGGGTGTTATTTTGATATAAGTATACCATACAAAGATGATCATACTTAGAAACAAGTCAATTCATTTGTAACATGGCCTTATAGCTTTCATGCGTATGCTGTTAGGGATTGCCTTGTGTTCTACATTTCCTTTCTTATTAATGAATTGCCTACAAAACGAAGAACTGTTGAAATAAAGGATAACTATTGACCTATCCCCTAGTGTAGAATCCGTACACACGCCCAGTAATAACAAACGAGGTCTCAGATCCGCTCCTGACAACTCACTCAAAACCACATTTCCTCCGAAGTTGAATCCATATTTATATTGCAAATTATTTTGAAACGAAATGTCTCGGATCTTTCCCTTTTCAGCAGGCGACATGGGAAATTACCCAATTAGAGTAATTAAGCTAATGATCCATGCCGTCAGGGTCCGCCATCTTCGCGGTCATGCTGGTGGTGTCCAGGCCCTTGTCAGCCGGACTTCTTCGCGTCTCCGTGGTCGGCCATTTTTATCTCCTGTCCGTATTTCTGTAATCATGTGTCGGAGCTCGTGTTCACGCCGAATCTAACAGCACAAAGATCCCAAACTCAAGCCAACTGTCCTAATATTGACACGTTGTAGCCATGTTAACATTCCACAGAGGGAAATGGAATCTTGAGCATATGTAATCGTATATTTGACCTTTAGAGTTCGGATTTTTTAAAAGGTACACATCTTCAAGGCATGTTCTGAAGCATACAGATGAACAACACTGATCTACTCTTTTAAAACCGATCCAATTGGCATAATTAGTAGCAATCGTTTCGATGTACGATTCTCTCATACAACAGCCTGATCGAGTATAGTGGTATGCCGCTTAACTTGTATTAGCGAACTATATTTTAATAAAAAAAACCTTATAAAAAAGGGTGCCGCCAGAGGCTAAAGGCCGGGCGGGGTAACAGGCCAAGGGTAGAATCGGGCTCGGCCCACATGAAGTGTGTGTACAACATCCAACAAAATTTACCCAATTGTCACAGATCGGACAAAATCGTGGGGATATGAGAATATTAGCATGTCGGTGCCATATGGTTCATGACGACATTCCTGTAATCGTAATCCAAAGAGGAATATCTGCCGGATATTTCCCAACAAAACGATGATATCGTGATTATAGACTAGATATAATAGGAAAGAATGACTTTTTAACGAATGTTATACTTTTGCCTTTGCCCTGACATTTCCCAAATTCTGTACTCATTCTGACAGAAGTTTGCCCTTTACTTCAGCTTTTTGGTCTTGGCCGATTCAAATTTTCTTATCAGCTACCCTAAGACTATCGGGTCATATGTAATTCACCAGAGAATAATGAGATACATCACTGTTTTTCACGACGTAAATGTCTCCTGGTACAAAGAATACGGATTCTCCTTGCATTGCTATTGATCATTATGAAACGAATTCCCCGCACGTTCGAAAATGTATGACAGCAACATTTTAAAGCACCAGGATTGTAATCATTAGTTGAATTCCACTCTGAGGTTTCGATACTGAGGTGCTTTGGAAAACCAACCCTAATTTTGAAGTGGATTGTGCTCGAGATGCAAGGAATTGGATTGTACATGAAATGTAGCCCAGCCTGTTTTGGACACTGATGCAAATGTCAGATTTCGTTCCTCATAGTATTAGATATGAATACCCAGCAATCACATATAGCGATATAGATGTGTCAGAAGAAGCTTGACTCAGCGAAAGACGTGAAAGTAGCTGGTGGGCATAGAGGATGGGATTTTATTATCCATCGTATACAAAGTCCCCATTGAAAATGTATGGGGACTCAGTAAACCACGACCCATTGTATAAAAACTGTCAGATACCATAACTGTGGTATACAGATTCAAACCTGTGGTATACGGCCTCAACACCATGGTATACGGAAAAAATAGTTCCTTTTGCTATAGAGCAAAGAAATAGTCCCTATTGTTATACCATTTGATATCGTAAATACTGGTTTTAATTTATTCAAAAAGATGGATAATAAATACAACAAACGATGAATTTGTGGATAGGCGGCTCTGTAAACCACTCAAGGTTGACGTCGTAATACACTCGCTAGCGCTCGTGTATTACTACGCGTCAACCTCTCGTGGTTTACGGCCGCCTGTCCACAAAACCATCGATTATTGTCTATGTAATCACACGATGTCCCATTGAGAAGAAATACATTGATTACAAAATGATTAAACAAAAAATGTACACCATACAAAAATAGCTATTGGCGAAAACATCTGGTGATCTGGAAATAAACATCCTTGGCTCCTATATATCGACAACGGTATGCTTTGCATAACATTGATGTCTAACACGACCTTGAACACGAAGATACACAGACTAAGTACATGATAGAGATGTCAGGAAATGAGGAGGTAATTGTTAACCTGCCAATCTCCCCTTCTTCACGTGTCTGTCTTGCCTGCCTGTTGCTCAATGACAGTGTTCTGGCATGGTGCAGGCCTGGTTCTGGTCTGGTTCTGGGCTGGTGTGCTCGGAACTGCTTAGTCTGTGTTAATAAGCTTTTAGCTATGCTCTTAGTGCGGGTATAGGGCGTGTAACCCAGGCAGTGGGTAGTCCCTCCGCCTGTAACGTCCCATCATAACAGACAGGACACTCTCCTAGCACAGCCCGCGGCCCCACTCTCTGAGGACTGAGATGTGCTTTGATACAGGGCCGCTATGTCTGTATTCATTCATTTATTATAGTATAGCTCATATAAGATCTTTCGTGACACTAGTAGCCTCGAATAAAGTGGATGTGCAGAGTAGATCTGTGTGAATGATTGTGTTGTGATGTTAATGTGAAGATTTAATGTTGAATACTTGGCCTTTGGAGATAGATTTCTGGAATAACTCTATTCATTTTGTGAAAAATGTCAATGAACACGTTCAATTTCAATGATAATAAAAAAGATGCAGGGCTTCTGACTGAACTTAAAATCTATCTATGTAAAACAAAAGGGCATGACTAATATCCAGTGCAATAGAAAGGATAAGTGGTATGAGTGATGGTGGTATTAAAGAAGGCTCTAGATAATCAAATATTTATGCCTGAGCTCTATGTATTGTCCAAATCTTTGTTGTTGTTTGATTGTGCAAAGATGAATCAGGAAGAAATCCAAATGTGTCAACACTATAACTACCTAGGGGTTGAACTAGACTCTAACCTAACGTGGACACATCATGCTCGAAAAGTGATAAAAAATGTGAGTTCGAAACTATTCAAGTTTGGTAAACTACGAAGTTAATTAACCATATAGGTATAAGTGCCTGAAATATGTACTCCCAGTAGAGAATGTATGAAATTGTGTCTGAAAAACTTGTAATTAACGAGAGATACAATAAAAGTGTTTTAAAAAAAAAGAAAAGAAGAGCGCCCATATAACCTAGTGGATTCGTGAGTGTCCCTTTTCTTCTCAAATAGAAAAAATGGTATGTATGATAGTGATGAGCTGGATGATGGACAGGACATGTAATATGTGACATGTCAAGATGATGAGCTATGTGTTATAGAATACCTATGTGATATGAAAGATGTAAGTATGAGTGATGGAAGAGATATGGCAGTAGAGGTGTGAAGATGATGCGCCTTGAAAGTTATGTGATTCGAAATATTGTATGCAGGCAAGAATGATGTACCACCGGAGATGTAAAGTTGATGCCCTGTGAGCGATGAAAAGTTGTGTGATATGAAAGATACCTATAATCATGATTAGATATGAGTGATGGGAGAGCTGAGTAATGTGCAGATGATGGAATGTGGCTGGTGCGAGGCATGACAAACAAGATCCTGGAAGATGGACTAAGCCTCCTGAGACTTGAACCTATGTTTGGAGAGTGTTGGCCTGGAGCGAGTCAGAAAAAGAAGCGCGGGTTACTTTCCCTATCACCGTCGGCACGGCGCCATATTGGACTGGCGGCCACTCAGTTTGGGTGTAGGGTTAAAAGCCTCAGTCGTCTATCTCTGGGCGGTGAAGTCTTCTGCAGTGTTAGCCGTGGCGCCCACAGTCTACCCTGCTGGGTCTCCACTCTCCCACACGCGACACGAGTTTGCATTCTATCGCCCAGATAACGGCGAGAATAAGATGCAGACCACGTGCCTCCAGTCCTAGGTAGATATCATTACCCTACCCCTGGATAAAAGTAGAGAAGCAGTAGCTGGGAGAATAAAATTTTATTGAATTTTATGTAATAAAGGAAGTAAAATTATGTCGACCTTACTGGACGGCATATTAATGATAAGATAATATGAAGGTAAGTATATGATAATTGACAGGTAGAATATAAGTCAATTATGAGAAGTAAAATATGAAATACAATACACATGAGAATTGTATGAAATACAATATAGGTAATTGTATAAGTAATAAAAATGGCCTACGTGAGTAGGGAGAGAAGAGGAGAGGTTGTGGCTGGGTGGGACGAAAAAGAACTGTAGTACGTGTGTACTGCAGGACGGGTGGAGGAGAAGTGAGACCGGGGTCCGGACCGGGGTGTACCACGTGACCGCGTGGTAGGTGAGAAAGCCGCGAGGGGGCAGGAGGGGCGCCCGTGAGGCGCGATAGAGGGGGACACCAGAGGTGGCAATGACTACCCCTGAGCAGAGCCCATGAGTAACCCATTACCCGACATCTCACCAATGTTAGCTTGATTTTTGTATGAATTATCCATAAAGTAACAAATTTGATAGAGTATATTTTCAGTATCGTCTTTTTATCGAGAACCTGTCTACCGTACGCATCTCATTGATTCGATCTCACCATGATATAAACAGCCGGCTATTACGCCGTTAAATCCACAGTAACCAATTGAAAAAGAAACAAAAATTCTAATAAAACTCATAGCAAACCTGATGCAGGCGGGGCTCTAATCATCTGTGCGCATGGACGACAGCTGTGCAGCGGGAAAGCGCAATGAATTCACCATAAAGACCTCAATCATGCTAAACTCAATTTTGTCAAAGTTGCTCATGTCATACCCATTTAATAAAGCATCCACCTCAGTAGCTGCAGTACTTTTCTAATTTCTGCTAAGCATTTGTATTATTTCTGATCGACTAGATGAAGGAGTTATCCTACCCCTAATATAAAATCCCATAGGCTTAACATTAAGTTTCCGTATGCCACATACACATACAGAATTGTTATCATGTAATATTTTAATGGATTTTTGGCTCTGCACTTCACTCGGCTTCGCCTTTTTTATTTTTATTATTATTTTTTTAATTTTACAAACCAACAGTTCTGCGCAGGGCAGATCTTCCACTGAAGTAGATACAACATTTTGTACATTTTGCCTTATGAAGTCACTATACCAAACTCCAGTCATGGCATACGGTGGCCAAGATTAAAACTCATCCAGTTTTACGATAGTATGCACTCTAGCCAGAAAGTGGGATCAGGATTCATATTATGGTTATTGTGGGTGTTCTAGCTAGTTTACTTTAACGGGTTTTTAGTGAGTCTATCTTGCTTCTGTCAGCGTATTACATGTATAGGTTGGCTAGAGAATTGGATCCTCATCCAGGTTTTCTGGCCCGGTAGAAAGAATGAAATGATGGTTTGTAATCATTATGAAGAGGAATATTTATCATGATCATCACATTCTCAACAGCTGATCCTCTCCAGCTGGTGAAGCACCCACAACCTTAAGACCTTACACTGCACGAAACTTACTGCTTTACATATGTATCCGAAACGCGTCTAACAGTAGGATTTTGCGTCTAGAAGTTCGACCTGTTATCCGTCTCATAGACGTCTTATCTAGTGGCGTATATATATACATGTCCATGGTGCGGTCTCATATACGTCATATATACGCCTGATTCCGTGGTACATACACCACCATCCAATAGTTCCGATCTTTGCAACTTGGGGACACTACTGGTAGCATATTTCATTTGCCATTAACCATCCAAGTCTGTATTATATGAAAAATACAATCTTATATTACCAATTGTCAACGGTCGCGGGTGGCGGGTCAGTGTTGGTGCATCCTCTACCAACACCCACAGGATGGGGCGGGCTGCGGGTCACAATTTCTTTTTTTTTGGTATCATATATACGCCTGGCGTATATATATCGCACAGAGCATGTTTTATCTTGGATACGCCAGGCGAGAAATAAAGCCAAGTCGCGCGCGTCTACATATGAAAACTACCTCGTAGACGCCCAAAACGCAGACGCGGATAAGAGGCGTATACAAATGTAAACAAGGCACGATACAGCCGATACATGCGTTATCGCGATGGCGTATATATATGTAAAATAGTGGTTTTCGTGCAGTGTTACAATTCTTTTTTCCTCTATCTGTAATCTTAAATGCATTTGAAGAGAACTTCTCCTAAGTCTAACACATAGATTACACATACAAATACAATTTCTAGTTTAGCCAAATAGATGATTAACAGCCTCATCGATAATGAATAATGTGCTGTCATAAGGTCTCTGCTGGTTACATGGCGTTACCTCCCGAGTTTTCTGCTGAATTACCAGAATATTGTTACTTTTGAGGTCCGGCCAACTGGTCAGCTGCCAAACGCTGGGGATCTGATCCCCGGTATATATCCCCATCAGCAACGTTCTCCGATATCCCCTCCATAGATCTGCGAACACACCAGGGTGCTCATTTAGATGTGGGTCAGATGCGTGATTTGTGTTACATATATTCTATCCCCTTCATCCCTCGGAGGCATGACCAACAATTCACGATACAACACCCCGAGTGCAATGCAATCCTTTGATGATACTACTATAGGCCAGGACCATGATTGGCAAGATAATACTTTAGTCCAGAAACACTTTTTTTTATGATAAATTGCTTTAGGCCAAGATCATCTGTTGACAACTTTGGGGTCTTAACTCAATCTACATTATACCTAGTGTTGTTCAAGAAAATCATTGTCACATACAGTAACTAAGGCCTAATCTTATAAACTATTATATTTCCAATTTTTTTGGGTGTGTGGGTAACCTAAAAAAATTTTTTTAGGTTGCCCACACAACCCAAAAAAATTGGAAATAAAATTTTCACCCATGTTCCTCAGACCAGGCTCACAACGAATGATCAGGTAAAATTAAATCTTCAATCAATTTAGCACCTACACAGACCCCAACAGAACAAAGGGGCTGTGACATTGTGGAGTGGAAGTCATCAAACCACACCCACACAGAACACATCAATCAATCACTTTTATCAAACAGGCAAAAAAGAAAAAAGAAGCACAATCTAAGCAGAAAACAACCCCTCACATGAAAACAAAAGAGGTTTAGAGTCCCTTACTGTACCTGAGGAGCCAGAAGATGGCGAAACTGCACACAATTCATGAAGATTTAGGCAGCACACATAAAAAAATGTAAACAGAACCGCCATGACACATGTCAGAGTTCAGCAAAGGTCAGATCAGGTCACATCCTGTACATCTGACCAACCACAGGCCTAAATCGATGTTGTGGACATGTAACCAAAGACAACCACACAGCAGAACCAATAAAAATCGATCTGGAAACGGAAATACGTTTTCCAGCGCGAATTTCGCTTGAAATTTGACTTACCTGATCAGTTGTGCAGTCGTACTTGGACCTTACGCCTTGTTCATACACACACTAATCTTATAAACTAGCTAACACAGTGACAAGAAAAGAAAATTTGGAATATTTTCTGTTCTTAATGAAGAAGACAGGTCACGTTACACAGATATGTATTCATAACATATATTATAACAAAGTATATGATCACATAACAATTCTCAACAATATACAATCACATTCACTTTTGTGAAGTCCATGTGATATAAATCCTCTTGGTTGCAGCTGTACTAGCAGTCTATCAGTCCCCCTAATACCCTTTTCAGTAAATGTCCAATGTCTCTTTAACTTGTGGATAGAGATGAACCATAAATGGGGGAATATATGTTGGTAGCGGTCCTCAATCCCTGTTCCCTGTTTCCTCCAGTGCTGGGATGATAGGAGCTCGTGGAAATGCCCTACTCTCAGTATAGGCCTCTGTTCTTGTATAGCCTAGAGTCCTGGTGTTCTAGCCTCCTCACTGTAGTGGTGGTGGTACTTAGCAGCCTTAGAGATGCTGAAGCCTCAGTATCTGAGCGAAGAGTCTCTGTGTGGACATCTGGCTACTTATATACTTTCTTGGGGGGTCAGTCCAAGCGAAGACAGGTGACAGTTTAAACACAGTTGGAGTGGCAGTCCAAGTAGATGGGACTCAACCTTTATCCTACCCATCATATAAATCTCCATAGACTTAACATGGTAACTGTATGCCATGGTTATGGCATAAAATATGTATATGCCGCTGGTGACATATGAAGTTAAAAACATGTGACATGATATTATCGTGGGCACCTATCTACCTGTTAGGAAGCACCCTGTGATATTCGCAATACTATGTCAAAATCATGATATTGATAATCTAGTATTGTTCGGTAGTGTGATTTATTGTAAAAAATTGCATGAGATACAAGTCAGTAGATGAGATTTCTTTTCTTGAATTTGATTCATTGTATCAATGTACTAGAAGGGTGTGGTTCGTCGTCATTGCACATCAGATAACTAAAGTGTACAATTTAACTACTAGGCACAGGATTGCTAAGGTACGCACAATAGGAACGGATACGTCGGAATGACTAAGTATGTACAGTACCTACAGTTTTATGTTTGTGATCAAAGAGTTCTCCTCCCAGACTCATCTCTTTGTGTACGAGTGATTCACGTAAGAGATCATCTATTGCCAACAACATGCCAGAACTTTGTCTCACCCTTGGAATAAATGTCCATAGGCTTAACGTTGGGAACTCGTTCTCCATGCCCCTATAAGTATTGCAGTCCGTTCTCCATGGTTTATATTCTATGTGATGTCCATTCTTTTGTGTACAGGGGTGAGATAAATACAAAAAGCAACTAGCTTTGGTCAAAGAAGTCATTCTCTAACTCATTTGAATGCTATGTGATATTCACTCGGCTGTTGCCTCGTTCATATCACTCTACATCAAACTCGTGGAGAAAGACAACTTTGACCAAAACTTGTTGGTTTCTTCTTAAATACCGTATAGCTCATAGGAGGACGGCATATTCATGGCATATATATTCAGGGTAGGAACAGCTGCTGGCGATTTGAAACATCAAACCGAACTCATATGGTACAAGTTGGGTAGGCATAAGAATTGATTTCTTATAGAATATCAGCATAACCTGCTTATGAATAATATGTAACCAATATTGAAATAAATGGTATTTTGCATCATGGAGATACCATTCTGGATGCATTTCATCGTGGAGTATATATTATCCTGCTATTTGGTGATCTTAAAGAATCAGGTAGCCCCTGAGAGGAAGAGGATGAGACATGGCGGTCACTAATGACGTTCTTTTTATTGATATAAAAAAAGACCTCCCACCGAATCTCATTGACATTTGTACCAAAGATCAAAGAGCATTCCAGGGTCTTCTGATTGTTCTTGATAAATGATAAGTTTTCTGAGCCGCTGAACCATGAACCATGGAGCCTCAGAAACGAGGCTGATGGTGTTTTCTAGAATTTCGAAAGGGAGTTACTTGTATATATTCTTTTATCCTACAGAAGGAATACATCACAAATCAGGTCATTTGTAATGTTAGAGATACTAGATGATTTCGAAAAATGCCTCCAATTCTGCTTCTATTACTTTAAACTGGCTAGAACCTGGTAACTCTGTTTCTAATAAAGCCAGTGAATGAGGACAATCATTCAGGTCTTCTGTTGCGAACACCAAGTGCTATGTATACAGTGGAAACTCGAAATAAGAGACCATTTGGACCGAGGTAAAGTACCTACTACAGTATGCTGTTCACGTGTTTGTGTCCACATTACTAGGTTTGCATGATGTAGTCCCAGAGCTAATCACCTACTATCTGAATTGCAATTACATACATAATAGTGAGTAGTTTTGTGGCAAGTTCCTGTAATCTCCCAGTAGTTTACGCATAGTTATATCCAAGCGACAATGATATTAAATATTGTAAACTAAGCAAAAGCTTACTTATAGTGGTATCTCTGTCAAAACGAGTCAGGATGATACATGTATCTCAAAATAAAAAAATGGCCTATTAAAACATAATCGTTTCCGATAACTGTACCCAATGGGCACTACACATACACTTTAATACTAGGAAGTAACTTTATCACATTTTTGTGTGGTATCTATTGGTCACGTTGATAATTATACCATGAGTACTTGCAGTATCAAACGAAATAATCATTGATATGATAATTGGATGAAGTTCATGCAGGTCGGGGTCTCACCAGTGATATATTGCTCATTCTCATAGAAACATAACAATTAAAGTCTTATATATCTATACATTGGCAGATATTCTAAATGATGCACATGGAATGGGCAAAGTTACATTTTAGGGTTGGCGTCTGACAATTTACCCTCCTCTGGATCGTACCCATGCGCTCAGGCTCAGGGGCTTTACTCGTAAACGTCACAACTAAACGCCACTCAAGTTATTTCTATGATCCAGACCCCACTTCAAAAACGAACCCATCTTGAAACTAAATAGTAAAAAGGTTCCCATTTAGGAGACCATGCTCACTAACCCACGGCAGATGTGAGGAAGCATGTAGCTGCGTGCGCAGTGCCGCTCTGCTATTAGTTTCGTATCGTTTACAGAATAGTGCAGTTTCATGGCAGATACCTGTCAGGGATAGCTTCTCGGACCTGGAACATGTATGCTCTTACGAAACGGAACGATAGCTGACGTGAACTGCGCTCTTTGTGTTGGACTCCAAGTATGCAATGCACTCTGATGTGAGGGTAAAATAGAACCCGAGAGTGTTGTTATTAAATTCATAGGGGAGAAAGGCTGAAATGGTAGTTGCGACAAAAAAAGGGTTGAAAATGTGTTAAGAGTTAAATTGTTCGTATTTATCCTACCTCGTCTATGCTTTTGTATGACTAAAAGATAAATATTGAGTCAATGACCAACAGAACTTTTTTCATAGTAGCCGATTTCTGCGCCCTGATTGGTCAATATTGTTATTACTCTAGTGGCATAAAAAACACTTTATGTCACGGCCAGCCACATAAAATTTCCCTATGTTAAATCTATGGCGGTTTTTTATTAGGGGTAGGATAAAGGCTGAAATGGTAATTGCGACAAAAAAAGGGTTGAAAATGTGTATGAATAGAAGAGAGAGGAGGTCGAGAAAGGGATATAGACCTAAATACCGTATTCTATCCGAACGGATAATGTTATTAATAATAATGTAATCTAGCTCTTACTTTATCAAATAAGATAAGGTCTCCATTCAGTGACCTAAATGTGAGACGAATGGGGCGGTAAGAAATGTTATTTTTCTTTGACACTTATTCTCATATTGCCCCTTCTTTACGACTCTCTGTAGATATCTTTGTGGTTTATCCCTTGAAGTCTGAGCGCTGAATGGATAACTGGGAGGCGTCCTTTTTCGTCAAGGGATATTCCCATCCCAGACCCGGAAGCAGAGGCTCTATACAGGCATGTTAGTGCGGCCCCTTGCGGGATGTGAGGCGGACTAGGGTTATAGTTGAAAGGATGATGTCCCACAACACCCACTCCGCATTGCTAGAGAGGATTAGTCTTATGAATGCGGGCCAGCGGACACCATTGTGCATTCGAGTCTCAGCACTGAGCTTTGCTAGACATGATCTTCGTATGGAGGGGGCGGGAAAGCTTAAATGGTGGGATTCATGTACCACACAGGGCGTTTTTATGAGAGAAATCCTGCTGAGATTCTGCACTCGAACACAATTTCCTCAACTAAATTACAGGGTTTCATTTCCCTGAGACATGTTTCCCCCCTGTAATTGTTTAAGACATTTCCCCCCCCCCCCCAAAAAAAAGAACAGAATCGCATGAGATTTTGAACCCTGTGAGGTACATGAATCCCACCGTGTGAATCCCACATTAAGAAGTAAAGGGGTGTGGAGTTACCCCAGTGGTTAAAGCACTGGACTTGTAAGCCCAAGGTTGTGGGTTCGGGTCCCACCGCAGCCACTCTTCTCCCTCAGCCCAAGCAGTGGTAGATTTACTGCTATACCAAAGGCCAATCCTTCTCATACCATGTCTAATGTGGTGTGGGAAGTAAAAAGAGCTCCCACCTCGGTGAATGTGTAGGGGTGAGATTTCTACCTAAATTCTTCACTTAGATTCCATCACCAACCTGCAAATCACCACTTTTCTGTAGAAATTCCCATTATGTCTGGAGAACGCTGGACCGACCTTATCTTTACTAAAACGTCAAGGGGACGTTGTGAAACGTTGCTAACGTTTTGCCGTACACTAACTACACCAGCCTCGACCTAATACGCCCACTGCTTCCGTTAGGCTAAGGCAGGGCAGATTTACTATAACCAATACAATATCACGTGACACGAACTGATGGAGGGTCCCTGCCTCTGACAGCTGTATACGATCGAGATTAGGCTTGTTAGGCGGCCTTTAAGGCCTTCCTAAATCCCCGACCCACACCCATAGATCTGTGGATGAATTGTATTTACGAGCGTGTCTCCTAACGAGCCTCCCTTCCCGACATGCACCGCGGTATTTATTTTTATAGTTTATTTTCGTTTTTGTTCTTGATCACCTTTAGAAGAGGATGATAGGTAGCGCTCAGATTACACCAAGGTCGGGATTACGGGATGCCTTTGAGTCCAATTTGTTGATAATGATTGAATCTAGGATGGCTTTACCTGACAGCTGGGATGTATTGCTTGGTCTTAGGAGCTTATCCCTTGTTATGGTGTGTTATTAAATACAGACAGGGCACGGATACAAGGCAGTGGGTGATGCAGCATCGGCTGTGCGCTGAGACCATAGGCGTATTATATCTAATTGATGGCATGCACATATATGTCACATTTAGCTGTCTTATCTGTTTTTTAAAAGGGATATTTTCATAATATAAGTAGATCACTCTTTTCATATTTCCTTGTGAACAACAATGGAAACGAAACTTTGTATTCATTGGAAGATCGGCGATTATTTTTATTCCTAGCTATGTCGTAGCCTTGTCGGAGCAATCTCGCAAACAGTGGTTACCAGGCTTTAGGGTAGATTCAAAACCCATGTTCCGCTGAACAAAGTAGTTTCATATTTTTTGTTACATGACCTACAGCCTTATGATGCACCATAAAGTCCCAGAATGTCATCTCTATATTGCTGTTAAGACATATTGTATAATCATTTAGAAAGGACTATATTCCGACTATCTCGGTTTTAACAGGAAAATGCAAATTGAATTGGAACGGTTCTATGGCAATCCCGTCCATCATGAAGTTACAATGTGCCAAAAATTACGGGAATTTCTGTGTATTGAATATACCACAATAAATACTTTAAGATGACTGAATGATACAACCTTCTCTCTTTCTTATATTCAGTTACCGGCAATCTACTGTAGATTATTTAGATAGACATGACCAAGTTCCTGCTCTTTATTGTTACCAGGGACCTGTTTCACTAGTTTCGTGACAAAACTGTTAGACAGACATGAAAAGCGGCACTAACAGTGCAACCAAGAATGGACAAAACGAAGTCTAATGTCTAATTCTTATGAAACTGGACACTATGTTTGGGGTCTGTCTTGTCCTAAGGGCAGCTACTTGTGTTTTCACTAAACTAGTGAAACCCAATCTGTCTGTTTGGTGTCACAGACGCCATCTAGACATGTCACGAAACTAGTGAAACAGGTCCCTGGTCTATCACAACCAAATCATGTCATTAATTTCACCCTTACAAATCACGTTTTGTGTATTTATGATCTCGATGTAGCTCCCCATTCGCTGGAAGAACTGTTTACCCAAACAGAAGTGAAATAAAGACTAAAAAAAAAAAAAATGAGTCGATGAAAACCCCACCGATAATATTCACCCTGTACAAAAGTCGGTCAGTGGTTCTCCTTGTGAAAAGTAGGCGGCACATCAAGCCGGTTTTATTTCATTGGTGGGCTCAAAAGTCAGTCGGTGGTGCCACATTGCCCAAGGAGGGAGGGGAAAATCGTTGATCATTTCCGTTTCCACTTGACAATTATTGTGCGGAATGTGTCACATAATCGGTCGGCAGTGTGAGATGCCATTATCGGAGGTCATGAAATTATGACGTAACACTTAGTTACAAATTAAAAAAGGGTTTTATGCAGGGCCTGAATTAAAAAAAATACCTCAATAAAGAACAGGAGCTGATGAGATTAAACATATGAAAATGTTTCATATAGAAATCCAGAATTAACCTCTGTTTTGTGACCAGTTTTATCATAAACTGATACCTGGGTGTAGGGGTCATGGACGTAACACTTTCTGATAAAACAAGGAACAGAAAACTCCATTCAACATTTAATATTCATTGTACACATATTTAACTTAACTAGTATACATCTTGATACTTTATGCAAAGAGTATGACCTGCCTTAATTACTTTCCTGTTTAGCATATATTGGGGTGTCAGACGTAACGGGGTGTCGGACGTAACAAATGCTCATTTGCATCCTCAGAGGTGTTAAAAAAAAAAGATTAGAACAATTATTTTTATCATGCTTAAGGCCAACACAGAATAGCATGATGTAAATGAGGTTTGGTTTTGAAAAATTGATTACTGGAATTGTAATCATGTTTTATGTGACTGTTACGTCCATGACCCCTATTTTTTGGAATTTAGGTCTAGGTAACCATATCCTGAATATGACACACTTATCATAGGACAATTAAGCTCAAACTTTAAGGAATGTAAAAGGACATATTTTTACAGCATTTGCAGGTGACAAACATGACCTTGATTTTTTTCCCCCTTTTGTTGTATATATTTTAACCTTGGGGTCATGGACGTAACATTTTTCAATTGAAGAAATGTCCAAATATAAAATTCATGGAAATTCTCATTTTTTTAACCTTGTTCTATGATTTTTCACATATCCCTAATGGTAAAGATTGACCTAATGAACCATTTTTATTGATTCTGTTGCCTCTATATATATTGTGAATATTTGTTTATCTTTAAGCATTTAAAAGAACTTGAAAATGAGGAGAAATAAGGGTTTTTCTCAATTTTCACCTTTAGATTCCAGTCGGATATGAAAAAAACCTATGTTGAAATGATAGAATCTTTTGAGACGCATCCATTGATACAGGAATTACAACTGTACACTGATTATTAAGAGAAATAGTCTAGGAAGAACCTTTTTTACCTAAAATGCAGGTGTTGAAAAATCGACCCAACTGGCAGGTGGAGACGCCGCATTAGTCGTGTTATACAGCATGGAGAGCACAAGACTTGAACTAGTTCAGACGGAACCTGCTTGGAATAAGCGATTTGGGCTGTTCTAAATCTGCCTCCTAAACTAGCCTGGAATAGGTGAATCCATCAGGTGGTCGGAAACTACCACTAAGCCCAGTATGGAATAGGGGTTGCATTTAGAAATGGCCTTCAGAATAGAACCTGCCCTTGATACCAGCCTGGATTATGCACCTACATTCATTGGTCGAAATCTACCAATAGGAGTACTGGAATAGGGGCCTGCTATATTTGGTCGAAGTCTGGCTTTCAGACTAACCTGTGGAGTGAACAATCTGCGCTTGTAAGAACCACAGAGGAATACAAATACTTTAAATCAGTAACAAAAACGAAATTGCAGAATAGTCTTGTGATGCTGTGAAATACTTGACTAGGAATGAAAGTATGATGGATTAACTTGGTATCAAATCACAAAACTGAGATCTAGTGTTATTAGGTACATGAATGTGACAAACAAATACCTATAGTGTCAACGACCACGTATTAAACAAAAATTTTTTTTTTTTAGTTATTACTATACTCAATCATATATTAAGTGGAATACCAACACAGGGTAAGGCAAGGTCATGAAAATCAACTTATACAGTTGAGATCTACGCTCTCTTTATTGTTCTCCCAAAATGTTCAACTACATACTGTATGGAAGGAAATGTACATACTTATGGACTACAATAAAGAAAGATGAAAAAAAAAAAAAAAAAAAAAAACTTGCACTAAGTGACTGCATCAGTTGGTGGAAATCCCCCCCCCCCCCACGACTAGCCTGAAATATGTAACCACATCAGCTGATCTAAATCTCTCTTTAAATGTGGGTCTAGCTTCAAACAGAAGCAAGCATCATGAGCTTCTTAAATAAAATAACTAAGTAAAAGAATTCGATAAATAAGTACTTCAAATAAAAAAGAATGCTTGTATGATAAGCCTGTAGCAGGTGACTACATTTGCTGGTCTAAATCTACCTATATTATAATCCTGGAATAGATGCCTGATCAGCTGATCTAAATCTGTCTTTAAAACTAACCCAAAATAAATTATTAGAGTGAAGAATATGGACTGGTCGGAATCTCCAGCGAGGAATAAGGCGTTTTACACAAACGCCACCTCGCAGGTAGACAAAGAATGACATAAATAACCAATAAACTGCGCCGACTTGGTAATATCCGAACTAGTGGATGATGAATACAATACAAACTTGTTTGAGATACTAGGGGACGTATCTTCCCTGGAGTTGACTGCGCCATTTAATCGTATTCGCTCGGATATTACTATGCACCACCTCCTCGGGGAATATGTATCAGAAATTAGACAATATTGTGCATGTATAAGCTGGTTAAAATCTGCCTTTAAGACCAGCGGCCTCCATTGATAGCATAATTACACCTTTCAGACTAGCCTGGACTGTATCAACTGGTCTAGGTCCACCTTTAAGAGTCATCTGGAACAGGTGACTGCCTTAGCTGATCTAAATCTGCCTTTAAGACAAGCCTAAAATAGATGCATGCATCAGCTGATCTAAATCTGGTTCTTGCCCTTTGATAGCTGACCCGGATCCGTTACTATGAGTAACACGCCGTTGGCATTTTGTGATCCTGTGATTCTGTCTCTAAGCAGCAAGCGGCGAGAGCAGCTGGTGACATTTGTAGTGTGTGATCTCGTTAATCAACTATCGCTAATCACCCGATTCAATTGTAACACTCAGAAATGGGTCATACTTAAATGGCTAGGTTAGAGCTACCTTATGTTATGAATCATCCCAGGTACAATTAATATTAGGTTTTATCCCATTAGTCTAAAAGTTAAGTTGTTTTCAAGTAATTGCCAAAGGTATCACTTTCTACATAGAGGTTTTAGCATAAGCTATCATTTATGACCAAATCTGCCTGACGTTATAAAGGAATTAAATACACAGTGCGTGCATTTCTAACACGTAATCATACCTTTTATAACACACCTGACAGGGAGTGTCCATACTAAATCTATGGAGTCTGCGGATCGCTACTGAATAGATTCTGGAAAGCCGGAATCTAATCAGCAGAATTGTTTCTACTACCTGACGGGCAGTATAGGACTATTCATTATAAACAATGCACGGCATTTGCGTCGAGCTTCTAATTATTTTCAAGAATTTTTCTTATACGCAATACTCCTCGCTTTCGCTCGGAGTTTCACTACGTATCAACTACGCGGAGAATACGGCCATTCAGATCAAAATCATGGTAATAGTGTGTATACACTTGGGACAGTTTTCTCGGGTCTATTTACCACACACCAAATAGCATGTCTATCAGACAAATAACTGCTGATGAGGAATGTTGGTCGCTAACCGAGTATCTGTATGTGTATGGCGCACCTCGCGGCGTGTGGAATAAACCAGATAATCAGTTCAAAAAGGACAGCTCATCCTTGGATTGCTCGTAAGGCGCTCTGAGTACACCAGTGATTCTGGTCAGGAAGTCTGAATTGCATCTCATTGCAGGACGTTAACTGGGGCCGGGACCGAGAACACTAAGGTCATCAAACGTCCAAACATGCGACCACGCTAAATCCAAACAGCAACGGTCTATAGCAACAGCACGTCCTGTGTATATGCAATAATATAGGCAAAACACGTGGTATGGATGGCCGATGATAGACAAAATACGCCATATGGGTGGGGGATAATGGGGAAAACACCCAATATGTATGGGCTATAATAAGTAAAATACATGGTATGGACGATAATAGGCAAAACATATGTTGTATGCATCGGCTGCGAATGAGTTGGTTTTTTTCTTCTTAATTATCGATATTTAGACTGCGAACCGCTTATAAGGCTGGTTTGAGTACATATGGTTGGAGGTGACTATATATATTACATGTAAATAAGAGATGCTTTATTCTCTTGCATCTATTGGAATTTGGTGTGTTTTGTATGTTTACGCTTTCTGTCATCCTACCTCACCAGCACCGTGAATCTTTTCATGTTTATTATCAAATTTATATTAAGTGTATAATGTAATGTGGATATTCTTATTCCCTGTGATCTAACCTCGCACGTTGTGGTGGAAGATTCTACCTTTCTACGAACCGTATCATGATGAATTGAATAAAAAATGTCTGAAAGATCATACCGATATGCTACGATATGGACCTCCCGATAGGCTACGATTTGGTCATTTTGTATCGGTGTGTATCGGGAGGTCTATCGGCGAGTGTGGGCGCCGGGCCTAGGAGTGTGTGCTCGGATGAAGAAAGAAAGATGAAGAGACACGAAATGTAACGGGAAATGCAGTACTGGAGACGTCAGGGTCCGTCATATTTCAGCAAGCAAATTACTCATCATAAGGTGGGACAAAATACCTACATTAGCGGATGCTCTGAAACCACGCTATATCAAAGGTCATGACATTTAAGGGTGTCCTGCCGCGAAAGGGATTGTGGTTTATGCAGCGAACGCTGACACAGATTTATGAGATGCCGAGAGTATCATAAATTAATTTTACTAACTGTCTCAGAGCAATATAAAGCAAGTCCTATCAATTTAGAAATAGCACAATATTCACGATATGGTGAAATTCTATGTAAGCAAAATCTAATAATAAATGTTCCTCTTGGAACAGTCAAGTCCCAAAGATTTGAACCAGAATCACTTTATTTACACACAAGATGAATTATTTTGATTTATTTATTATAGGTATTCCTGTTTGGTGAAATGTGTCTTAAAAAGGATTGGAGGTGAAATGGGAAGGATTCACCCGCTGTTGGCAGGAGACCCGGCAATGTTTGGCTGCTTGGCCTTTACTGAAGACGCCTCCGCCAAGCAGACGTGTGTCACGTGATCCCGTGCATCATTCCCTGAGAAACACACAAAAAATCCCACCCTTTTCACAAAATTACCAACATTATGGACAGAGATTAATAGAATTATAGTTCTTCAAAGAAAAGGTCGCGATTCAAATAAGTTTTGGTTGGTGGTCAATGGGGGAGGTTTTTAAAGATGGAGTTGACGTTGGATCTTGGGAGGTACGTGTTTGTAATCAAAACACTTCTGGATTAAATTACGAAATTTAATGTCATCACAATAAGTTTATCCCTCAGATACGTTATACAACCGTTCAGAGAACGTTTAGTGAAAATGGGAAATTATTGATTGACATAGTAAAACGGCGATCATTGACGAAATCCGAGCAATATAGCACAGAAAGCTGGAACCGGAACAAATGCAGACTCATCAGAGATAGACGATTGACTACATACCTGTATACACGCTAAAACTTATTATTGTTGAGCTTGGTAAATGTGCATTTACCGAGTTAAATATAGTAAGGCCAATTATGTCTGTCGAAAGGTTGTACTGATGAAACACATCCTGGAAGGTGATTCTTTATGATCAATGAACAGACTTTTAAGGATAAAATAATATCTTCTTCCTCTGATTTAAGTGAATGACGAAAAAGGACAGGGAGTGGTACCCTGTTTACATCTTTTTTTTTTTTTTATAAGATTCGGTATATTACCCATTATCTTTGAGAGAAATGTACTAATAGATAACCAGTTCGGATTTATGTCTAAACGCTCCAATGTGCAAGCTATGTTCAGCCTTATAAATGTCAATACAGCTAAACAGTAAGAAAATAGTATATGCATAACGTATACCGTTTAGCAAAGCCTTTGATTCTGTTAGCTACATAATTCTAATAGAGAAATCAGTGAACATAAAACTAAACCCACATCTAATAAAAGTATTTCTAAACTTTTAGATTCCAGAATGTTTTCAAATCTAGTGTTTGAGAAGTGTTGTTCCGGTTTGTCTAAAAATCTAGGACTCCCCTCGCCTCTTCCCCGATACCACATCTAATAAAAGAATCAAAAGTAAGAACAAAAGTAACTGACATAGTATCAAATCAAGATCTCATTACGTGTGACGGACCACAGGGTTCAGTAATAAGCCCGTTATCATTCATCATCTTCATGAATGGTATTATATCCAAACTATCCTTTGTTAAACCCATCCTATATGCTAATGACATTCTGTTACTAACCAAAGTTAAAACCCAAGAAAAGGCTCACATTCGAATGGAGGCTGATGTAAATGAAATAAATAAGTGGTCCGAAGCAAACAAATTTGATATAAAATAATGTGGGTTGGAAAATAAATGAAACCAGGATAAGTATCGAAATATAAATTTCGGAATAAATCAACTAATTGTTGTCAAACTGTATCGCTATTTAGGAATGATGATTGATAATAATCTGAAAATTTGATGATCATTTTGAAAAGATGATAAAGAAGTTTAATCTAAAACTCTGGATACCGAAACAAGCCTGAAAATATTAAAGCATATGTTAATCCCCGTGAATATCTGTACAATTTTGTTTAAGATAACGACATCGCCTAAAATTACAAGTATTGGTTAACAAGGCAATGAGAGTAGTAAAAGGTATAAAAAGGCGAAAGATTAGTAAAGAGAAACTATACTAATTGTGTAACATGCAGCCTTGGATTTTTTTGGGTAGTAAATGGTCATATGTTATAAAATAATGTCCTTTCCTCCAGCCCTTTCTTCTCTTCTCCTTGGAAGTGTGGAGGGGTGTGCTGGAGGCGTCAACAATAATTGACCTGGCATTGAGATACACATCATTAGTACCTACTATCCATTCTGTTTAGACCCAATGTAGCCAATGTAGAGTTTTCAATCTGTGGATTTTGTTGTATTACACCTTGAGTCTCAGGTTTTTTGCTTTTTTTTGCTTTTGGGGTGTCAGTTTATGAAGTCTAGTATCCTGAACTCACACATCGTGGACACTATTGTGGTCTATCGGGAGGTTGAAGCGTTTTATGGGACGTCACTTATTTTGCTATGGTTCTCTAATGACTAATACGAGGCCAAGCTGTGGACGAAAAAATTTAATTTTTCACGTGAAAAAGACAAATATGTAGTATACATGGTATACGGTATACAAAGGTATACGGAAATTTGTCAACAGTAAAGTTCATAACAGGAAACACCCAAATACATGTGGGGTGGGTGGGAGGTAAAGAAACGTGTAGATGTCTCTTGCTGCGTTGCCGCGCTTAATACGACAGCTGCCTCGAGCCATTAGAGCTCACATGTACGTATTAATTACTTGAGACGTTCTAGTATGCTGTTCTTTATTTTCTGCTTTGTTTATGCAATATGCCAAGCTGGAGCTATCGCATGTGACAATATGTTTAACGGTCACTTTTTTTTCTTGTCACTTTGCTGGTAGTGCCATCAGTCTTAATAATTTGCAGTATCTGTAATTCTTTTTGCAAACGTTTCGGTTGTGTTTGCTGGGGTGGTCTTTTGGCCCCTCTAGTCTGTAGTCAGTCCAGGAACTTCAACAAAAAAAACCTTCTGATTTTTCAGTAATTTGTAACCCTTCAGCAGTTTGCTCTTGAAAATGTTCTTGTTGGTTGTGGATTTTCCCAGGATTTACCAATCTTTTCCCGATATGTTTCGCAGTGGATTTCTATAGGGTTTGTGGGTACTGATCAGACATTTGATTTCTTCTCTTCATGGAGAAGGCTGCTTCCACTTAAGGTTGTGCAATCTTTCAGGATATTTTCAGGGTAGCCCCGTTCTCTGAACTGGAACCTTGATTTTGTCAGACACGTGTATGTCATAATCGACTTCGTTGGCGCATATTCTTTCAGCCCTTAGCAGCTGCGAGTATGGTATACTTTTTTTGTGCAGGAGGGTGTGTCGAGTCGTATCTGAGGTAGCTTTTGCAGTCTGTGCGTTTCGCGTACAGATCGCTCACTAGCTTGTTGTTACCCATTATGGGGATTTTCGCGTCCAAGAAAGCTATGCTGTCACTGGAGTATTGTGTTTGGTGGTGTTCGTTCAGCCAGGTCGGCCACTCCTTCAGTTGTTCTTCACTGTGCTCCCAAATGAAGAAATTGTCAAAGATGTGTCTCAGACAGAGTTTTGGCTTGAGATGATGTCGAATTTTTTTAGTTATTTTTTTTATTCAGGAAAATAAGACGTACAAATTACCCTAATGTGGGCGCTCTTCCTCGTAGTCTAACAATACATCAAGATGTGCTAATATTGATAACAACAGGACAATTTTCTCTTCAAGGTCTTTTATGAAAAGATTTCATAGGATGGGGCCAGTCTAGACCCCATTGCTGTTCCCCCTATTTGCCGGAAAATCTTTTCCGCGTCTAACACACCTCTCCACACCTCCGAGAGGAAGAGAGGACTAGCACTGCTATATGGCAGTCCTAGGAGCATGCTGGTAGCCTGCACATCTCCAGTCACCCCATACGATTGGCGCAGGTACAGTGCTCTGCTGTCGCATAGTAGCGGGTCATGTTGCTATCACTGATGTTCTATTTTCGCGGCGTTTTTTTCCCGCAATTACCGACCAATAAACTGCACTCTACCCTATATGGAACAAACTGCTGTCAGAATGTGACAATTCTAACTAAATACTTGTAGCAGCTACTTCCAGCAATGAGAGAAGAGTTATTTGATGTTTCTCTGTGTTTGCGAACGGTGCCGCGTAGCAGAAAATAACGCGAAAAACGCCCACCACCACACAGCGTTACAACGCCCCCTACGGGACCCCTACGTTCTGGCAGAGCACTACCTGCGCTAATCGTAGCGACGCTAGTGGTAGATGCGCAGGCTTCCAGCGTGTCCTAGGAGAAACCCTCCAGATATTAAATGGCCCCCTGGTCACTGTCCTCCCAGGAACTCTCCCATCATTATCTTAGCCTGGTATAAACGTCCATAGTCTTAACATTAGGATCTCGTTCTCAACAGGCTTGCGAGAACGGTAACTCGTTCTCAACAGGTGATAAAGAGATACATATTTCAAGGCTAAGATAAAATCAGAAACATATTCGTGCTTGGTCTGAGTCCCTGTTCACTATCTCGTTTGGAGTGCTTCAGAATATTCACTCGGCTATCGCCACGTTCATATTACTGCACACTCCAAACTCGATGGCGAACGAGGATACAGACCAAACTCTCATCAATTTCTTTCTTATTGTCCTAATCCTTCTCACTGTCCCCAAACATTAAACGGCCCCTAGACTGGCCTCAGTCCCTGTGTCCTACCCCTCCACCCCTTCTGAGTGACACAGGGACTGGTCTCATCCGTAATCGGCCGTGTAGACTGGCGCGATTTTGCGCCACACTCCCCAAGCAGAGGTCTGGCTACTGGTCAGGATATCTGCTGGGAGATTGATACTATATCACTTTGATCTCAATCGGGTCACAGTCAGGAGTAGGCGAAATATATTGCTATGACAACACAGGCGGCCAGGGAACTGGAGGAGGGGAGGGGGAGGGGTAGAGGGAGGTATAGGGTTACAGGGGGTGGCTTGGGGTCATAAACAGGAGATTCTGGTCAGAGTGGACAAGTCATTGATTCATTGGCCAGTCAGAGAAGGACATATGCTATAATGAATTGTATTCCGATTTTCTTAAATCATTTAATGAATGTTCATAAACATAGACTTGAGCAAGTCTAAATGGCCCCCTGTGTAGATCGACCCGGACAAAGTAGACCCGGTTAATGACGTCAGGCGGATGAATACACTACAGATGCTGGGTTAAAGAACGTCTGTTCGTGTTATGGCGTCATCTAGTGGGACCATTGTGAACCAGACACCTGTGATAACAGGTATGAAGACACTTACCCTGGTCCCCTGTGCTGATCCCAGTTTAACAAAAGGACGGAGATGCTTCATCCGTCCTCCATGGTCAGTTAGTAATTAAGGATCACCTCCCACCTCATTGTCCCCAAATCCCCAATCTTGCCTGATCCATTCCCCTTCTTCTCGTGTACCTTGGACCATTTTGTGATTTAGGAGTCTATCAATAGAATAACGGCGATTGAATGATTATATTGTGCCATCTATACATTAATATATATTCACAAAGAACACGATGGTTTCTTTGTCAATATAATATATAAGTTAGTCTTTTACGAATCGATTTTCCTTTGAGGTCTTACTTGCCATATTCTTATTCATAAGAATTAATTTAATATCTGACATTAGCTTCATTCTTGGCGCCGGAGGTTAAAATATGAAAAAAACCAACGTTGATAATCACTACACACAGCCCATACGTCTTGCTTACTTGAGATCTGTTCCTGGCCTCGGTGATATTTTTAGATTCTCATGACAGGCAAGCGTTGTGTAAGTAGGTGGTATGACCTGTGTAGGGCCAATAAGAGTTGGGCACACATAGTAAAAGGTGCCACTGACGGTACGTCCCAGAGACAGCAAATCGATACACAGAAAAGCTGGAAGTAAAGGTGTATGCATTGTTTATATTAACAATACAGAGCAGAATATATGTGTCATCGATCATGGCTATAGGCGTTTTTTTCTATTGGAATTAGAACTCAAAGTCTATATTATAGGTCCCCGGTACAGGATTTCTATATTTCTATCGAATACAGTATCTGTAATACATATAGATGTTGTTCATCTTAGAGGTCCCTGGTACAAGAAGTGTTCTGCAGAATCAAAATGTAGTGTGAATAAAAGCGTGTGAGATACTGCACCAGAAGCGATGAAATTATCCAGGAACAGAAAACGTGTGTCAGTTGGGTTTTTGCATAGAGCGGCGTGGCCAGAACTCCGCTAACAGAGTCAGAGAGATCACTTAGAGAGAGGAGCAAATGAAAGAGCAAACAGGGCCTCCAACGCCTTAACCCTTGTAACTAACTCGCCAGCTAAAAGGCTAGTTCCACCAACACGATGGATTTGCCATGGTATATCTTCGTTTATCCTACCCCTAATAAAAAACGCCATAGGCTTAACATGGGATTTGTTTATGTCACGGGTAGTGACATAAAGTGTTGTTTATACCACTACTTTCTGATACTGAAAAAATATGGAAACAGGGTAGGATAAAATCTAGACGCCACTCGTTTGAGTTTGAGCTTATTTATGCCACTCATTTTGTTGGCTCCGTAATATCACTCGTCTTCGACTCGTGAAATTATGGAGCCAACAAAATGTGTGGCATAAATAAACTCAGACTCAAACTCGTGACGTCTCTTGATAATATCTTATATCTAACAGTGCCGGATATGTCGTACCTCCGTTGTTGCGATATATATAGCGCGCGATGTCGTGTGTTTATTTTGATGCTCCACCACCGCGACACCTCAAGACACATCGAGGCAAATATGCATGCGATTATTCAAATCCTAGCAAGATTTAGTAAGACAGTCAAATCATGACTAATCTCGCTATATCATGTGTGTTGGTGGAATCACCTCTTAAAGGGTGTCATAAGCAGCTCTGTATGCATAACGGAATCGGTGCGTTTCCGGGGTTTTACATGTATGTCATTTGCATCCCGAGAAGCACATAGGCTACAAGTATATGGTGAAGATGTCATTATATAGCATGTTGATTTTTGTATAGAGAATTCTACACACACAGCACCAAAATTGTGGGTTATCAATATTTACGCCATGGCATAGACGCGTGTATAGGCTCTGTGTATTCTTTTTAATGCCCCAGTCACACTGTCGTAAGAAACGGCGTTTTCCCGTGTTCGCAGGTCTAAATTCTTCTACGTATTTTGAAATATACAAATGCGCTGTGATGCGCAGGAAAACATAGAGATATGTAAGTCGGAATGCGTAAACAAACATAAAGAAAACGCGGAAAAAACGTAGTGTCAGAATCAGTTTAAAAAACTTAAAACTTTTCTCTACGCATTTGTAATGCATAAATGAACGCGGTAAAAACGCCACCATGCGTACAGAACCAGAAATAAGCATTGATGAACGTTAAGAAGCAAAGTCATCAGATATATTCCCAATCTGTAGCTGATACGTGGTACCCACCATCTGAAAAATGTAGTAAAAACCTAGTGAATGCGCCAGAAAATACGCCAGTGTGACTGGAATGTGTAGTAAAATATAAATGCGTTGGATTTACGTAGCGAAGATGCGGAACTCGCGTCCTTTCAAAATGTAGAAGAAACGCTGTTTTTTACGCCAGTGTGACTGGGGCATTATTTATGTGGCTCTTACATGTACCAGGCGGTCTACCATCATACCTATGCTATGGTTCATGTTTCCATATAATGTTCCATAAAAATGTTTCCATATAGATATGCCCGTATTGGTATATATATATATATGGGGGGAAAAAAAAAAGGGTTTTGCCAAAGTCTGCTGTACACAAATCATCAGATATGACAAACACAGCTGCGCAAACCATTGTTACCGCCACAGCCACCACCACCGCCGCGGTCACTACCACTATCATCTCCCGTCGCCATCCACCCTTACAACAGTCACTGCCTATCAGTCTCCCTCTTCACTCCAATGGCAGCTTGTGCTCTACAAACAAGGTTAGGCTGAACCAAACAGAACAATATTGTTACTCCATTCAAATTTGATTTTTGAAAACAATAGAATGCTCTGTATATTCTTTGTGATTAATAAAATGATACCCAATCACGTTCTAGCAAGGTTTTATAGTAAAATTGGTAATTTAGTGAAACATGTTTACCATATTGGAACAGCCTATCGTACCGCATTACTTTTGATAAAGCGAGTGCGATATTTGTATCGAAAGTAACAAGATATGCGCGGATCTGTGACCACTACTCTCCAACCACAGCAATTGAGGACAACACGTTGCAGAAAATCCGGGGGTAATTCAAGTATGGTGGTGCAGAACCATACCAGCACAGTGTGGTGATACGTTTCAATTGCGTACCACTTGTACAGCAGAGGTTGGTATTTAGAGTATTTTGGAGTAAGGTGTATAGTACTATAAGATTAGATTTCCGGATACCACGCACTTGAAATACCATGAAACAAAAACGACAGTGGTGTCCTCTAGGTGCAGAGATCGGAATAATCAAACAATGGCGTAAATTTGCATATATATGTATAACACCAATTGGCCTAGTGTGGTATTCACGTCTTTGTGTATAGAAGCAGGCGTATATTAAACGCCAAATAGATTGATCCTATGTTCACGCGAAGATACTCAAATATACGCGTAAATTAGAGATTCCTTTTGTGGAAAATTGGTGCTGTGAAAAGAACAAAAATATAGTCCACAGAAAAATATACTTTTGGTATCATTTTGAGAGAAAGATTAAAAATGTATCCAACATGTAGAATACCGAACTAACTCCATATAGAAGTTACCCATCGCTATAACTACTGATAGTTTCTGGATTGTCTATGCAAATTGATGACGACAAGGTCACGTGTCTGGGTGCAGTATCCGTACGCTTGGCTGATGAACAATGTATACACACAATTCCCGCCTCCTGAGTCCAGGGTCATGTGACACAATCAGCCACGTGACAGTCTACGATGCAGTTTTGTTTGCTCCATCATGAAAAGGTGATAAGAATATTTGCCGCGTACCCCTCTGTGTGTTTCGGAGAAAATGGCAGACATTTGTATGTCAGATTGGGGTGACAGCTATTTCATCGCATTGGTATAGGTAATATGAGGAGTTATGAGATTATTCTTCACGACGAACTACTGCATTCGCTTTATAGACATTTTACATAGTAGACAGTAACTCACATGGTATCATATGTATATATACCAAGACAATCATATTGATACATTTGATAATTAATTGGGACTTTTAACCATATTTTCATCCCTAACAAAGCTTCCGCACAGCGATTATTTTATAATATATGACATCAAAATGAACCACCCCTTCCCTAATACCAGTTCACTCATCTATTCCTCTAATCTTGAGGTGTTCATTTCTCCATATCAACTGCCCCCTTTATCTGATAAAAGAAATTCATAGATTTAGTGAAATCTGATTTATTCTGATCCAAAGTGGTTCATGGCTAACCTCCAAGGTTTCTTTGTTTCTTCCAAGACGTCATATATTTTTGCTGTTATCCAAATCTCAAAAGATATTAACAAGGGACCCGTTTGATAATCTAGGATCGTACATGAACACCCTTTTCTTTAACTCCTACAAGGTTTATCGTTTGATAATATTTAATTAAGTCTGTTGGATAAGACAGTCTTGGTCGTCCATAAGGTCGGCCAGAAGTGTTGAATAAAGGTGACCTGGGTCTCTACGGAACAAAGAAAAGAGTCAACATGTGCGATGCTAGATTATTAAACAGGTCCCAGGCTGTTTCTGCAGTGGAAACACACACACAGTATATAGAAAAAACATAAAAAGAATATACCAACCTATCTCGCGCTGTCAGTTTCCACTGCTATCATTCTCAGGAACGTGATTTACCGAGTCTTCTCCCGAGTTAAAGACAGTATTTATCCTCTATTTTAACTCCCTGGTGCCGTTGAGTGGACACTTGATGCCCCATAGTTCGTCATGGAGCCTCGACCTCCGGGCTGATCACGTGATCACAGAGACGCGCTGCTTAACGAACGCCAGTAATAGGGGCTCAGCACGCCTACTGGGTGCCTAGTGACAGAAACAGGAAGCATCGGAAATACTGAAGCCCGATGTAAACAAGTTTAAACACCACTACACATATCTTGAAATATGTAATTTAATATGCCCTGTCTACCCTATATATGTACAATATCAGGCCTAGTAACTGGACCGTGATAGAACAATGTCAGTCATGCTATCAACTATTTGTTAAAGGGGCTTGAACGTAAAGGCCAGATTGTGCTATTTTGTGTGGCTGAAACCTTGAAGCTTGTGTTGTGACTATATAACAGTCACCATTGTTCTTGTCTAATACTATTTCAGTTCTTAGATGTACATGTATTTCAATTCCAGTTCAGTTGAATGATGCAGACCTCACTGCAGCAGGTCACTAGTGTTAAGAGAGCTGGTGACTTCATAGATAAAAGGTCAGAAGGTTCTGGCTCTATTTTATCTTAAACACCAACTTCGAAGTTTCATTCACATCCCAGAGCCTATCTACCTAACCAGATTAAATTTCCCTTTCTCTCACAAACAACCAAAGTAAGTCCTACCTCCGACACCAGAATGTGACAGGCACTTCTTGTTACCTCGATGAAGCATCGGAACTCTAATGGACACACGTGTTGTAGTGCATTATAGTAGACAGAGGCTTCGATGAATTAGACTTGGCATATCATCCTGCTATATACTGTAGGAAACACTCATTTTAAGTATATACGATGGAGAAAATGTCTTCTCTATGGGACCCGCTTAATGGGAAGTCACATATACTGTGTCTCATTACCACGACCAGAAAACGCTCGATGCATGACCATTAGCACACTGTACGATTTTGGAACATGGATGTACCTTTATCTGAGACAAAGAAACAGTCCTCAGTCTCAGGCGAGGCGTCCTAAAGCCGGGCCCCCACCTACCACGATGGTCTACAACATAATCCCCGATGGCTACGATTTGAAATGCCCAAATCGTAGCCTATCGGAAGGTCCCAGAACCATAGACCTATGTCGTGATCCAATCTGTGAATTATACTCGACGACCACAATATTTTCCCGATAGGTTACGATACCCTATGACAGACTACGAAAAATCCAACATGTTGGATTTTATTGGGACCTCTACGATTGGCGTTTTCAATCGTAGCCAATCGCAGAAACCAATTCCACCTACTACGATTTTTGCTGACATCACGATAGAATCGGTATGGTGTCGGGAAGGCAGTCGTAGGGCCTATCGGGACCAGAATCGTGGTAGGTGGGGGCCCGGCTTAACGGATCAGATCCGTGTGGTACTCCTCTCCAGCTTTGTGAGGGCCATACATTAATCGCTGGGTGGGCTAAGGGGATGCCACACACAGATTTGGGACTCCACCCCAATGACGGTAATTAAAGCACCCAGAGACTAAACCCCATTTTTGGGCTGATTCTTTTATCGGATGCCAGTAAATCGTAACTACATATGTCGTCCAGTGTAAACAGAATTACTTGGAACGATGCCTTGTGCAAATTAGCCTGAGAGATGGTAAGACTAGCTTAGAAGAAGGGGAGTTAGTCGTAATTAAGTGGTTCGTTTCATAAGTTATGAACGATTTTGGTGCTAGATCATACGATTTATCTAATGGTGTACGACGATTGACGAACCATGCCCAAAATCGATAAATAAAATAAATCATAAGGAGACACGTGAATCATTCATATAAATGGTCATATCTTTGATATCCTAGATGACAGGTCTACTATGTGTAAGCCATCCACCCCTTCCCCTCACATACACACACGTACTAGAACGACCTGACCATTCTGTAGAAGGTACAAACTGATATGAGAATAAGCCTTGTACCCAATACGCTCCCAATACACGCAGGTTGTCTCTAATAATTTTTTATATTTTTTATATTTAGCTTTTCTTGATATTACCAATGGTTCTTTGTACATTTTCAGGAATAAATACGAGACCTGTCATATACATCAAAATTACACATTTTATTTTTAGATCTGAGTTAATTATTTTTCTGTTTAAAAAAGTAAGAATTTCAGCCACGACACTCTTTAGAGGTGTCGCACATTATGACAATTTTAGACTATCTAAGACCATTTTCCCGATGTAGGTCAATATTTATGTCATGATTTTGAGGCTTTCCATTTTGTCGCATCGTGTGACGGTCGTAGACGTACGACAAAAAATTACGTAGCGATATTAGCCTGGGATAATCGTAAGATCTTTTAAATGATCGTGCGAATTCTATGAAACGAACCCCTGGCAGAATCGTACAGTGTGTCTTCCGCTAAAGGCTTTCTACTAATGAAATCAGAAAAAAAGCACTATCGCCTCCTCATCCTTGCCCAGTTTGCATTACACGGAACCTGTGCAGGAACAGTGAATCCTCGAGTCACCTGCACGTGTTTCAATCTTTCACGACGTTCAAGGAAAGGGCGATCAAATTCAAAATTCTTCCTCAAAATTCTTCTTTTTCTTCAAAATTCTTCTTCATCTTCTTTCACTTCTTCCGACTTTCATATTGCAGCATAGAATCATCTTTATCAAATTAAAAAATCTTAGTTCCATGTAGCCAGCGTTAGTTTTCTTTACTCAAGGAGCGAATAATATGTGAAACCATAGTTATGGTGACAATACGGGGTAGATTTATGAGTTGTTTCGGAGAAATTCGTTCTGAACTCGCCATACCGGCTCGTTCAGAACAAATTTCTCCGAAACAACGAGTAGATCTACCCCGTATTGGCACCATCACTATGGTTTCATATTATTATATACCTTAATTCAGTCTTAATTCCCTAAAACTGACCGTAATTTGACGTCGAAGTGACTTGGCACAACTCGCAAAGACGATGTGTACACTGGCAGACACACCGGAAGTGGACAACCAGAAGTGATCACCGCACATGCGCGAATACATTATAGCGCCGCATAAATTAGCGAGCGATCACCCTGCTATGCTCGATCGTCCCGTCGGACAGCAGTACTCGAGCGGTGCAGTGTATCACAGGTGTTCCGCTATTTGTTGACATCGACGAGTCGCCCGCACGGCCCATGAACATATCGAAATCGATATATCTAATGTGTATCACGTGATTGGTTATCGTATTCCACCTCGATGTTTGATGTATTTTCGCACTAACTCGCTCCGTGGTTACTGTACGACGCCATGGAACTCGCGAAGTGAAGTGATCCTCCATTTTTGAATCTTGCGCTTACAATTCTGTTGTTGGCCTCTCGACCAATCAAAATGCTTTATTTCTTCAAAGCGTGCAATCTGTAGTTCAAAGCGTGCAATTTGTCACTCAAAGCGTGCAATATGTAGGTATCCAAAATAACCAGTACAACGTTTCATGGAGTACAGTGCATTCTGTGTATAGTTACTATACCCCCAGGAGCAGTATGTATTTACTCTGACTTTGTGCATAGGTATATAATAATGAGTTGTTTCACTTATATCTGGGTGACCATCACTTAGGTCAAATACGGATAATCAAGTCGAAGATGGCAAAGACGTCTAATCTAATTCACATATCAGAAATCTCTAGGATATATGAATATATTCAATGTTATGTCATGTTTTAGCAGGTTATACAATCAAAATACAATTGAGGATTTTCTGATTTTACAATAGGAGTAATGATTATAGGTATTTCTTATGACAATACTCTAAAAGTTGCTTATTGCTAGGCACAACATGATTATGTTCTAAGACAATTGCAATATATAACAACAAACTTTTAGAACTGATTTATTGACTTAACCAGTCATGATATCTCTTTGACTACACAAGCTTGCCTAGTTGGAAATTTGCTGTACCGCGGTCCGTATATATTTGACGAAACGGTGAACCGTTAATAACGGTGACTTATAGCGGCCTAGATTTGCTCAGATCTTCTGTACACATTGCATGCCCTGGGGAGATCTGCCTGAGGCATAGGTAGAGCGGATTATGGGTGTTTGGTATGTGGAGCGGCCTGTATTATGAGGACATAAACAATGTGACAGGGCAGATGGCCAAAGTATTGTACGCATCGGTGGTTCAGTGGTAGAATGCTCGCCTGCCACGCGGGCGGCCCGGGTTCGATTCCCGGCCGATGCAAAAGTTTTCCTTTAGGTTATAATTCTCGCTTGTTGACTCAGACATGTCCCCAAAGAGGAATACTTGCATATTAAGCGCTGAACCGGAAGTAAGAGACCATAGGGAGCCAAAGTGAACCCGCTGAAACCACAGATACCCACCTACAAAACACCATTTCCGGTGGCCAGTAAGAACGAGGCCTAGTGCTAAACCTATGGGGCTTTGAGGCTAGACTTTCGTTTTTGGTCTCGTTTGTTACTTTTGAAGTGTAGTTTATTACTATCGTCTCTGAATATCTGTTTCAAAACAACGATGACAGTTGTTAAGTTTATTAAAAATTTGGATCTAAAAGATTGGTGAATGAGACATATAATCTTGAACCTACATAGTCAAAGTACTGAGCGCCTATACCCGGAAATACTATTTTGTGACCGGCTATCGGTGGTTGCAACGGGTTCACTTTGGCTCCCTATCGATGTGTCTAAAACAGAAACTTATTTTGTTCTCTTCCCTGTTACCCAAAAGATTTCTTTGTTCATAATACTCCTCCGAGTGACATTGTACCCATGTTTTCACGTCACCCTTTCCCTTAAAGGCATCACCCTAGAGGCCTTTCCCCAATAATATCACGGAAGTGGCTCTACTGCTGACGTTAACGCTTATAATATAAAGTAATTAGTCTAGATTAATGAATTCTAAAAGCTGGGCCCCACCCGACACATGCGCAGAGGCTGTGTAGAATGGAGCCTATGGATCATATATCTCAACTGGGAGAGTTGCAGGTGAGTACCAAAACGGGAGCATTCATGCCACTAGAGTAATAACAATATTGACCAATCAGAGAGCAGGATGTCAGCTACTATCTGCACGAGGATCTGGAAGAAGATTGTATGCCCACTCAATGAGTGGTGATCTAAGTCATTTGTTACTATGAGGGTAAAATTCCTACACCATTGTTGGCTGAGGGATACGCTCAAAACGGTCATGTATCGATGTATCCCCCAGGATAAATAAAGTTAATAAAAAAAATTAAAAAACTATGAAAAAAAGTTCTGTTGGTCATTGACTCAATATTTATCTTTTAGTAATGCAAAAGCATAGACGAGGTAGGATAAATACGAAACCGAACTCGAGTTAGACTTGTCAATGTCTAGGCCACTCTGGTCATGTCTGCTCCTCATCATTAGGATTAGTTCCTATATATCAGCTTTAAGTTAGGGGTATAAGAGGTAGGTTGGGGGGGGGGGGGCGGTTAAGCTCAAATCAATCAATCAATTTCTGATGATCTCAAGTGCAAGAGCTGTATCAAATTCGGTAATAGATTGGTAGTTAATGCACTAATGATATATTGATGTGTTCTCTATCTCAGTTCCCAACGACTGATCTGGAACAGATTTTCTATTAATGTAAACTGCTGACTCGACATATTTGCGTTCAACTAGAAATCCCTTTGGGCTTGTTAATGGATAGATGAATACATCTAGTTAATGAGTCGCGTCAGGCCTGAATTCGTCCAAATATTGGAATGGCAGTCTGACAAGAAATGTTGCTTTTCTTTCCATTCCTGCAGTTCTCTCATGTCAGCCTTGATGATGCTGACATTCTTCCTTGTTAAATTCTGGCCGCAGGGTCCATCGTGTCAGACATGTTTTTGTGATTTCATAACTTCATTTTTAACCGTTCTGAGTGTAGTTCAATTTGAAATGGCAGGTTTGAAAAGAATTGTGTTACCCGTGTTCGATTCGCTGCTCATCCCATTAGTGCAAAGAAGCGACAGTTATTCCTGAGGATTATAAGTGTTTCATGTACCGGTAGAAAAGTTTTAGAAATTTCAACCAGACTTAAACTGTTCCACTGGAATATCTACCGTGAGTTGGTCAATCATTATAATCACGCTGATAATTCCCCGGCACTAACAGTGCAGTATGGCGTCACTTGGCTCTGTTCAAAATACTGTCGCAAGGATTCATCACAAATGAAATGAGCCATAATCCACATGCTCAATCAGGTTCATTAAGCCGTTACCAAGACATCACGATGTCTCAGAATGGTTCTATGTTTTGAAGGTCTTCTGTTTTCTTCCAAAGTGTATCCTATAGAATAAAGGAGCAAGTGTACATGCTCATATTTCCCTTTTGGTTCTGGCTTTTATAGGTACAATGTTCTTGTTCTCACCTTTCTCATGTTCCTTTTCTTGACAAAATATACTACGGGCAACTTATTATAAGTCAGTTTCGAGGCCTGTTTAACATTTTGTGAAACCACAATCTAACATTGGGGATTACAGAATATAACAAAAATCCGGTTCAGCCATGTCTGTTTTCCAATACGCTGCTGAGCATTATAACTCGCCATCTGTACTTCCATTAACCCTTTAAGAGCCACACATCATTCACCATGTATCCATACTATAGCAGGTACCAGAACCAATTGTGGCCTTTGTAAGGCCGGCTTTTGTAGTCAATGTCATTAGAACAAATTACAAATTAAAAAATTCCAGTAAATTTGTATTTTTTATCAGAACTTTCCGACATTTTAATGACTTACTGGCAACACTAAGCTTAATATGTTATATAATTTTCATAATTCTTCGATAATTTTTCCAAAAAGTTACAAAGGAACAAATACAGCATTGTTCATCCATTCCACATGGGAATGCCATATGGCATTGTCCTGCCATGGCCAGGGGAATGCCATATGGCATTGTCCTGCCATGGCCAGGGGAATTCAAAATGGCATTGCCCTGCCAGAAAGAGCTAATCATTAATCTAGTCCTCCTTTTCTTGCTCTCCGGAGAAGCTCATCCAGCAACTCATACAAAAATACAAATTAGCAGACAGACAGAGCTGCCAAGTTTTTACATCAGTAGAGACTTTGAGTGATGTCACCTACAGATTCCAATCTGATGATGTTGGAGCAATTAGAGTGACGGTTAATTTACCGATCCCCAAGGGCAATCAGGACTAGAGAGTTATTGTCAATATTCACTACTCATTTATTTACTTCGCAAGTCTAACCTTCACCAACGTCTAAGTCGCATAATCGGGACCGCCATACGTTCGTCAAATTAGGGAACATATTTTGGATAGGTTACAAGCAAGTGATATACCTTGATTGTTATCTTTAAAAAACGTGATGAAGTAAAGTGAAATAATATGCACGAATGACCTTTTAGAATCACACATTGTAGAGCACTTTTGAAGCCCTGGAACTAAAAATCCCAGCACTTAGTCCAAGAAATCTTAACACTGAATCATTTTAGGATGGTTGGGAAGGAACCGTAACCTTCCTGTCATGGTAGTCTCCCCTTTTATTAAATCCCGCTTGGATTATATTACATTTAGAGGTCAATATTAGTCTGGTTGGTCGCCTCATTTATCTCGGTCATAATAAAGTTGTAATGGTCTGCTCCCAACAGGTTAATTCATAAATTAAACACTAGGGGTCTTTAGCATCCACCTGCCACTAGATAGAAGGTAGGTTCATTCTGCAGTATTTTTTAAATATGACATGAAAAGGCACACTCACACGGGGGCTAATTAGACAAAATAGTATTTAAAGCCGGAAGTCTTAAAGTGATCTGCCTAAATCCTGGCATCATTTTGTGAATTCGATTCCATTATATCCCTAACGCCTAATACAATCAATCATTACCGGGTTCGTTCCATAAACTGCTAACAGATCTTCGTCCATCCGAAACTTTTCCAACTTGAAAGTTACAATATTTTAGAGCTAACCTCAAAGGCATTGCAATACTTTGTAAATAAATTGTAACAAATACAGATAAAAATGTACTTGAACAAACTCTATGTCCTCCTGGGTTTCTCTGCGCCACAAAACACTGACATTTATGGATCCCTTCCCACAATCCCTCATCCCAAACCAGATCCACACGTATCCAGACAGACACAGAGCTCAATAAGCCGTCTTATCACTATTCAGCTCGGCAGAGTCTGGTCATGTCACCTGTCGGTTATCAGTCTCCGAGTCATAGATATTTAGATATTGTCTGACTTGATGTGGTTTCTAAATTTATAGAAGAGTAGCTTACAAACTTCATGGACAGGAATGAAAGTTGAGCTATGGTGCTGGCTTCCCTAGATTTCAGGCCACTTTTTCCTCGTTATGGATTTATTACTTTATCATCAATTGTCAACTGTAATACAGAAAGTTCCATGAAGGTGGCAAGACCCCAATGACGTCTTATATAGGAAATTTGTTTTTTTTAAAATTATTAATTACAAGAGTGCACATTGTATAAGATAAAGCTGTAATGTAAGACAAAGGTAATATAAATGCCTCAGATCACGATGACGACAGTGGTGGTGGTACCTTAATGATTATGTGGATGTCCCAGCTCCTTTCAAAAAGAACTAATACGTTTAATTCATTTCACAAAAAAAGGATGCAAACACTTGCCTTAAGAACACTCAGTGCAGCTCTAAGTGGCAGCATGTTTTTAAGTCTGCCGCTTTTTATGCGGCATGGATACGACTTTATTGGGAGAAGGAACACGAGAGAGATGATTAGTAGGCTTAAGCTTCATCTTTTATGTCTGGTATGCAGAATAATAATACCTGACGCGAACGAATCCCACGCCACGCCTTTAATACTCAGTGTACAGAAATATAACGCAAATGATACCCATGTTGTATCCTGTGCACAGAATACTAACGTGGTGAATGAGGATTAAGTCGCACCTTTAATGTTCTGTATATGGAAAAATATTAATGCGTATGAAAGAGAGATAACTACCATATTATGAATATAAGGGACACGCATGTCTCACACAAAAAGGAAATACATATAATCTTAAAAACATCCTTTGGTGTCTGTTGTGTTTATTTTCCACACAACATCGAATATCTCGTTTGTTTGGTGGCCGATTATATTTACTGATGGCTGGTTCTACTGCTGAAAGTTTGTTTCATTTAGGTTTGCTATGCAAATACCATACATCTAAGTGATTTGTGATGTCATAAACGATAATTGCTCTTTTATCAGATTTTCCGAGCAAAGGGGGTGTCCGTTAGGTGGGGTTCTAATGTAGGCCTATACTGTCGCTCTGAACCTCGTATTGAATCAATGTGGTACGAGTGGTGGGATTTCCCCGCATATAAGGGGTATTGTAAACACAAACCTTATTCCGTTTGAAGAACACTGTTTCGAGGTGTGGTGTGGTCCAACGATCGGGTTTCTACCATTCAACATAATCTTTCATTCGTCCTTCACAAAGAAACAAGGAAGAAACCATTAAATAGGAAAACCATTATCTTTGCGATATTCGATTCATATTGGACCTGGCAGGAAGGGGATTCCATTGGTATTAATGCTCAAGGTGAAAATAGACAGGAAACTCTTACAGTTGTGGGCACACAAAATACTGTAATCTTTGCATATAGATCCGTGCATTGAGTGTATTTCTGTATGTATTGACAGCTGCCACTGTCATCCCTTTCCCTGCTCCATCATTCTACACAGCAAAGTCTATAGGCCAGCTGGTCCCGTCGATTCACATGACAAATGCGTTCTTATACGTTCCCTACAGGCTACAGCAGCCATCCTTGTTAGAGGTGAGTGATGGTTAGAGCGATGTCTCGGACGAGTCTGGGTACGCTTCGAGGTCCATCCCTCTCTAACGCCATCACTTACTTTTACTAGTTTTCTACTCAAGAAGGCACCGCCACATTTTGAATGTCTAGAATGTCTGGAATGTTTAGAAGACAAATTAGAGGATATATATTAATAAGGTATTCCTAAGCTCAATCTGACCACATATAATCATAAATCTTAGAGGGGACGAGGCATGTATGCTTTAGTGCAGCTACCGCTTGAATGCGCTGTCACGAGACAGTGCTATGACGTCATCATTTACTCGCTATCGAACAGTATCCATGTGGATCAACGCGTTTCTTGGTGAATCGCTAGGAGATCGTTTCTCGTGCGCCTTGGTCATGATGTCATGAGTTGGGGGCGTGGTCTGTTGTTATAGCACCGGCTATAGGGCAACACATAGCGGTTTCATCACTGGGAATCATCAGGCTGCTCTAGATTTGGTGTCAAGGGCTCAGTTTGACACTGGGTTAGTGTCATTGGCACCTTGACAAAAAAAAAAAAAAAAAAAAAAAAACCCAAAAAAACCATATAATCATAAATGTTGTAGTAGTTATGTTGGCATATGTACACGCCGACCTCGTTCATAGTTCCGGATTGCATTTCTTCTAATCCTAAGTGAGCATGGAACTGTTTCCTTAGAATAAACAACGTTCCTGGAATAATGACTGCTTTCTCAATATTGAAAATTATACTTAAAAAGTCTTGACGTCTGGGAAAAGGTAGGTGGTTGCTAGTTTTGAGCAAATGTATATAATTCCACTAAATCATTCCCAGATAAAAATCTTTAGTGCGTCAATAAGGTGGATATATTCAAACATGAATTCAGTGTGACACATTACACTTAAAAACCCCTCACCTCCACATGTCAATATCAAAGACTACCCATGTCACCACGGGAGGTAAGCTGGCTCCCTATAGAGCGGGAGAACAGAGCCTATTCATAAGCCATCAATTATTGCGTGATCTCTTCATTTGAGTAAGGTACCAGGGTTTATCTCACCCCAGATATTTTTTCTCCATAGACTTAACATTGGAAACTCGTATCTAACGCCCATTAGATATTTAGGAAAAATATCCAATGGGGGATAATGTCACAAATGTTAGCCCATTAGTCAATATTAAGGGTGAGATAAATTCAGAAACCCATTCAAATTTAGGGTCAGAGCTCGATCCCATCTCATTTGAATCACATAGCAATTCACGCGGCTTTGCCTTGTGAATTACTATGTGATTCAAACTCGATGGGATACGAGCTCAGACCCTAAACTTTCATGGGTTTCCTCTATGATAGCACATGGACGTCTGCGTTCACTGATATCCTCATGTACTCATATCCAACAAAAACTCCAGATTTCTCAATTGCCTCCGGGCTTGCCCAGGAACAGAGACAGTCATGGCATCACCTGAAAATCCTAGACATGCATATGGAGTTCTTTACGTACATTGGAAATACAATCTTTCAAAGGAACTCTCATCTTTGTGCTTATGTATATCGTCTTTATAAATGATGTGATGCACAGACACCCGGATATACAATGATATTGAGTACCTGCCTGAGCTATATCTAAACATCAGTGAACATGATCTCAGCATCTTCACGAGGTAGCGAAAGTCAGAATAGAAAACCCCTTCATTTGTCAGTCTGCATCCATTTTTCGCAGTCGAAAACATGCAATCCTCTCACCATTACTGATCCAGAATAGACACTTACTGTCAAAAATACAAATACAAACATTCTTGTCATTCTTACATGGTGCCATAGCTTCTACCAATTTCTGAATGTCTTCTGACTGAATATTTTGTTCATTAGGTACATTTCCCATGTCGTGTAGACAAGACCAGGAAGTAATCAACATCACGCAATGTTACAAGCACAAATTGCTCGGTTTTCTTGACAGTGAAGATCGAGTGAATAGGCATGTTCTGAGAGTGAGCAACACAGATTTGATTGTAAAAATACATGTCATCAGTCCAAAGTATAATATACAGCTAGGATATCGGTTATTATTAGAGAAAGAACCTGATATCCTCCGTCTATATATAATCGAATTGCATTTCCTCTCATTTCAGTTCATTCGTGTACGCAGTTCTGGTCTATAAATTGTTGCTCGCACCTTATCCAATACTCTCCCTCCAGTATTGTATTTGTCTGACACGCTAAAACAAGCTCTTTGTGGGATTCTAGCGGTCCAATAAATATACGACTAATATTATTCCAAGCATCTGCAGGACTCAGGCACCCAGCCGCTAGCACTCCTATTAGCTCCCCAGGCATAAGCTCTAAGCCATTGCTTTACGGTGGCCCTTTCGCCGTAATTGGCGGTCAATGTGATTTCTCTGTTTGGCTGAGGGCCCCCTCTGACCTTGGGCGTGAACTCAGTGGCTCCCGGTGTAGGGTGGGTGGAGCCGTCTGGTGGTAACTCTATCAGACACTTTAACCGGGGGGACACCAACCCCACGACAGCTGACTGAACCCTCGCGGCGGGTCTCAACCCGGAAGTGGAATTCCGTGTTCTCGGCGGGTGCCGGAGCATTCTGGGATTGCCCCGAGATGGAAACATCCTCGGCGCTCCGTATTTAGAGATGTGTTTATTATATGTTTGCTTATTTTCAATTTCTCTTGGAATGCCTGAAGATAGTGCTGTCTGATCAGTAGTGTCAGGGTGATTGATAATGCTCTGGAGACGGCCGATAAAGAATTACACAAAGACCCTATCGCAGATTGAATCATTTATTGGTCTTTCCTTGGTGCGTAAATTTACGGCGTTATTGACAACCTATACTACTTGTGTACGGTACGAGTCGACCTTGCCACCCTTACATATGACGTTCTAGACCTCGTGTCTATACGTGTGTTTTAGGGCCGTTGCTCATCGTTTTGCGGATCGCAGGATAGCGACCAGAGCTCGGAACTGTAACGCTAGATTATTTCCCATCTTTATACAATCTAAAAAATCTAATGGACCTTTCAACTATGTCACTGAAAATGTGAATCTTGTAAAATGTATACCGATACAAAGTGAAACTAACGATACCACAGGACATGATCCGATATTACTGGAGCAGAGTTTTTCCCACATTTCTAGAAGCAACGAAACCCTGGTACCTTGCTTTGTGATGTTATGTTTTACACTATATAGGTAACATGATTCTTCCTGTACATATCCGTGATGCATTTTAAAATTGAAATGATACAGAATATCATTGAAAGCCAGGTATTCTGCTGGGGTGACCGCCCTAAATTATTTCTACCAATACTCTCGGAAGGACTCCTTTTTCCTTTTTTCATGTACCGTTTCGAGAGGGGCAATCTCCAACTCGGAAGTTTTGCTTATATCTAATAGTGCCTTGCTTAATAGGGTTTTACTGTAATATATCCATAGGACATCACATATTACAGTATACAAACCGGACAATTGTTATCACGCATTTTGTTATATATTATGAGACTCAAGGTTTTTGTGACCCTGTCCATTCCTCTTGTAGTTCGTGACAGGACTACACTGTAGAAAACAATGGATTTCTGAACGATTTCTCCCACACGGAAAAACTAATTTTGACCACGGATAATGAACTCAGGAGGGTGCAACGGTAATCTGACATTTGAGCAATTCCACTGCTTAACTTGGTCCTTCATCCTCTATTACCATATAAGAGAAAGAATTGTTGTCATATAGCCATCAAGGACCAAAATCATCATATCAGGAGAGATTTAGTAGAAACCAAACGAGAGTTAGACTTGTCAATGTTTATGCCACGACGGGAAGGTCGTGCATTACTACACGAAGCGTAGCCGAGTGTAGTGAGGAGCAGACCTGACCAGAGTGGCATAGACATTGACAAGTCTAACTCGAGTTCGGTTTCGTATTTATCCTACCCTGACTATGCTTTAAATATTACTATTAAAAAGATAAATATTGAGTCAACGACCAACAGAACTTTTTTCATAGTAGCTGACATCCTGCTCTCTGATTGGTCAATATTGTTATTACTCTAGTGGCATAAAAAACACTTTATGTCACGGCCTGCCACATAAAATTTCCCTATGTTAAGTCTATGGCGTTTTTTTATTAGGGGTAGGATAATATATTGCAACCGCGACTGCCACTAAATCAGGTCTAGGCTAAAGGCATTACCAACGCTTTAGTAGCTCAAATATATCTTCTGAATTTATATAGCCGAGCAGAACTTTTATGAAGCATCGAAATCGTCCTGTAAAACAAAGGGAATGTCAGATACAATCGCAATTTCTCGTATTCAACTCGGTCCTTCAACCTTTATTATACCAGTAGTACAAAGATTGTCTAGACCCTAAGGCATGTGGACGCCAGCGGCAAATTTAGAAGCCCTGGTTTATAGATTTATTCACTGAACCCAGCCGTGATGGGGGTTGGTTGCACGCTTGATTTACTGCCATTCAGGGGTCACACCAAGATGCTTTGCCATTTTCACAGCAGATGGTATACTACCGTCTGACCTCCCGGAATCCTGCATCATTTTCGATCCTCCCTTTCCTGTTTCTCAAAGAAATATATACAAAGTTAAATAATTCCTCATCTAATATTGGCATAGGGAAGGTACTAAAGAAGAAACGAGGTGACAGCCGAGTGAATATCATGTAGCATTCAAACGAGTTGCAGAATGACTTCTTTGACCAAGACGAGTTGCTTTCTGTATTTATCTCACCCCTATACACATTAAAAGAATGGATGACACACAGGATATAGACCATGGAGAACGGACCACAATACTCGAAGGGGCATGGAGAACGAGTTCCCAATATTAAGCCTATGGGCATTTATTCCAGGGGTGAGATAAATCATGAGACTAAATAGAGTTTATTCTGAAGCAATTGATTCACATTCATCACATTACTGACTGCGTATTGTCACCTTCAATTTCTGCTACGCCAGCTGGTGCTATCAACTCCTAGGGATCCCGTATAGTTTGTCCATCCCCCCGTGTTGTGAATCCTAGACCCTTCTCTGCTCGTGGCTCCTCATTCAACTCCTACATTGATACGAGGTAGTTTCATCTGACGTCAACCAGGAATAATTATTTGGGAATTAATCCTGGCTTACTCCTGTCATGAAACAAGAACTGGCGTCGGGATTACCAACGGGTGGCCTTAGAGCATGTAATAGTTTCCCGGGATCCAGAGATCTTTGGAGGATTGAAGAATGAGAAGATGGTATAACACGAGTGGAAGTCACCGGGAGTGAAGAGATTCGATGAGGCTTCGAGTCGAACATATCTGAAAGGCAATATTTACATTGCCATAGCGACTACACATCTGGGAATATTCAAATTCCCTCAATATAATCTTGCCATGGTTACATATCTACTACTAGACTTCAATAGTATTTGGATATTCACTATCATATTGAGATTTGGCTCATGACGAATCTTTTTTATCCAGTAATCATTCCACGGGTAACATGGGAATGAAACAACCATGAGTATATACCCGCATTCCTGCATTCCAGAATACCGAATGCATAAGAAGATGATAGCATTCTTAAACCATGCTTTATCTAGCCTATGATGAATTATATAAATTGATAAGAAAACATGATAAAGACGGAAAAGGTGGATATTGATCATAGATTATTAGTCTGGGTGATAGTGATTTTTATCTCACCCCAGATATTTTTTCTCCATAGACTTAACATTGGAAACTCGCATCTAACACCCATTAGATATTTAGGAAAAATATCCAATGGGGGATAATGTCACAAATGTTAGTCAATATTAAGGGTGAGATAAATTCAGAAACCCATTCAAGTTTAGGGTCAGAGCTCGATCCCATCTCATTTGAATCACATAGCAATTCACACGGCTTCGCCTTGTGAATTACTATGTGATTCAAACTCGATGGGATACAAGCTCAGACCCTAAACTTTCATGGGTTTCCTCTATAATATTGTATAGCCTGTCTGGTATAGTCTTCAGGATCCGCAGAATCTTGATTCAGATGATGTTCCTTTCTTATCTGGGATATAATATTGGAACTCGCATCTAACACCATAGCATTCTTAAACCATGCTTTATCTAGCCTATGATGAATTATATAAATTGATAAGAAAACATGATAAAGACGGAAAAGGTGGATATTGATCATAGATTATTAGTCTGGGTGATAGTGATTTTTATCTCACCCCAGATATTTTTTCTCCATAGACTTAACATTGGAAACTCGCATCTAACACCCATTAGATATTTAGGAAAAATATCCAATGGGGGATAATGTCACAAATGTTAGTCAATATTAAGGGTGAGATAAATTCAGAAACCCATTCAAGTTTAGGGTCAGAGCTCGATCCCATCTCATTTGAATCACATAGCAATTCACACGGCTTCGCCTTGTGAATTACTATGTGATTCAAACTCGATGGGATACAAGCTCAGACCCTAAACTTTCATGGGTTTCCTCTATAATATTGTATAGCCTGTCTGGTATAGTCTTCAGGATCCGCAGAATCTTGATTCAGATGATGTTCCTTTCTTATCTGGGATATAATATCTAAATTAGATTATAAAATAATGGCAAAGATGACTGCCGTGTCATAAGAGTTCTTAAGCTGACTGACAGAATAGAAAATTAAAGCCAGACGGTGTGCCTGCGCAATATCAATGTTTTTATTTTTGAGCACACTCCCTGCATACCGTATCGTCAGATAAGTGTTCCGCAGCCTTCCCAGTTGAACGACCTCCCAGGTGCTAGCCGCCCTCTCTCCTGCTTCTGTCTGATGAATAGGGTTAAATGTCTGTTAGACGGAGCCAGGTGTGTGTAGCTACCTGCAGACAGACCTCCTTCATACCCCCATTACCCTACCAACCCGACACCCTACAGAACCCCTCCTCTACCATTACACCGCTCATGCATACATATATACGCCTACACGATACACTATAGACTCTCTTCTCCTACCAAGTTATACCCCACGCTAATCTGCACATACCTTCGTATGCCTTTATCTGTATGTCAAACATTGTAGGTCTACCCAGGAATGACGTGGGTCAACTTACTTCAACGCTTATAGACGATCTTATGGGCGACCAAGAGAACGAACTTAAATATTATGAAACGATAACCCTTGTACGAGGTACAGAAAAGGGTTTTCACGTAGATTTTTCAACGGACCCCTGTATACCACGTCTACATACACCTCGCAGGAACCCTCTTCCTCTGACACTCATCGTATACAGATAGGATGCTCTCCCTCTCTGTAACGGTCGTTAGATCTCTCACAAATGGCTTGCAACTGGGTCCGAATCCATAACACCAGTCTCGGTTCCAGTTGAGATGTAAATAGGTTAGACAATGTCAAATTGTACCGCGTATATGTCCTCCTGTCACTATTATGGCAGCAAACTCTGGAATGATCAACCAGCAATTGTAAGAAATACGGAAGACTACAAATATTTTAAATCTTTAACCAAACTTAAACTTCAAAATAGCCTTGTGTTGTTATAAAGTTCAAATGTTTTTTTTATTGTTTACGCTATCTAATGTTCACATCATGTATGGTCTTTTATAACTATATTATTCATTCCACACTTGATGTTTATCTGGAACTATAGTGGGTCGGATATGAAATGATCATATATATAGAATTAAAATTGAACATTATTTAACTCTAGTATCAATATTATGTTGTTTATGTTGTTAGTAGACTAGTTATTATACCCAACCAAATTTGTGTAATCGATTAATTTTAGGGGTAGGGCAAAGCCATGAAAATCAACTTATACAGTTGAGGCAATTGCCCCCTTTATTGTGTCCAACAAGTTTCAAGAAAACCAAACTGATCTATGGGAAAACTCATTGTATAAAAATTGGATTCAATAAAGAAAGTTGAAAAAAAATAAAAAAATGTTGTAGAAGCTCATTCCTACCTGTGGAAGGAACATGTTAGTTGCAGAGTCTTGCATTGTTCATGGGTCATTATAAGAACCATGAAGGTCAAAGTGTCGTATTTAACGTTCCCGCGCCTTTTCTCGGTTTGGATGACTAGAAATGGATGCCCACATTTAGGACACTTCTCCCTCCAGTATATTGTCCACAATCCCTCATCAGGACGAGCCCTGCAGATTATTACTTGTAGGAAACGACTGGGCAGACCCTTCAACCAACACTACACAAGGAATCAAACAAAGCTATGTGGAGTTTCCAAGACAATAGGAGACTCCGTGGAATATCAGGAACATTGTGGAACGTCAAATAACTATTGCATCAGAAAGTGCTTGATTCTAGAATATCAGTACCCAATGTTAGTCAATGTGAACATCATGGTTTCTGGAAACTGATTCCAAAATCATAACTTTTTTGTTAGGATACAGTAATAGGATATTAAATAAAGCGGGCATCCTGCAACTCAGGTTACTTAGGCCTAAAAAGGAAGACCGCATTTCATGTTTATTTGAACTCTTTAAGCGGGCCACCCCGCTATTAGGACCACTCATGTCTAGAACGGGGGATAGTGTACTTTGAAGGGCGCTACTGTACTGCTGAACCTCCATTTGTAATGGAAACATCGTTTACTGATCCCAGCTTGTAGCCCCTCATAGGCTAAAAGTTAATTTACCTGTAATCCACTCCGCCATTATGTCACGCGATCGATATTGTACTTGAAAAAGATGGATTCTTTTACTATATCCTCCATTGCTAATGTAAAATGAAATCGTAATATTCAAAGGATGTAACGATATACCCCAATAGACACCACTCTCTCTACGATGGTGCAAATTACACTTCATACGTACAATGGATCCATTATTAGATAGCGAGCACTATTGGGACCCAGGGGGCGTTGCTAGAGGTTTTGTTATATCATTGGCTATAATTGGATCGCAATTTTAACTTTACGATTACTTTAGATGTCCGACTGAAAAAGCGTTGCTCCCGCAATATTGCATCGTATGGCTATATTTACGCTAATTTTTACGATGTGATAGCGATACAAAAGAATTCAGTGGCACATATAGAATGAGACAGGGGAAGATTAGTTAATTCTTTAATGAAATACTTAGAAGGAAACCCACGAGATGAAAATGGCTTGGTCCGTACTCCACCGAGTTTGACAGCAGAGTAATCACGAAGCGAAGCCGGGTGAATTACTCTGTGGACAAACGAGGTGGAGTGCAGACCAAGTTATTTTCATCGATCGGGTTTCAAATTTTATCTCACCCTGTATAACATTATTTAATGAGTCACCAAATTAGCCATTGAGTATTGATTACACGAACCTCACGGCCGTGAAGTACTAGTTTCTCATGTTAAGCCTATGGAGAAAAATACCAGGGTGAGATAAAGATGGCACCATAATTGAAACTTGTCTGACACCTGGTGGTGTGGGTCGCAATTTCCTTAAGGTATCAGAATAAGGGGATGGAGATCGAGGTGCCACCACCCATCGTTATTGAGAATTTCAACCAAAGAATCTGAAGTGATGAGATCTGCAGACGATCCGCCATATTCTGAAGGTCCGCGTAAAAAGTATCGCTAAAAGTGTATTTTACGCCGCGATGCAGCTATGTGATTATGATGCGATCCACTAAATTTCAGGAGCAACGCTAAGACCCTTGGCTTGCTATTCCACGGTCCGCAAAGGTATCGTAAACGTAGAGCAACGGCCCCCAGAGACCGCGAGTTGCCCACTGAGCTAGGCTTCAACATAATTGAAATCTAAGGCCTGGCGTCCACCTACTACGATAGAGATTTAGACTTACCGATATGGCACCGATACAAAAAACAAATATCGGAGACATATCGGGAAGGTGCAAAATCGTAGACATACGTCTAGACTTGCCAATCCACCACGCATTGTATGGGGTATATATCGGTGTCTAATCGCAGAAACGTGGTCAACTGCCCCGATATTAGGTGACCTTCCGACGCGATTTTGATTTTGAATCGGGAGGTGCATCGTAGACCATATCGGTGCCATATCGTAGTAGGTGGACGCCGGGCCCAAGGTGATGGAGGTCTGCATAAAAAGTATTGCTAAAAGTGTATTTTACGCCGCGATGCAGCTATGTGATTATGATGCGATCCACTAAATTTCAGGAGCAACGTTAAGACCCTTGACTTGCTATTCTACGGTCCGCAAAGGTATCGTAAACGTAGAGCAACGGCCCCCAGAGACCGCGCGTTGCCCACTGAGCTAGGCTTCAACATAATTGAAATCTAAGGCCTGGCGTCCACCTACTACGATAGAGATTTAGACCTACCGATATGGCACCGATACAAAAAGCAAATATCGGAGACATATCGGGAAGGTGCAAAATCGTAGACATACGTCTAAACATGCCAATCCACCACGCATTGTATGGGGTATATATCGGTGTCTAATCGCAGAAACGTGGTCAACTGCCCCGATATTAGGTGACCTTCCGACGCAATTTTGATTTTGAATCGGGAGGTGCATCGTAGACCATATCGGTGCCATATCGTAGTAGGTGGACGCCGGGCCTAAAGATGCCCAACACCTACAGTATTATTACAACATACAAGCAAGAAGGTGCCAGATGTGGGCACCTATGCCCTACAGCCTGAGGGTCCAAGCCCCTTTAATGTATTATACCGTGTGTTATCGATGTTACATGTTGAGTGGCCGTAATACTTGGGCTACCTGTAAAAACGTTGAGGAGCTGCTCGTGTGGTGGTTGTTCTGTGGGGTGAGGAACTCCTCCGAGCAGCTCACTGAGCAGTTAATGGCTCCGTTATAGAGCAGGAAAAACTCTAACTTCACAACGAAGTACACGGATAAAGAATGTTTACGTCTTGTCAGTCGGCATGGAGCGGTCCATCTGAATGGTCTGTTGAAGAAGCTGAGTGAGGGAGTATTTTTCTGACTCTAAGTAATAATTGAACTAGATATTGGGAAGAATTTTGATTAGACACGGTATGAGACTATTAAAGTTCAATCTTTCCTCTCTCCTCGCCACATAGAGAGAAATTCACCATTAATAAAAGATTCCCGAGTAAAAGTTTGTGCTGTGTAAGCTCCTGCCCCTAAGAGACCATTTTTCCAATGAACTTGCCAACGAATACTGAGTGGCCCGTTTCATAACCCAGGTTCGTACATGTAGACCCTTTTCTGTACGCCATACAGACCCAGGGACAATGCGGGTCAATTTCATTCAACATTTATGGACGACCTTATTGACGGCCAATATTGTCTTAACCAACAGACTTAAATATTATTAGACGATAACCCTTGTACGAGGTACAGAAAAGGTTCTTCATGTACGATCCTAGATTATGAAACAACCCCCAGAGGGTTGTTTCATAATCTAGGATCGTTAGGTTTCGTTAAACAAATTATATGCTTTCTGCTCCACTCAAGTCGATGTTCTGCCTGTATACAAACTGATCGAAGTGGTCAGGGAAACTTTTGTTTACTGTCAGGACCACGTGTGCATACCAGTGGTGTAATAACTTAGTAGTTACCTGACTGTGGGCCACTACCTCTACCGCACCATCTGTCCCATAACCTCACCACAGCCACCAGTTACAATCAGTCCTTTGGCTCACACACAAAAAGATCTGTGTACTTCCAACTCCATCGCCGTTGGATCATATTTTATGGCGATCCAATCTTGGTGCTCGTCTCGAGCCTGATTGAGCTGGCCAGGCTTCATGCCGGAGACATGCGCACAGTTCTCAGATCTCTGGATCAGAGCCGGAACCTTTGGATCCCTCCATTGCCTAGAGATGTGTCCCCCTAGCGGTGAGGCTAGTGGGTATTGACTTATAGTCTGCCCTGTCATGACATTGTTGGCGAGCCTCACACTCATGTAACTTGGTTGGCAGTCTATCACTCACCTACCGAATCTCATTCTATATTTCCCTCAGCGATGCAGTAATGATTACGGGGCAGTTCACAGATGTTGCACTGTTAGGATTACTATTTGATTAACGAATCCTGTATTGATATTCGAGGTTTTCCAATAGACTTAGGCGGTATTTACAATTTCAGAAAAATGTCATATTTTATAATGGCAATTGTGGAATTGTCAGTGTTGTGTTTCTGAGAATACTGAAGGGATTATATTGGTTTCATTCAGGAGTTGTTCCCACCCTTGAATTAGCATACGTGGTAATAAAGTAATCTAAGGAGACCATAATTCATTACCAGTCTCAGAAGGACTAGGAATCATTCATTTTCTACAGGATTGTCAACTCTAATTCTGGCTTCGCACAACTTATACACCAGCCCACAACGCATTGTTGTGGTTAGAATACATTTCCGGATCTATGCTTGATCAAACTATATACTTCTAGTTATAGCTGAACATTTTTGACTAAAACCTAAGGAACAGATGCAATTCAGACACCTGGAAATCATTAAAACGGTATTTTAAAGCAAGTCACGTAATACGGAGTGCACAGATACAGAATTAAATCCGCACTTGACATGTTAGTGTGAGATATTCATGCACAGGTATACAATAATATCCAGAATGATAACGTTTTTAATTTAGTAGAAACCCGCTTGAATTGATTTCGCTTTTTTTCCATGGGCACTATCATCTCTATATATATATATATATGTACACGATACAACAGAGGAGGCTAGACTATATAAATTGTTCATATCACAGGGGCGTCAGAACATTTTGAAAGTGAGGGGGGGGGGGGGGGCAAACTGAAACATTGCTGACTTTTTTCTTGCACGGTAAAAGGTCAGACTTTGACACCTTAAAAACTTGAATTTAGACATTTTTCTATGTTGAAAAATCAAGACAGTTTTTACACTTGATTGAGTTAAATTTGAAGGTGCTGACCTTTTGGGGCTGGCAATAAAGTGGAGGGGGGGGGGGCGCCGCCCCCCCCCTCTGCCCCCCTATTCTGACGCCACCGTATCACTAATTCAGGCTAGGTCTAACAGGGACATTACATATCCTGTATACTCAAACAGGTAGAGCAGAGGCAATATCACCAGGGATCAATTTAAGTTGACAGTAGAGTGTATTACCTCTTCGTAATGCCCGTAGGAACTATACAGGTCTAGAGCTTTAGTATTTCAAATATTGCACTCAGAAGATTCTTCAACCATAGACCGACCGATGGTAAATGGGTAACATGATTATAGGTTTGTTTTACTGAAATAACATCTACTGAAATGAGACATAAACACTCATTCTAGAGTTCCATGTGTATTTGCGATTAGAGTCATTCACTATACAATTATCATGAACCATTATATGTTTCCTACCCCCCCCCCCCCCTCTCTGAAACGACTATCGTAGGGGACTATTTAGGTGAATCAGTTTCCTTTAGTAAATTGTTTTATATCGAGTGTCTGGGCCTGTAAAACACAGCCAGGAGACAATAAGCCCTCCAGAGACAAAAAGGACCAGTCACGTGACACGTCCCTCAAGGGGTCGTTGCTTCTGTTTTCGTGGTATCGTTGGCTATAATCGGACCGCATTTTTACAATTATTCTAACGATCCCTGTACACTGATCTACTTGTAACACAGTCGTGCGACTGTTACTTTGAAAAACACCGGTCAGGTGAAAGCAATAGTCGAAAAATAAATTCATTAAAAAAAACAAAAATCCCACTTGAAAACCTTACTCCCGTAATATCGGCCCGTATCTCTATATTCACGAGGTATTGCTAATTTGTACGATGGGATAGCACTTTCAGAGGCGCATATCAGATGAGACTGAGGAAGATTCTTTAGTTTTCTGATCGCAGACAGATGGCGACATCGTTAACAATGGACTGTCCATCTAACTGAAACACATTTTGACTGCCACACAGACTACTGTCATATGACCTGGGATTTATTTGAATAAATTATGATGTATGAATGTGAATGGGTTATCCAAACCAAAATAAATCAAATCAGGTAAAACAAGAAAAAGTTAAGAAATAACATGCTCTGGCTTGTGTGTGAACAATATAAAGAGTATTATGAGTTAGAGGTGTGACTGGGTGGATTTAATACCGAAGAACGGACTGCAGATTACTGGTGGGCAAAAAATTCTGTGTTGTTTGTGTTGTGATGTACTGTTTATGTTATGTCTGTTGTTAATGTCCTATGTTAGTTCTGTCTTGTGTAATGTAATATATGTTCTGGACGACGCAAGGAAGAACGCCCACGACCAGGGCGATTGTAATGTCTGTATTTATCGAAATAAAAAAAAAAGAAAAAAAAAAAAAAGTATGAAGTAAGCCAAGATCTTTATTTTTGGATTTTTAGGATCGAAAAGGTGGACAAGAGTATTCTTTTAAACCGTTTTTTACTAGATAACCTACAGCGCTATAATCCCCTGACGACCCACCACATCGTGAAGGTCAGCAAAAAAGTAATCGCTAAAAGCCGCGAGTTCCGACGCGATGTGCCTATATAAATGCGATTTGGATGCGCTCAGCAACATTTCTGGACAAGGTCTAGGCCCCTGAGTCGCTATTCTGCGAACCTCACATGTATCGTAAATGTGGAGGAACAACCACCTGGCCCTCTAGTGTTTAGACATGCTTAAGGGCTCCATTGAATGGTAACACCCCGCGTTAGGGGACCGTTGCTCCACGATTACGATACCTTTGCAGATTGCAGAATAGCGGCCCAAGGGCCTTACCGTTGCTCTTGAAATTTAGCGGGTCGCATCTCAATCGCATAGCCACATGACAGCGTAATATACGTTTGTAGCGATACCTTTTACACGGACCTTAGCACCATAGCGGATAGTCTGCGGATCGCATCACTTTAGGCTGTTTGGTTAAATATGGCCTAGTATGAGGTTCTCAATAACGATTGGTGCTGGCACTACGATCCCCTGTCCCTTGTTCTGATACCTATAGCAAATAGCGATCCTCACCACCAGATGTCAGTACAGTTTAAACTATGGTGCCTGCAGTAATTAAATCTATGCCAGGTCTTCAATTCCTAGACACTATATCCTGTCTGCCTACAGTGCTTAGGAATTTATGCTATTTGTATCCAATACTTAGATATGTATCCAGTTTGCCTTTAGAAACATATCTAACATATCAAAATCTTCGATAAAATACGCACTGTTGTAAAGTATCGAAGTTTGAAAAGATTTATTTAAACATGACTGACATTGTTATTCATTGCAAGCCACACTGATGTACTGGCATTGTTACTCTTTGCTACCGACAATGATATAACATGTACGACAATGCTCATCCTGATATTATCGTAAAATCGGATGAGTCTTAATCTGGGCTCCCGTATGCGACGACAGGAGTTTGGCGTAGTGATATCTGGAGCCAAAACTTATAAGATTAAAACGAATAAGGTTTTGATTTTATCCTTCCCCCTGTGAACGAAATTTTTATGTGAGGATAATAACAAAAAACACGATAAAAACTTTCTGAAGTCCTTCATAAAGCTCTCCTTGCTGCTCTGAAGGCGCTTGGAACTACTTTCAGCTGCTGATCTCTGATTGGTCCATTTTTTGTACGCTCCTAGGAGTGATTTTTCATCTGTATGCGACATTCGGGCGCATACGGAAAGTCAATGTTAAGCCTATGGGATTTTATATTAGGGGTAGGATAAAACAGTTGGCCACACTATATAATGTCCTATTGCCTTGCCCTGTTTCAGCGCCGATCTGGGGAAACCTGCTGTCGTCCAGCGTGCTGAGTACGGGGCACTATAACCGGACGAGGCCGCTACCACTTCCCGGCGACCCCGAATCCATCTACCGCTTTTGTGGTGCTGCAGACTGTCCCAATATCTACGAGAACATTACCAACGAGAACTACAACCGGCCCGACAACACACTGGTGGGTCCCTCCATTATTTCCAACGTAACTCTATGCTGGAGTGCTCTATTATTGTCCAAAGAACTACTTGATGAGTTTCGCCCATGGAAGCCCTTGGTGAGATACTCAATCATCGCCCTGGTGCACGTGTTGAGGTCTTCCATTCTCGCCTTGTTACTCCTTGAAGATGTCCTCTATTACCGCCCGTTGATTCCTGATTCTATTATCACCGCGTGCTCCATGATGAGATCCACTATTATTTCCTTTAAGATGTACTCTATTATCGCCCCTGAACTCCTTGGTGAGGTCCTCTATTATCACCCTGTTATTCCTTTAAGATGTACTCTATTATCGCCCCTGAACTCCTTGATGAGGTCCTCTATTATCACCCTGTTATTTCCTTTAAGAGGTGCTCTATTATCGCCCGTGAACTCCTTAATGAGGTCCTCTATTATCACCCTGTTATTTCCTTTAAGATGTACTCTATTATCGCCCGTGAACTCCTTGATGAGGTCCTCTATTATCACCCTGTTATTTCCTTTAAGAGGTGCTCTATTATCTCCTGCGAATTCCTTGATGAGGTCCTCTATTTTGAACCTGTTGTTCCTTTAAGAGGTGCTCTTTTATCTCCTGTGAACTCCTTGATGAGGTCCTCTATTCTAATTCTGTTATTCCTTAAGAGGTGCTCTATTATGATTCGTTACCTCCTTGATGAGGCCCTCCATTATCGCTTGGATATGAAGCAGTTCTTGGCAAGCTCTATTCCCTCTCTATTTGTCATAGAATCACTTTGCCTACAATTACTGCTAGAATTCGTCCTTTTGCTATGAAAAGGTTAATAATGTTGAATTCAGTAATAATCGCATAAGCATCGTTGATTGAAAATATCAGTATGAATTAGTAAAATGATTATACAAAAGTACGAGGAAACTATATCGCAAGTTCTGAGAAGGGCAGGTGGATTGCTCGCGGGTCAAATCAAATACAATAACCTAAAATCTAACACTTTTCAGTGAGCCACTAACTGCATTTCTATGTTACGTGTAAGAAGTTGAGTCCTATAAACACATTAGAGGGACGATTCTCGGCCCAATGGACTGGTCAATTCATGGAGCGAATTGTAAATATGTACCCAGAAAATAACAGGTACAAGTAAGCATTGTAACTGTTAATGTTCTGAATTAGATGTAGTACATGTATTGGTCCTTCTCCAGACACAAATCCAAGTTCCCCTAGGCGTTGTGGCACTCGACCTGTCATTTATATCTCCCTGCCTCTGCTTGGAGACGTCCGAACCGTGATGAATTGCCGTAAGACAGAGAACGTCACGTTAGATGGAGCTATTTTAGCACGTGCCTTATTTTATACGGGGTTCAGCCGGGCTCAGCGGAGCTCGCCTTTGACCATGAGATGTGGGAATGTCTGTAGAACACACTACAAAGTGGCGGTATAGACAAGTAGCGGAGGTGCTACAAGACGTATATATACGTGTTTATTTTGGTACAAACAAACGGCAGAATGTCGGGCTGTGTGATCGCGGAACGGTATTCAATCTTTGGGAAGATGTCGGTTTGTTCTGTTGTCCAGTGGCGAATAGGCTTTGCTTTCTGCTGTTCTGCTGACGTTGACTTAGATGTCCACCTGTTACAGATCTAAACCTAGAATATTTCTCTTGATCTGAATAGATATTGTTTCTACATAATAGAAGCATATCTTTTCACATATATATATGTTTTGTATATATACATATATAAAGCCAAAAGTATTTACAAGTATACAGCATTATATATATATATATATATATATATATATATATATATATATATATATATATATATATATATATATATATATGCATTCATATATATATACGTCACTCGAGGCCCTCAGCAGCAATTCGAGCTAGCAATTTGCAGCAATATTTCAAATGTGTTTTGTGGTAAACACCGGGATCAGAGGACTGAAATTTGTCGGACCCCACTCATCATTCTACTCTGGTAAATTATGTCTAGCCGTTGTGTGTCTCACAAAACGAGCACTGAATCCAGCCAGCTGCTGCAGATTAGTTCCTTACAGACCTCGCCCGGCATGCCCGCCCCCTTTCTCCGCCATCTCCAGCCCCGGTATTACTCCAACGGGACCATGCTCGCTGGTTCCTGGTCGCACAATGGCAGAGCTGGTGTTGCAACCCCTCCATGATGATTACACTGGGTATCAGCGCCAGAGTAACACCAGAGACCCCTTGCTGCCACCCTCCCACATCACCGACGTCAGCGCCGGTAGCGCCCCCTACGCTAAAGAGGGGGGGGGGGGGTGTACAGATCATGTCCTTCCGCTCTCTCCCTGCTGGATTCCTTCCCCGCCCCTCTTATTTCTCCTTCCAACCTCTTTTCTTTTACTTTTTTTTTTCATTTTCTCTCCTTTTGACCTTATTTTTTCCTCTCCCATGCTCCCGCCGCCTTTTTTCTTCTTCTTCTCTCACAGCCCCGGCTATGCACCATCTCTTTCCTACCTCCTTCTTTAAAGATAGGTGAGCGGGTCACTGAGAAGACACCACGTGGCCGATTTGCGAACTATAAAAAAGACATAAGCGAATCAATGCGCGGGCGGAGGGTTAGCGGGACTACTTCTCATGTTCAACTTCGTCTTTTCTATCTCTGTATAGACTTACCCCCCGATGATTCATGAATGTTTCGTACAGAAGAATTTATCACACACTCAGGCATGGTGTGTTTTTTGCAATCAAATGATGATGGTTTTTTTCTAGTGTTAATGAGCATCATATGTTCACATGTATTTGTAGCGGTGTTGTACACATGGACGTATTACCCGTCAAGTGAATACTCGGGTATGCTGAAGGGGAGGAATGCCGAGGTGAAAATAACTTCCCACCCCACTGTTAAGCCTTTATATATGTGCTGATTTATTATCTACCTTTCCATAATGGTGTGTGTAGTAATGTAGTAGACATTTCTAACAGATGCAATCCATTATAGGCGATTAAAGCTTAATGCGAACATTCCTCAAAAATAAATAGATTATTAAATGATAATTAAGGTAATAACGTACAGCTTCACTATCAAAGAAAGTACTTGGAGGAAAAGATAGCATGTCTGCCCTTGGATTTACAGCATTCGTTAGCAAAGTAAGTTTTCCCCCAATACAGAGTGAGCACTGTTCTGGTCCACCACAGAATCTTCCCTCTGCATTAAAGGGAGACTTACCACATAGTGCAATATAAGTTGCTTTTCAACCATGCCCTCACTACATTATACAGTAGAACCCTGCCTAGCGGACACCCCACATAACCCATAAGCAGACACCCCATGAGTTCTTCAACATGGACAAGTCTTGCTTTTTTTCTATAGAACAATGCCCTACAAAACCATAGTTTTTGGTGGTGGTGCAACAGCTGGGGTTAACCCTTTATAAATAGGGCGCATGATGCCGAAAGGCATGCAAAAAGGCATCACTCGGTAAGGGCGGAATATGCCTTTAATAAGGAATCATTTGCTGGATAATTATGAAGTTGGCTTTAAAAATGGAATAATTTGTCAATAAACTTGAAATTTCCACAGAATGTAAATCTAACATCTTACCTTTAATTTATGGTTAATAGAGATAAAGATATTAAAGATCACGGATCATATCACATGATGAGTCTTAGAATTCTGAGTTCAAAGGACGTTTGAACCAATCTGCATTGTCCTGCTAATCTGTGTGTGTGAAGATATAATTAGATTGTCATCTGTTATGGATTCAATATAAAAAGACATGGGCGAATACCAGAGTGTATAACTCGAATGACTCCTAACTTCACATCCACAACATTTTTATTTCCTTTAGTTTTCACTGCAGTCAGTGAACCTCTAGAGCTTTCCACGGTAAAACCCCAAATTCCATAAAAAGTCCCTGAAGTTGCATGCTCGGGCTGAGGTAGCGTGTTGTAAGGGCTTTTTTAACTTTAGCGGCTTGGCAGCCAACACTAGCAAAAGTTCTCACAGAGTTCTCGAGTCCCCAACACGTACAGGAGCACTTGACCAGTTGGCCTAAGCGTGATCCCTATAAAGAGATATTTATACCTCTTTAATGAGCGTATTGACAAACACCAATTCAAAACGTTATTTTGATTTTCAATCAGCTCTGTTGTAATGTCGACACGATACACACATAAGTTAATTGATGTGTAATTTCTTCGTTCGAAAAACCTTGGTTTTGCGTTTACATACACACATAAGTTACATTGATAAGACAAATACATTTATATAGAATGAAAAAAAAGAGGATGGTAGGCAGAAAAATGGTCAAAACCGTAAGTTACATGATTTTATGTAATTTTCAGTGCACCCATTCCTTTAAGAGGGCACCACAAATGGTTGGACGTTTGAAAACAATCTGCAGTAGGTCTGGGCTAAGATATTCCGCATTTAGATTCATCGTTTACAAATACAGAACAGAAAGCTACTCTAGTAGATAGACCTTAGAATCTGTAGGAAGGTGCAATGGTTTTTATGAGTGGAATTTGATTATCACATCACTTGGTGTTTGTACAAGGTCGACGATGCATGTGATATACTTATATCAATTATAACTTTACCGATTAGCCTTTCCTTTGCAGTAATGGCCTAAACACTTGTATATGCATACCCATGAGAACACCTTTATACACAATAGTTTGATACTAAATCTATATCAGAAAATCACTTTATATATTTATACAAAGTAGCTCTAGACCGCTTTTATGTCTATTTAATCAGGATCTATGTTTGTGGCTTGTATTCTAATGAGGTCTATGAGGCTCGTTCCTAAGATAAATTAGAACTAATTGCACTTCTTAAGTTATGAACAGAGCCAATGCCCGTCCTATCTCTTACATTGTCTATGATCAATGGGCGTGTGGATATTCTACACACCACTATAGCCCTAGGGATTGGAGCCTCCTCCTAATCAAGTAGGATAATATGAGAGGGATCTATTCAATGCTTATATTATCATCTACTTCTGGGGCTAAAATGCAATATAAAAGACGTTCGAAGTGCGTTGTATGGCTAGGAAAAGGTCTATGAATCAGCAGTGTAGAATGAAAACCATTTATCAATTGCAATATGCTAAAAAGAGGGTTCATTAGTCAATGGATTGTTTAAATTAGTGTGCTTCGTATCAATGTCCTATTAATCAATTATCCACCTAATAGAAGGTGTTCATAGAAAACACATAAGGTTGCATATTCATTGGAGTCACATGCCTTAGGATATCATTGCGTATTGACCAACTCCCCAGAGCATACGGCCACTTGTATCTGAAACCAGTTAATATTGTGTATTTATTATATTGATCAAAGATATAAAGTCGATCTAATGGTGTGCTCGGTTAATTGAATATTGAAATTAAAAGAAAACATGGAAAATATATTGATCACTGAAAAGAAGAAATTCTAATGTACCAAAACTGGGTATTGTTTTAGCGGATAAAGTTATCAGAAGCTGACGCCCCGTCTAATACTATCGTAAAACTGGATGAGTTTTAATCTGGGCCACCGTATGCCACGACTGGAGTTTGGCATAGTGATTTCACGAGGCAGAGCCGAGTGAAGTCCGGAGACAAAACTCCAAGAGTGGAATGCGGTGGCCACGATTAAAACGAATCAGGTTCTGATCAATCCTACCTCGTCTCCTCAATTTGGAATATTACGTGATAAAAATTCTGTAAGCCACTAGTGGCATATAAAACTCCATATGCCAGTCAGCGTGGCATACGGAAACTCAATGTTAAGCCTATGGGATTTTATATTAGGGGTAGGATAAAGAGATATCCTCAAAGCGGGGGGTGAGTGTGGCTACATATATGTCCCTTCAAACTCGTTACACTTCCCTGATACAATTCAAACAGCTGTTGCGAGCCATAGCCCTCTGTGGCTGGACTCAGAACCCCTTTCTGGGCGCTGTAGATTATTGACGACTCAAGCAACTCCCCGCAGTCTCGTAGTCTCGTGTGGTCTCGTATCACAGACGAGACGAGACGCGCTGGTTCCCGGCCGGCAGCTGATTGCAGACTTTTAAAAGGCTGCGCCAGTGGATGCCCTTCTAAGGGCATTGTCCATGGGCGTCTGTGGCTGCCGCAATCTAAAAATCCCAAGCGATCCTGCAGGTCTGTTTTACTTTTTACTGCGGTCCTCTCAGAGCAATCCATTAGATGCGTGAAGGTCATTGGGGAGTAGAGGACGACGAGTTTAGAACTATCTTCGTGGAGATCTTAGTAAATCTAACTTATATTTTTATACACACATGTGAACCGGGCCATCTCCCTAAATAGGGATATAGAGGCAACACCACCATTTAAAAGATATTGATAAACCAATGGGTGTCATTAGAAAAGATGGATCGTGGATGTTGTTTTGACTTTATTGGCACACACCATACGAGAATCTATCTGTACAACACAGCTTGTACATGTTCATTTATAAACTATGATCATATACAATATTTACAGTATCGCTGTTACAGTATTTTGTGTGTGAGCTACAGCTGACAAGCACATGTTAACAAATACTCGTATAGCTTTATGGCCGCCGTGAATGACATCAACCCAGAGTAACTCCCGGCAAACTCGGCCGGTGAGTGACTCAGCCCACTGGCCTGGGGCTACATTCTCCAAGCAGAGGTTTGGTTATCTACTCTCACTGATTTATACGTGGAGATCTCCCTGGGGGAGTCAGGGCGGGGAGTAAACACGAGTTTTACTGTACCTAGCTCAAAGGTGCGGATTCCTAGCTTGTGGTGTCGTGTTTGCTGAACACATGGCGTGGGGTGTTAACTACAGAAGTCGGTGTGTCCTGTAGCAGTTAGTTCATCACTACCACACAGGCTTGGGTTCTGCGGGAAAACATATCGAAAGACTGCAACGTAACGAGCAGTTTACAGAAAATCGCTTAGTTTTACAAACTAGTGGACCAATTCCATGTGGAGTAGCATGAATCAGATGGTCAGATTCCGTTGTGAAGCATATGAATAAGGTTCTGTTCTGTGATTGCAAAACCGACTATGAACTAACGATAAACGTGAAAGAAATACACATTTAGGGCTTTTAAGGAGCATGTAAAATTTACGTTTATATTCGGGCATCATCTTTGATTGCTTCGATAGACCAACAATAATTCTGGTACACAGGATCTTACTGTTCGTGTAGGTATTCACAACCTCTGATAGACGGGGTATTCAAGGACAGTCTGCATCGTGTGCCTGGAAAGTAATGATGCATCCCTCTATAGTAGATTGGCAACCAACCCCTGTCTGCGCTACGCTGCGACTTAGGGGTTGGCACAGTCCGATCAAAGTATCTTCCCTCGAACACGAGTGTATTTATCAGTCTGCCTATAATGCAAAGAAATCTTATATGAAACATTCATTATCAAACATATAGATAATAATTTCTTGCTTTAGAATGATCTTATTCAAAGAAACACAAAATTAAAATAATAAGTTAAATTAACATCGAAGTGTGGATTCGAGGGTCTTTCCAAGTTCTTTATGTTCGATTTTTATTTTACATATGTATTGTCATTTACGATATGGATGTTAATCAAAATTGTTTTTGATGAAAAACTTAGGTGTATTATCTTTTTATTCTCAAATTGTGATTTCTGATATTCGTTCGAGTCCAGTTACAATGACGTAAGATACCCGTTACAACGACGTGTCAAGGCTACCGTCGATCGGACTGTGCCAGAGCTAACATGCGTAGCAAACGTCTGCTCTGGTGGCCAGTGTACACTCTATAATACACCCGTGAGAAACAAACTCACTCTCACTGTCCCTAGGCACACCCAGGGTGTAAAAGTCTCAGGGATCACTAGGGTCTCCATTTAATCTCATTGTAAAACTAAAATAACCATAATAAGATTATTTTTGTATTTTTCGATAAGTATCAATGACAGTCAGTTATGCATATTAGGGAACTTGAACTTGAAGCAGAACTTTTTGATGCAACTGCTTCAACTTCCTGCGACTTCAGCTTTGTTTTTAATAGGGGTACACATTTATAGGTCTAATGGCACGAAATTTAGGTTTGGGAATAGATTTGTTTTCTTCCCGGTCGATATAGAAAGGCATACATAACATGAGTGAATGTAACTAGCGCGATTCAGGGGTAGACTGAACTTCGAGAGCAATCTAGCGCTAGGATTGGTTCAGCAACCGGGCACCCTCGACACCGTCGTTCCCGCGTCTCATTGCCAGCTGCCAAATTCTCATCAGGGCCTCTTCACCCGAACACCAATATTATACCGACGAGCAGGATGCGAAAAGATCGATAACCAATAATAGAGGGCTTGCTTTGTTACCTCCGTGATGCGAATATCATTTATTGAGCAAACGGCCTTTTACTCAGACGTAACTCCGATCTCTGATTTTTCTTTCGTTTTCTACAGGTTATTATTTATTGAGCATAGGACATTGATGTGATCAATATCCAATTCAGGAGAGATTGCGCGGGAAATCTTTTACAGAAAAACTATATTATATGGCATGTATAAATACTGCTATATTTAGATTATTGATGATAAAGATGAGACCTGTATGATCTTTGCGGTTATAAACTGTTTTCAGGTCAACAATCTTTTATATGAGTATCCTATATTTGCAAATGTATAGGTCACCTTTTACAGAGACGATTTAAAATCGTCTCTGTCACTTGCAAGGTAAATTCATCATACAAATCATATTTGTATCAAAAAGGAATTTTTAAAAGAATTCTCATATATATATATGGGTTTTCCTCAGCTCTCCTCGAAATAAGCCTCTACAGACTGATAAGGTATTGTTAGCAGTGGTGCAACCAATGGTGCAACCAATGGTGCAACCACTATCCATGGTAGCTCTATCTATAAATAGGTCTGACTGGAGGTGGACATGTGTCTGACCCCATGTTTAACCCTTTAAGGACGGGTGCCTGTGGCCGAGCTACCGCCTCGAGGATGGGTGCTGCTGGCACTTTATACCGCTAGGGGACGGGCACACAGTAGTTAAAACCCATAATTCAATTTTGTAATCACATGACATGATATATAATCTTAAATATTTCTTTTTAATAGAAATATTAATAAAGATATCATACATACATTCTGTATAAATTTCATTGATGTTCCTTCATTATTTTTTGTTTTAAACGATTTTGTAGATTTTTAAAAAATGATGCCTCAAGGCATCATTCGCCCTGGCCTGGATGATGCCTCAAGGCATCATTCGCCCTGGGCCCTTAAAGGGTTAACATTGGAGCCTATGGGCGTGCGGTGGCGTGTTGGTTGTGCAATGGAAGAAACTGATACTGTTCAGGAATGTGTGGAGATGGGGCTATCACATGAATGGGAATTCTTACCTTTAAAAGTGGCATTGCTCTTAGATATCTTTTGGGGGTGGTGAGGGAGGCAGGTAGCGAGGGGAGAGAGGGTTTGAGGGCTGGAGAAAGGTAGGTTGGGAGGGAGGGAACATTTTGCATCAGTGCTGTTCTCTCAACGACGGATGTTTATTTGCTACTTGTTCTAACGATTCAATGTTCGGTAACATTTAAAAAAGATATTTTCCCCCAATAAGTTCCACAGGAATATACTTGGCATGTTCTTGTAGTCAAATATGTGGTAGAAATCAGTTAAGGGTTTTCGAAATGGTATAGTTTTGCTCTTGTCTTAGGTTATGTAATAACCCCTTAAGAAATCCTTTTAAAAGAGAGAAATCCACATAAACAGTGTCTCAAAGGTTATTTCAAGCAGCAGTTTTATCTAAAGAAAAATTGATTTTCAAGTCTCGGAAATATCATTACCTTATGTACTCAGGAACCCCCCCCCCCCCCCCCCCCACAATTGAGTACACATATGGGTACAGGTAAATCCTTATAACCTACAACTGCAGAGATATGAACATGCAGTAAATGCAAATACCATCATCGAGTTCAATGAAAACGAGGCGCAGTCGACTTTGACACAAGATAGCGTTGTTAACTCCATTATCCTCACAATCGACTGTGAAACATTTTGTAATAGCGTGCAGCCTAGGAACCTTTCATCTTTGTTGGAAAACGTCGCCCCTCAAAGTGGTATTGGGGCTTTTGCAATAGCGTTGGATGCCTTCAAGCGATCAGCAGTCACGTCAACAGGGTAGGGTACCGCACTCGCCAGCACACACACACACCACTGGGCAAATCAGTCTGCTGTAATGAGAACTGTCCCAGTAAAAACACACACTATCCTTTTTTTTTGCAACTCCATCAGGTCTACTCTGCAACCCAGGGATCTGGTCTGCTCTACTCTGCTCGCTTATCTAAATACCTCAATCTTTCATGTTCGTGTGAATTATGTCATAGCAATTACCCCGTGATAACATGGATATGTGGTCAATTACCAGATATTGGGCATAGTGCATGGGTAGATGATTTGTTATTGCGTAATGGTGTGGGTTAGCTGGCTTATGTAATAAACATGGAGCTGAGAAGATATACAGAAGCAGGAACAAGTATGAGTCACTGATGTAATGTTTGTAGCCTTGAATCAAGAAGCCATGGGCACTTACTCTCATGTACCGACTCATTAATTTGAAAAAGACCACATATTCTAGACCATAAAAACAGCAGCTAAGAAGACAAGAATGTACGATTCAAGGCTACACAATTTTAGTGTCAATCATACAAAAGGTCACAAATTTACCGCGGCTTATAGTTGTTGAATCGTGTTGATGGGACACAAAATAAACTTGTTAAAGGTCGAAAATAAACCTTGTTCAAAAAGGATATCAAAAGTCTAGTCAATGATAGACTTAGACATGGCAGGAGGATGTTGACTTTGTTAGTTTAGTACGAATACGAGAGATAGTGGTAATTTTCCACATCATCTCCATTTAAATTTATTCTTGGTTGTGTATAACTTATTTTTAGGAGCTCATACAGGTACCGCACGGAAGAATAGTTTTCTAAACAGATTGTGGAATATAAAGACTGTTTAAGAATTTACAGACATTCTTAAGTACACCAGGAGGTGCAGCTATAAACAGAGTTAAACCTGTTGGAATGTTAGACGGTTTGGGGGAGCAGGGAGAATAATAATAAAAATAATAATAATAAAAATAATAGTAATAATATATGAGATTATCATGATATTTATGATACATAAACAAATAAAAGCTGACCTGACTTTTTATATTAAACATATAATAACGCACAGTAATATTAAATAGCACAGCAATAATAGCTCAGCGTGAAACAAAACCCAACAAATATCGAACGTTGACTTTAGACATACAAATCAATAGCTGGCGATGTTGCTTTTAGAACATTTTGGATTAGAAAACCTTGTTATTAACTAGAAATACGAAGGCAATACTAGCTACCCAAGCCTCACTTCCCAATTGCTTTCAGATGCACCTTATTCAGCCCAGGTTTTCACTTCATTGATCAGCCTATTTACATGAGCGGGGGAAGGTGGGCTGATTGGTCAGCGCATTTGACCACTAGGCTAGGTCGTGCCTGTTTAAGGGGACAGAGAATGATTGGATCCTATGTAGATATATATCTCCTGGATCTAGTCACAACGTGTCTCTAAGGGTAATTCAAAGTAGAACCTTGTCGAACAGAGCACACACCGTTCCGAGCCAAAGTGATCTGATCAATAGGTGCTTTCTACGTTTAGTTCATTTTTAGATTGAGTAACAAGATCAGTTACTGGTGCCATCTGCATTGTAGGGGTTCATTTTACAAAGAAGAAAGTTTTCTACCATGGATGATATTCCCGCCTTCGGGGTGGGTATTACAATGGCATTTTGCCATACATTCGGGAAGTACTTTGCTGTATTGAATTATTCAGTCAAATTATAAGACCATCTATCAATATTTTCGGACTGTCTACCAAAATACTACTGGGGACACAATCCGCACCACAGGACTTGTTAGTTTCTATAAAATTTAGATTTTCCCAAACCACATCATTGTTTTTCAATCTCTAGGGTTTCTATAGATAGGGTTATATTCGCTGGTATTTAAATTTTCTAGGTAATCTGTGAGGTCAACTTGTTCTATTTCATAGAACAGTTTTCCTCTTATACTTGTAAAGAATGTATCTATGAAGGGATCTTGTTAGACTCTATGGGCTCACCGTTATCATATAACTCGCAAGGTAGAGTTTTATCATTGGGTGTTCTCAGTTCCTTTATGATGCCGATTTGCTTCAAGTGGATACAGGCCTTATGAGGTAAAATAAAAAGGAAAAGAAACATTTTTTTCCAAGATGATTGGTTGCATCTTCTAGGTGGGCCACTTAACAAGGCGCCCTGCAATTTGCGTTCTACTGTACTTGATATTGTAGCCTTAGATGTACCTACCCATCAACAGAGGCAAATAGACCTAAACCGAAAGTTATTAGATGCCATACACTGATACAAGACTATCACTGAATTAGATACTCAATTAACCTGCTGGTAGGATCTAGATTGACACCAAGAGTCTATGAGGCCATCTTTATCATGATGCCATAGGTTATTTCCTCATTGTCAAAGGTTAATTGAGTTTCTGACGAGTCTTTCCTCTGAGGAAGGAGGTGATTTACAACGCTAGACAAAACGCTTGACAAAATAGGACCTTCAGGAAAGCCTTATGTTATCTTCCTTTAGGAAATCGAGCAATAACAATATATTTCATGAAGTACAGATCAGCAATGCTTAGAATTGCTCATAAATGACTTAGTTGGGAATACAATGGATTGCATTGCATTTTTCTACTCACCCTTAGATATGACCATACATAGTTTAATAGCTTTCACACAGTTTACACAATGCATAGACAGCAAAAGAAGTAAACAAAGTAGAAGCGTTTTGGCCCAGGAGGAAGTTTTCACCCGCCTCCTGTGGAAGGCATTACATTGTAAACACCATCCCTAGAGCTACAAGAAAACCAATTAACTTTAGCACACACTCTGAAGGAGTATACACTGTGGCCAGCACACTGCTTGTACCCGGCAATATTAACGTCCCAGAAGGCAACGACTTGTGAGTCCTGACAGTGATAGAGTGCTTCGAATACTGGCCGAGCAGCCCTCAACAAACACCCCCAACATCAACACGACAGGCAGATTAAGAGTCTGAGCCCGCTATCACACACATCCAAATACAGTAGAACCCTTATAGCAGGGCGCTCCATTCAGGGAACCACCCCGCAACTCAGACCAATTTACTCAGGATGGAATCCCTTTTTTTTTTTTCTTTCTCATCATACCCTTCTGTATTCCAATACTTGCCGCCCATCCTCGACACATATATATCCGCCAATATCAAGCCGTAGACACCCTGTTTTTAGTATTTTCTATTATATTTTATTAAATTATTGCATGAGTATCTATACGGTTTTCCATGCGGCTTGGTATAAAAGAGGGACAATTATAATGAAACAGATGCGATACGGCTAGTGGAAGTGTAGAATTAAGAATGGAACAATCGACCGATAAAAGGTATAATTGTCTCCTGATCGGTCACACCCACATCTTTACCAGCCAGAGGAAACGTATGCCCACTGTCCAAGATGTCTCTGGTGAATATCTAAAACAATAGAAACTTTGATATTGAACCTTTTGGCATGTTACCCACAATCGACTACTATCATATAACATGTATTATCCTACCCCTAATAAAAAACCGTCATAGACTTAACATAGGGAAATTTTATGTGGCAGGCCGTGACATAAAGTGTTTTTTATGCTACTAGAGTAATAACAATATTGACCAATCAGAAAGCAGGATGTCAGCTACTATGTTCTGTTGGTCATTGACTCAATTTTTATCTTTTAGTAATACAAAAGCATAGACGAGGTAGGATAAATACGAAACCGAACGAGAGTTAGACTTGACAATGTTTATGCCACGACGGGAAGGTCGTGTATTACTACGCAAGGCGTAGCCGAGTGTAGTGAGGAGCAGACCTGACCAGAGTATCTACTAATAGGCAATAATCGCTGGTTTTGTGGAGAGGCAGCCGTAAACCAAGAGAGGTTGACACGTCGTAACACACTCGTTATCGCTCGTGTATTACGACGTGAACCCCCAAGGACTCTACAAACCTGCCTGTTCACCAAACCGTCGTTTGTTATTCGTTATCAGCATCACCACAAATAAATCCAAACCAGGAATTCCCATATTATAGGGTTTATGATCAGGACTACCTCTATGCTCTTCATGAACAAAAAGACTACAAATATTTTTCTGTTTTGAGGGAAATAATCAATAGTCTTGAAATCCGTAATCAATGGTATTGGGTTCTGACAGCTGAGAAAAAGGTTAATAGTGGCTCAATGTGGCCCCATACGTTTTCAGCGGTGACAGCGTGCTAGATGGATGATGAAGGTGGCATAGTATCGTAAAACTGGATGAGTTTTAATCTTGGCCGCCGTATGCCACGACTGGAGTTTGCCATAGTGACTTCATGAGGCGAAGCCGAGTGAAGTCCGGAGCCAAAACTCCAGGAGTGGCATTCGGTGGCCACGATTAAAACGAATCAGGTTTTGATTTTATCGTTCCCCATGTCCTCGATTTTGGAATATTACGTGATAACAATTATGTATGCCACTAGTGGCATATAAAACTCCGTATGCCAGTCAGCGTGGCATACGGAAACTCACTGTTAAGCCTATGGGATTTTATATTAGGGGTAGGATAAAGTCTAAAACAGAGCGCACACGCCAACCTCTGCGGAACTGGATCTGTGGAGCTGTACGATACAGTACACACATCAAGGTGACGAGCTACTACACCTCATACCAGTAACTGACCGAGACAGCCCTGTCACTAAGGCAGCTTAGAGGGCGACGGACCCATTTAAAACCTGGGATCCTCCCACTCTGGAGGATCTAACTGTAAGATCAATGCAGGACGAGGAATCTGCATATTGAATCCCAGCGTCGTGTTTAGAGGTCAACGAGGACCTGCGGTGAAAGCTGGGAACGACGGAGGGATGGAGCGAACTGATGTTTATCCTACCCCTAATATAAAATCCCATAGGCTTAGCATTGAGATTCCGTATGCCACGCTGATTGGCATACGGACGTTTGTATGCTACTAGGGCATACAGAATTTTAATGATTTTCATTCATGATTCTAATATTAAAATATTGTAGAGAGGGGTAGGATAAAATCAAAACCTGATTCGTTTTATCTTGGCTCCCACATGCCACTCCTGGAGTTTTGGTTCCGGATACCACTCGGCTGTGCCTCGTGATATCACTACGCCAAACTCCAGTCGTAGCATACAGGAGCCATGATTAAAACTCATCAGGTTTTACGATAGTATTATCCACCTAATACAAAGTGTCCATAGAAAACACATAGGGAGTGTGTATGGACATACCCGGTGCATACCGATATGTTGTATGCTCCGGGTGGCGCATACGGAAAAATAGTCCGTAAGGGAAAAAAGTGCATAAATAAAACGAACTGATATCGACATGCCACATGTCCAGAAAAGGTGGATAATAAATACAATATAGACTGGTTACAGATAAAAGCGGTTGTATGCTCCTCAGAGTTGACTCTACGCAACATCCTCGCATACGCTCGGATATTACTACGCGTCAACTACTCGGAGCATACGGCCGCTTGTATCTGAAACCAGTCAATATTGTGTATGTATTTGGAAGCCGAATTGAGACACGCTGATATCTGATATAATATCTAATATCGCGTGGATAATTATAAATTATAAAATTGGCCAATTACTAACCACCTTGCCCTAGGGGATGCTAGATCAGAAGTAAATAATGTTACCATGATTTTGATCTGCACGGTCACGCGTATAGTGATTCTCTGAGCGATAACGAGGAGTATTGCGTCGGGTCAACTACAAGGAGAATACGACCACGCAAATCAGAATCATGGTAATCTTGTATTTATTACCCACCGTTCGACTGATTATTAGGGGGAAATCATGTAAACAATTAGAAACCCGACGTAGGCGCTGTGTATTGTATATATAAAATAGTTCTTAAAGTGTCTGTGAGGTGGCAGAAAAAGCCATATTTACTCATAAGGGGTTTTCGCATTCTACTCAATAGCGATCTGTAGGCTATATATATACATTTAACATACAAACTCCATATGTGAGTTGGTGATGAATAAGGATACGCGATCTTGGCCTAGCCGTCCGTCATGGAACGATATACCTTCGGTCGTCACTTTTTACAGTCTAAACTCAACTAATGACTAACACAAGCAGGGGTATGGATATGAAATTTACTAGGAACGATTTGAAGTACGAGATAATACCATATATAATTAAGATAAAGAAGAGCGTTCACGAGCTATTGAGAAGCCCTAGGAAGAGAAGTTGAGGATATGAGATTGAAGAGTTTTTCTAGGGTGGGTGGGGGGTTCCTTCCTCGTCGGCGTCCCAGGGTTGAAGTGGACGCTGGCGGGTTGGAGTAGGGTGGTCACGTGACTGGGACCACGTGACCGCAACCACGCGAGTGAGGGTCCTTAGCGACCAGGAAGAGTCCTTAGCGGCCGTGCTCTGTTTGCATTACAGCTACCTCTTCAGTTAGCCCCAAAGAGAGTATATACATTTTGTATTCAGGAAAAGACAAACCTCATTCACATGAGGAGTACCTCTATGTACCAGCCGAACAATCAAGTTCGTTGCAAATAAACAATACAGTTCTAGTGCATTCAAGAGAAAAATATAGATGTTAGCCAATGGGGTCTAGACCTAAAATGTCTCTGTTCATATCCTTTACTGTCCACAGTCCATAGGTCATACGACCCTTTATCTCACCCCTGGAATAAATGCCCATAGGCTTAACATTGGGAACTCGTTCTCCATGCCCCTACGAGTATTGCGGTCCGTTCTCCATGGTCTATATCCTGTGTGTCATCCATTCTTTTAATGTGTATTGGGGTGAGATAAATACAGAAAGCAACTCGTTTTGGTCAATGAAGTCATTCTGCAACTCGTTTAAATGCTACATGATATTCACTCGGCTGTCACCTCGTTCATATCACTCCACATCAAACTCGTGGAGAACGACGACTTTGACCAAAACTTGTTAGTTTCTTCTTTAGTCTTTTTGTTATAGCTATATATTTTCCATACAGTATCTATCACGACTACATCAGTTGGGTTCAACACAGCTATTTAATCTATATGACAATAACAAATATCAAGCACTTACATTACACCTATTTTACAGAAACAATACTAGTCATCCAGCAGTAATGGTATCGATATATGATATCTTGGTACATGACAGTTTTGTAAATGATTCAGGCTATCTTAACTAGTAAAACAAAAGTAAAGATAACCCATAATCAAAACACAAAGAGACCATCATAGATTAGATTAGCCCGGTCATATGAATAAGCACTAATATCTGTTTTACTGGAAGCACCTCATATGTTTCTCTCATTCTCTTTTTACTTCATTCTACGATAACATGTTCTGTAAGCCAACAGGTAGCAGATTCCATAAGAGCATCCCTCTATACATTGGACTCTTTCTATATTTCTTAGATCTAGGCCTAAGTGTATCCAAAGCATTTTTATATCCAGTGCTGATCTGAGGGAGCTGTTTAAAGCTACTTTTAGCTTATTTCTAAGCATTACTGGCGATAAATAATACCGTACTCAAAGCTTACATATTCTATTTTCGGAAGGATCATTTGCTTGCAGATTGACATCGCCGCATTTTTTGTTAATAAATATCTAAGTTTCCATAACTTGAATTTTGTTTTTTCGAAGTTCATGAATAACTTCTTTTATTTGTATAGAGCGGGTCAGTTTAGAGCTCTATATAACCCCCAGATAATCATAATGATTTACGAAACCCAAGTTTTTCCCTTCAATTTTGCCTGCACAATCATCCATTTCTCTATCATTATAAACCCAAAGCAATTTTGATTTAACATTGTTAATCGTGAGTTGTCTTCTATTCAGCCAATCTTCCATTTTATTTCAATCATGCTTCATTCCATGCATTGCATCACTGCAAGTGGCTCCAATTGTTACTAGTACCAGATCATCGGTATACATTGTTGCAGTAGATAAATCAAATACTTCAAAAATGTTATCAATATATATAACAAAAAGGATAGGACCAACACAGACCCTTGTGGTACCCCAATAGTCGTGCTTAGTTCATTACTGCAAGTTCCAACGATAACGCCTTGTGCCTTTCCAGATAGGTACGATTCTAATAAAGAATATCAAACAAAATTATATAATTCACACAGACAAAAGTCTTGCGCTTGTCTACGAAAGTACATAAACTTATCCTTTTGTTATTCATATTTGTTGTTAGAACATCAATCAATCTAAAAGATAGCCTGCAATGTACTCTTATATAGCTGAAATTCATATTAATGAACATCCAGTATAGACTGTGCTTTCTGCTATACGTTATACGCTGCTTATGTGAGCGAGTTCTACATACAATCAGATTTCTTTTTGATTTTTTTTATCATTTATTTCATTCTGTTGAGAACAGTTCTTCCATGAAACAGGCGACACACATGCATATTTCACGCCAGTACAATAGTAAGTAACAAAGAGTAATAGTAGTAGTAATAGGTGATATTAAGGATGATGATGAGATATAGATAATCAATGCTAAGTGTTCGTGGTGATAGAAAGATTATCTCTATTGCTGCAGGTTGAGCTCGCATATTATCCTGGGGAGTTCTTGGTCAATCCCCTTCTTGAAGAACAGTTTGTTAGGTGCTTTCTGCAGCGATTCACTTAATTTCTTCCAAGCTTGGATACCACGATAGGCAGGACTCAATTTGTAACCGTTAGATTAAAATCTATATTCCTCAAAGTTAACCATAGTGTTACTGCGTGTACTCCTGTTACATACCTGCAAATTATCCGGATTTCCCCGTCAACAGAACTATACATTGTAAGTGGTATACATAACAACTATGGTATATTGTGCTATCTACGTACGATCGCTGTGAAAACTCGGTATTGTATCTACAAGGTAACTGCTATAATCCTGATTAAATATGTATGCTTTATAATCTGATAAAGTCGAATTTCTCAGGTTTATGAGATATGGAATACCGAGTTACGAGAACGGGAAGAACACCCAAATATTTCAAAGTGAGAGTGACGATATACTCATTACATTATCATTCATCTCATTGCATTTGGCTAAATGTGACATACTTTGTTAGCAATATGAATATAGACAAATCCCTGTAAGAATTGCTATACCACGATATTGTTACTCAAGAGGGCTCGAGTGGAAGAACGGCCATGTTGCCGAACTCGGTATTATTAATGTAAGATACATTATCCCTAATAAAAATTGAGAAAAAAAAAAAAAAGTCCTGAGGATTTACTTCATTCAGGATTGAATAGGATAATGCCCTCTCAGAAATCGCCATCACATATTTTTATTTCACTTATCCTTGTTTCTGCCACAGGTTAAACAAATCTTATCACAGAATTCCGTGTCTCTGTGTCTGCACAGGGGGATTGGTTTGGAGTGTTTTCTTGTTAGCGCCTTACTCGTATTCTGTCACTTAAGAAGGATCCCTTTTGTCTCTCTGCCCCGTGAGGCCCAGTGATATTGTGACGCCACCTCGCGGGCGGGTAGCTGCCACTTTCTCCCCATTAACAAAAAGTCGCCTGCTCGTGTGCGATACAATCAGATTTCCCCGCTATTTGTTATTCTGTAAATGCTGCTGTAAGATGCGGTCCAGGCGGGACTGTATTTCGTCACGGGTAAAGCAGACGACAATCAATACAAACTACAAAGTATTTCCATCTGTCTGTCTACCCGCCGCAGGCGCAAAGGAAAAGCCATATTTGAAATAGGAAAAAGGTGTTTCTGTATGGATGTGGATACTTAGAATACAGACATAGAGTTAAAACATACATATTACCACATGAATGTCCTCTGTATGAGGCCTGTATGACAGGAGGGCGGTAAGAGTAAACTAATAACAGGCGAAGTGCACGGCAATCCGTCTGAGGAATGAAGAAGTGGTGAGACAATGACAAAAGGGGATGATAGGTGAACTATGCAATGAGAAAATAAGAAGAGAAAAAAGAAAGTCCGAGAATAGTGCTTTAGGAATACTTCTTCGAAGGCTGACTCTGAAATGATATATAGGCAACTTTCTCAAAAGTAAGAATTGTAACCTGATGAAAGTATCCTTGCATGAACAGTGCCATTAGAATTGCATTGTACATAACATTTAACATAGCCAAAACCATTATCTACATGATAATTTGTTTCAATTCTGATTTATGTATAGTAAATTGTAGAAAATGCTGTTAACAATCTTAAAATTGTTGATTCAGTGAATGTTATGTTAGCAATACTTTATGTGGGACACTGCAAGGCAGTCTCAATATATACGCACTCAGAGCCCTCTTTATTCGTGAGGAGTCATGAGAAAATGTTAAGATAATAAGCTAGCAGAGATACAACGCCTTGAAAAACGTATTGAAATCTTATAAATGAGATAAGGACAATAGGTGAGATGGGTAAACGGATTGTATAGATTTCCATGGTATCTGTATAAAACATTCCCAAAGGTCCGCTTAAACAGACATAGAGAAAGGGAGATTGACAGGGAGAGACAGACAGGGGAACAGGGAATGAGATAGCGAAAGGAAGAGATATGGAGAGACGATAGGTAGAACGAGGGAGGGACACTGAGTCAGATAGGGAGGGAGAGAGGAGGAGGATGAAAGATGTCATAACATGGTAATTGTCACACTCGGAATCAAATCCTCAAGTCCAGTAGATAAACCACCATATATGGGTGAATCGCGCTTTTGATGAAAGAAACATGATTCCGTGACCCTCTTGGATAATTCGTAATTATTCATGGACAAATTAAATTTTACATTCAGAAACAGTTTATCGACATAATGACCTATGGTAGTGAAGCAGCGCTCAGCAATTGGTTTTCATTATTGCCGATTCAAGAGAATTTTGACCAAAAATTAAATATTGCTGGCATGGACGGATAACAAACCTGAAAGAACATTAGGAATGTATTAATTGAATATATATGCAATAGCATATTATATATTTGTGAGTGATGGAAATATTTAACGTAATGGCATGGGAGCCATCCATAAAGTGTGTACGCAGAATTTCTGAAATGTCTGACCCTCCGCACCCCATCCCAATCTTGTACGCAATGGAACAAAGAAGGAGAATACGTAAACTGTCCAAAGGTCTTTACCATCCCCGCCCCCCAGTGCGTACGTACATTATGAGTAAGCCCATGGGACATTGGCCATATAGAAGTAACAATTCATCATGATGGCGACCAAGCTGCCGAAAGGCCAATTTTGAAGCGCCCTATTGTCAAATTCAATTATCCTCATTAATAACTAGTGTAAACAATTAAATATGAATATATTGTCTGCTGTAAAAAAAATAAAGGGTCATGTGTACAAAAGGTAACTGCATGACTGAAAATGCACACCAACTATCTATTCTCAAACCTACTGAGCACTTTGGGCTGGTTTATTGGTGCTTGAATCCAGCTTTATGGCTTTCCTGGTGTCCACATCCGAGATGGCTGCTAAGCGTCCCAGGGTGAAATCTGAAATGCCCTTTGGTCCATAATATTTCTAAGGATCTCCCCTGATACTATGGCAAAGCTCAAATTTCTTTCAATAAACGCATTTTTCTGGTAAATTATGTATGTCTTCATCGCAACGCTTCCAATATTCCCAGATGGATGGCTGTGTCGTAGATGGGACTCTCGGTAGATGGACAAATACGACGATGTACAGAGAATCGATGTGAATCTAATTAGAGGTCAACGTATAACCTTAAACCCATTCTTCCACCTTCACCTTCCACTCCCAAGTCCTAGCCACTTTTATTTCCCCTCCATCGTGTCCTAGTTGGAGAAATACACGGTGGCCCACATCAAACTTGGGATACCGGAAATGAGTGAGATTAGCGTCACGTCTTAGGACCGCAGTGAATGTAATGCTGAAGTGCCCGGATGTGCGCCGCCTGATTGGCAGCGCTGTGCCACGGAAATGGGTTTGTGTCGTCAGGACATGGGGAGATGTTGTCGGTGGTCACATGACCTAAAACCAACACTCGCCCTTACCCTTCCAACACTCCATTCTTCGTCTTCTATCCCTGTATCCAAGAGGGACTGCGGCAAGGGTCAATGGCTTACATTCTCCGTTTCCCTTATTAAATGATATGGCGTTATATTTATATATATATATATATGTATATATATATATATATATATATATATATATATATATATATATATATATATATATATATCATATATATATATATATATATATATATGTTAAATATGTTAAATCACCGTTATATCAAAGGATGAAAACATTGGATAAATTACCGATTGAAATTCAAATGTTGGAAAATTTAGAGCAATATAAATGCCAAGTAAAAGAATTTTTGCTTACGGTGTGATACCTTTATTTTTCAATCTATTTGTTACCTGAATGCTCCTTGCAGAGCGGAGTTTGTCCTGACTTCTGTCTACCTGTTGTATGACATGTGACTAGTTGTATGTGATCTCACCCTTCTATGAAAATATCATGTAACTGAATATCTGTCCATATTTGGGTGTAGCATCGTGTATTAGTAGTAAAGCTTATTGTTTTTTTCTATAGTCAAACTACTCTATCCTATATGCGTTGTGTATGTGTTTGTACCTGTACTATATTTGATATTATTATTATTATTTTCAAACTGTTCCATGTATTAGTCTTAAGGACATATAGAATGAAGATCATCGATGTACCTGATGAATTCTATACTGTCAATAAACTTTACTTTATCCCAAAAAGAAAAAATACTCGGCATGTTATTGTTATGGAAGGCGTGATATCGTATTCGTGGAGCTCCTTTTCAGAGAAAGGGCCAAGGACCTGGTTACAGGATAACATTGGTTTCTGTTGCCTTCTGGATTACTTTATTACTATTCTTTCTCTTTGAAATACTGGGTCACAGTCATCATATATAATATGTTTCAGTGATCTTTACAGCGCGACCATTCCTCCTGATGGCTATATATCCCGTCCGTTGTTTATTCTGACCAGTGACCATTGTGGAGGGGAACGTTGTCAATAAAGTCCTATGGAGTAGATGAGGAAGTGAATGCTAAGTCAAGAGGGGTCAAGGTCAGCTGGGTCAAATTCCACCCTTGCGGATCACAGAATAGCGACCCGAAGGCCTTACTCCTGTTCCCGAAATTTAGCAGTTTGCGTCATTATCGCATAGCCACATTGCATCGCAAAACTTGGCGTTTACTGATAATGTTTACATGGACCTTCAAAGCACGGTGGATCGTCGGCAGATCGCATCACTTCAGGCTATTTGCTTAAAAAAGGCCTAGTCTTACATTCTCACTAACGATGGGAGAGTGACTGTGAAGTGTATAAATGATAAAGTTGAATATTTGCTCGTGCATATGTGTTACATGTATTTGAATGGCAAAGTCATGGAAGTCCTCATACGGCACTGAATTAATCGTCTATTAGTCTTATTGAATAGGGTCCCACACTGTGTATGATATACGAATAAAGGTAACTCAATCTATGGACATAAATGTCCATATTGGTACTGAGTCTACATGAACTCCCCAAACTGGACGTGGTTAAATATCGATCCGAAAATGATAAGCAGCTACAGCGAAGTAGGTAGCAATTCAGAGCTACCATGCCTTTATAGTGTAGAATCATCACAGGACGAACCATTGTATTAAACCTTATTTGATTTTTGTGTAATGTCTGTCTTTAAGTTAACTTTAAGCACACTTACACCCTTTTAGGAAGTAAATACAATGTAAATGTGCCCATAGCTTACTTATGGACATATATTACGGGAAAATCAAATATGGTTGAATGTAATATTTTGTCCTGTGCATGTGACCTTTTATGACCAAGAAAATCAGAGCTACCAAAATAGGTGGTGGCTGAATGTTAATCTTGCTGTCAATGCTAAAAATGGGTTATTTACCAGTGCATGACAACCCTATATCATTTAGAAATGTATCTGTTTCTTTATGGCTGCTAGAATAGTTGTGTGTATATATCCTGTACAATTCGTATCTCATTCTGAAGTTACAAGTCACATTGAAACATGATTTTCATGACTAGTTGAAAATAAAATATTCTCCACAATAAAAAAAAAGAAAAAAGATGGGTTGCAGCAACAGTCAGTGTCAACAACCGGTTTGGTGGCAGTAGCCCTTTCTATGGAGTGCTACTGCTGTTTTGCGATTTCATCTACGAGAATTTGTACATCATTTTTATTGCTACATATCCTGAAGAGAACTCTCTGAACTCTCTTCAGGATACACCTGCAATGTAAGGGATAAACATTCACTCTGAAGAAGCATCATATCAGAACCGGGGTCAGGCACTCAGTTCTATCTCAGAGTTCGGGCGTCTTCACGCGAGATTTTACGGTAATACATTACCAGATGTTTACGTCGGAAGGATGCATGGGTCACGTGACCTGACGTTCACGGGAAGTGGTTGCTCCTATGTTAGGGAAATGTAGGTCGTCAGATGGCTCGGTGATTGACCAGAGCCAGTCCGGGGTGGCTTCCCCTATCGGGGGATTATCTGTTAATGGAAGAGGGTGCGATACGCCAATCTCTATAGCTGGGCGGGCATGGTACCCGATATTTGGTCGCGGAATTGCCTTCCCTTTCCATCGCTGCAGCCCCCGCTTATAGTAGCTCCGCAAGAAGAAAATTCATGTCAAATAGTACGATCCGGTATGTCTGGGAAGAACAGGAATATGCTTCTTGTCCAATATGCCATGGATGAGCAATTTATTCCTTCGTTCATATGTACGTTTTTAAATCAATTCAAAAATAAATCCATATCATTATATGTCCGTATTAATAATCAAACAATCAAATGGTATGTTGATAAGTTTACATAGGACGAAATTTGAGTTTTTTCATTTTTCACGCCGGATAGAGAACTTTATGCAGTGCTTTATATTTCCGTTAATATTGTCCGATCGTGTCTGCGCCATAAATTCCATCTAAATCTTTATTTTTGGCGGCTGTATGCTGCGCACTTCGTAAAGATTATATTAATATAATAGATAAATTAGAGTAAATTTCACTAAAGGGAATCTTGGACAAAAGAAAAATTGTGGTGAACACTCGAACAATGAGGCACCTTCTCCAGTAGTCTCCCTGTGTCAAGAGATCAGAGCTAGCGGACAGTAGCGTAAACACTTCGAAAATCGGTTAACACAGGTTTATGCGTGTGACTGGCAGAAAGTGACTGAAATACAACGACCAATACGTTGGTTCATATTTCTTCTCACGGGCCATGCTAGCGTAGAAATTTCAAAGCGGGTCAGGTCTGTGCAACAAACCTTCACATTTCCTTTATTTATTATTTTTTAATTCCCATCAGTTCTACCCCACTAGGTAGTTCTTCCACTGAGGTTGGATTAGTATCAGGTAGTAATACAACGATGGTAACCTGTCAGCAATGGTATATCCTTCTGCTGGTTTTGTTCAGGAGCCATTTCGTAAATCCTTTGGCCTGTTTGTTCTATACTAGGGTAAACATACTCATGATCACTATACATAGCTGACAGATAATCAGTTACCAAATATACAATGCATCGCATTCCATTATTCCCTCTTGTATATATATATCATTCCTCTAATACAGTTTTGTCAATTTTCTTGACAATACCGTATGTCAGCGTACATCTCATGATTACGTTATTACATTCTTTCCCCCATATAGTCTATGCTTCTCATATATATATGTTAGACAATTTGGCTGGTATATTTTGTCTTAGATAAGGTCTCTTGGGATTTTGTACCAAAACATACACTCGTATGATTGGTCGGTCCGATTTCTCTGAGACCCAGAAATAGAAAAGGACAATCGTCGCCGACGAATTCCCCTCCCAAAGGTACAGAATCTTGAGATTTTTTGATTTTGTTAAAGGTTTAAGATTGGGGATGGGGGTTGATGAGACTAGTTTACTAGCTACTCACTCACTTCTGTTACAAGTTCACATGATGGTAGGTATATGATATGGCCCCTAATGATTTTGTTATCTTTTCCCTACAGGTTTAACTGCTAATAGGTATTATACAGAAGTACATACATGTATGCAATTTAGCCTGTCGCTAACACATTCTTTTTTTTCTGTTACAGATTTACACGTTGATAGGTATATATTTGGGCCTATCATTGATAGGCCTCACTCTAGTAGCCTTTTTTCTCGATGGCTTAGAGCTGGACAGAGAAGCAGGGAAACCTCGATGTGTTCCTGGGTCATTGATGGCCTCATTTAAACAGGTGAGTTTCTCCGTCACATGCTAATATCAGATTGCTTGCAACAAAATAATTAAGGCATTGTGTTTCAATCCATTCCCATGCTAAATGCTTGACCAGTGAAAAGCTACTAGAATAGTCATGAACATCAATACTAATTAAAGGGTTTTCGAGTGAAACATAATGGTAAAAGACAGTGTGGTTAGGGGTAGTGGGGAAGTGATTGGGGCCGTTTAACTACTCTCGCCAAAGAGAATATATCCCTGTAGGGGAGGTCCGACAAGGCTTGGCGTTTATAAAAGAGGACAATCATCGCAGAGAGTACTCCTCACGGGGGATCGAAGTCAGAATGTCCATAAGTGTTTAACCCTTTCCCTGCAGCATCCAATTTCTCTGACCACCATTGTACCGCAGGCATTGCCTGCATAAACGACCCTGCTACAGCAGGCACCTTTTTTGGAAAATAGCAATGTCACATGATGTGTCATGTGATTTGAGTAATTTACCTTTCTAGCTGATCCTATTTTGTTATACCAAATCAAAGGTCAATATTCTGTTTTTACAATGTCAAAATTTCTTTCAATTCAAACAATTATTTTTGTATTTATTGAATTTTGTATATAAGTATCAATGATGCCTCTATGATGCCTGGAGGCATCATGCTGCGGTAGCCAGGGGAATGCCTGGAGGCATCATGCTGCTGTTAAAGGGTTAACAAAGCTGACCTACATTTTGCACATTCTCCTCCACATACAGACAAGTCCCCTAGCAAAGAACACCCCTGGTTGCTAAATTTGTCAGCAGAGATTTATTCATTATCGTCTCGAATACAAAACGGCAGTGTTAGAGGGAGAATATCTGAAATATCTAGTTAGATTCATTTGTAACTATAAATGATGAAATGGATTACCAAAAACACCACTATGTGGCACTACTTGCAGTTAGTAGAAACCCTCCTCCCAAGGAGCCCTAAAACTGTCTGAAAACTTATCTGACCTAGCCCAGGATCAAATTCACTTGTAGGAAACATAATCACTATGTATACTAGATTTCGGATGATAGGTGTTATTAAACGTGGATGAACTCTTCTACTCGGACTAGCTCGCTGCAGGGGAAAAAAATCCTGTCTCAGGGAAATGGAAGAAAACAAGTGGAAATGGAACCACGTCATTCATATCTCAGACAAACACCTTGTGAGGTACATGAATCCCACAGTGTGAATTCCACTTTAGGAGGTGTAAATACTCCTCCTCTAACACTCCGTACCACTACACATACACAATTCTGCCGTCCTCCGCTTTGGCAGACTACCTCACAGTTTATTTCTGTAATTTCTTTAAAGTGAAGTCCTCAATTTGTACAACAGCCTGTTTATCTTGGGGAATGTTGACGAAGAAAACAAGTTTATTAATGAAAACACCAGACACTTTGTGATTAATAACTAGCATGCAACATGGACAGCTGCCATTCATCATTGACCAATACTTCAGGGTATGAAGATGCACGACAAATGATGTCAAATTCTAAATCTGCATGCATCATCTGCATGCTGAAAACCTATTCAGATTAATAAACTGAAAATATAAGCGAGAAGGATAGTTTACGTTCCTTGCAACTGAGGATACTTTATCTCGGGGCATCAGTTTTATGGTTTCATAAAGGCCAATCGTGGGTTATGTATTATATATTCGTAATGTTTAATATGAGTTATGTTATATAAGATGCATTACAAAATCATCATCTATTGCATAAGAACGTAGGCCAAGTAGAGAATGTGTAATAAAATATGTTGTAAGAGTATAATAACTGTGTGGAGAGCGCATGTTGAGTCTGGGTGTGTGATGAATGTGTGGTGTGTGTTTGAAGAGCGTGTATTATCAAGAGACGTCACGAGTTTGAGTCTGAGTTTATCTATGCCACGCATTTTGTTGGCTCCATAATTTCACGAGTCGAAGACGAGTGACATTACGGAGCCAACAAAATGCGTGGCATAAATAAACTCAAACTCAAACGAGTGGCGTCTAGATTTCGTTTCCATATTTTTTCAGTATCAGAAAGTAGTGGCATAAACAACACTTTATGTCACTACCCGTGACATAAACAAATCCCATGTTAAGCCTATGGCGTTTTTTATTAGGGGTAGGATAAATACATGGAGGGTACGAGAAGGGGGCATAGAGAGTGATTTGTTGTGTATGAATAATGTGTAGAGAATTCAAGTGTGTGGATAATTACGAACAAGCTGCGCTGCCCTTTAAAACAATTTTATAGAACATGGTAAAATCCAGGTACATAGAATCACATTGTAGTAGTGGATAAAATTGTTTGTCACTTATTTTTGAGCCTTTATATAAATAGTGGTACAAGCGAGTAGTGGAAGAGGAATACGTTACGTAGTGGAAAAAGAATACAAAAAGTGTTTGTACAAGTGATAATATTTTGAGTAAAATGAGAGAGACTGGTGATCGTACAAATATAGTAGTAGATTGAATAAAAAGAGATACAATGGTGTGGGTGGGCGGGAAAAGTGATATAAGACAATGAGTTGAAAAACACAACGTACACTCCGTGTAGAAGGGAGAAGCGGACTGAGTATCACGTGATATGTTAAATACGAAGTTGTAAAAGAGAGGGCGCCAGTGTCGGAATTATTACCAATTTAACAATTACTCTACAATGTGTGGGGAGTTTGTTGGGAGTCTTTGGAGAATGTGTCGGGAGTTTGTTGGGAGTGTGTGGAGAATGTGTCGGGAGTTTGTTTGGAGTGTATGGAGAATGTGAGGCGAGTTTGTTGGGAGTGTGTGGAGAATGTGTTTGGAGTTTGTTGGGAGTCTGTGGAAAATGTGCTGGGAGTCTGCGGAGAATGTGTGGGGAGTTTGTTAGGAGTCTGTGGAGAATGTGTCGGGAGTTGGTTGGGAGTCTGTGGAAAATGTGTCGGGAGTTTGTGGAGAATGTGAGGCGAGTTTGTCGGGAGTCTGTGGAGGTTGTGATGCGAGTTTGTTGGGAGTCTGTGGAAAATGTGTTGGGAGTTTGTTGGGAGTGTGTGGAAAATGTGTGGGGAGTTTGTTGGGAGTGTGTGGCGAATGTGTCGGGAGTTTGTTAGGAGTCTGTGGAGAATGTGTCGGGAGTTTGTTGGGAGTCTGTGGAGAATGTGAGGCGAGTTTGTTGGGAGTCTGTGGAAAATGTGTTGGGAGTTTGTTTGGAGTCTGTTGAGAATGTGTTCGGAGTTTGCTGGGAGTCTGTGGAGAATGTGAGGGTAGATTGTTGGGAGTGTGTGGAGAATGTGTGTGGAGTTTGTTAGGAGTCTGTGGAGAATGTGTCGGGAGTTTGTTGGGATTCTGTGGAAAATGTGTTGGGAGTTTGTTGGGAGTGTGTGGAGAATGTGAGGCGAGTTTGTTGGGAGTGTGTGGAAAATATGTTGGGAGTTTGCTGGGAGTCTGTGGAGAATGTATGTGGAGTTTGTTGGGAGTCTGTCGAGAATGTGTCGGGAGTTTGTTGGGAGTCTGTGGAGAATGTGTCGGGAGTTTTTTGGGGAGTCTCTGGAAAGTGTCTGGTTGTGCGAATACGTGCGCGAGTGGGGAGAGCACTTTGTGGATTAGCTATATACACACCATGCCCATGTTGGGTGTGCGGATTAGGGGGTGGGGCTAATGCTACTGCCCGTGCTCCACTCACTGTCCGTGATTGTGGTTTCTTGTCACCGTGACCGAAGCCCCCTCCGCCCACCGTGGGATTATTCTCAGCCCCGGGCTATCTGTATCACCTACAAGTATATAGGCCTATGTAGCACTCAGACGCCGCCAAATATATACACCATATTGGAGCTCTATGTATGTGTTTAAGCATACTATCGTAAAACTGGATGAGGTTTAATCTTGGCCACCGTATTCCACGACTGGAGTTTGGCAAAGTGACTTCATGAGGCGAAGCCGAGTGAAGTCCGGAGACAAAACTTCAGGAGTGGAATGTGGGGGCCAAGATTAAAACGAATTTTGATTTTATCCTACCCTATCCTATCTCCTCGATTTTGGAATATTACGTGATAACAATGCTGTATGCCACTAGTGGCATATAAAACTCCGTATGCCAGTCAGCGTGGCATACGGAAACCCAATGTTAAGCCTATGGGATTTTATATTAGGGGTAGGATAAAGTTTAATATGCATTTATATATAGGGGTTTCCTGGATTTCAGCCGCCATAATTCTGAAAATGAAGCCACGGGAATACTAATGAAGCGTTACTGCGTTAAGGATATTTCCAATTTAATATAGTTAGCAAAAAACGTGATGCATTGCATGAAAAACACTTCGGTGTATTTCTAGTATCATTTCCACATAAGTTGTGCAATGACTGCGATCATTGGCCATGGAATGACCTGGTCTCAGTATTTCTGGTCTAGACATTGGCTGAACACTAATATTACAATGATATTCACATGATGTATTTGGTTACACAATATCTACAGTCATAGAGATCCCATATGCCTCTCACAATCACATCATAACGGTGTGTAGTTATTGGTTCGATGTTAGTTTCAGGTTTCGCAGTCGGTAATACCAGCGTTCCTAGCGGTCACTTCCGGTTATCGGGCGGACGCTGATTTATTTGTCCGCCATTTTAACACTGACTTATATAACCTTTCAGTGTCAAACTACAATGGGCCAAAAGGGGGCTGAAGTGTGGCGAAAGGGGGGTGATGTATTGTATTCACATATTGCAGATCCGATGGTAGGTGTGGAGTTCACCCTAGAATATATCATTATGATTATAAACGTCCTCTAGAGGGAAGGAAATGGGATAAAGGATTAAGTTACACCAATAAAATTGTATCTTTATTTATAAAAATGGAAGAAAGGAATTTAGACAAGAGAAAAAGCACAAGTAACAAATCTATTGGGACCTGAAAATAATTGCTTAAATATATTCCTACAGGAATTTATAACATGCAAAAATGGAGCGATGCTAGCCAATGTTCAGAATTTTTCCTGCTGTCTTTAAATCTCCTGAATGTGAATGGAGGATTACCGGAAACCCAACCTCGGATTAGATTACAATATTGACGCAGCAATATCCGCATTTCTTTCCACGGCGCTTTAATTCCTATTAGCATTTTATATCGGTGTTGGGTTTGAATCATTCAGATATCCTTTTATAACCCGTAACGTTTATTGGGGTACGATTCAGATAGTTTCAGTGGTATTTTAGAATATAATAATGTCACAGTGATACCCGAAACGCTTGATAGAGGTATACAATTTTCGGGTAATTCCCATTTTCGTATATCCCTTGAGCTGGAGGAACAATTTCCCACACACACTCTTCACATGCATCACCCATATATTTACATTACACACAACACGCTCTCCACACAGATTCCGCACAATACATACCCTCTACTCATACTCTGTATATCTGCAATATTGTTCGTAATAGAGTTTGATGCTATTTGATATGAAAGTGGTACATTCATGTTCATCTCTTCTTTCTCCCTCAGATGGCCAACCCGTACCAAGTATTCATCATTCCACTTACAGTTTACACAGGCATGGAGCAGGTTTTCCTTATGGTGGAATACACCAGGGTAAGTCCACAACTGAAGCGTAGTTGTAATTGGTTTCCCGTAAGTTTGCTTCATTGACATGAGGGACAAAATTAATTATATAGCTCTATATTAGAGGTTTATGCACCTTTGTAAATAAAAGTGAATGATGGTCATCTTAGTGCGTAAAGAAATTCCCCGTAATATAGATTCGAGAAACATAGCTATCGATATTATCAAGTAGTTATTGTATCTTCTTTTACATTTACTTAGGAATAATCCCTTAAAAAAACACTGCTGGCAGTACGCTAAATTGAGCTAATTGAAGACGTCTCATTATACTTTCTGTTGTCATTTATAATGAATTACCTGAGGCAGGAATGTCAACGAAAGTTATCCATCTAATATAAGATTTGTCACTGTCGAAAGAGATTACAAACGTGAAGAGTGTATAGCAGTGTATAACATTTCATCAAATGTTACTCCTAATTCAGTCCCTTTCTAGTTGTTCCTGCTTGCCTATCATTCTCATCTCATAGATTCAATTTCGCCATGATGATGTGACTTATAACTCCATCAATAAACACATCTATATTACAGCTTTATGCTTCTTATCATCACAGAGAAAGTGGGACTGTGTCGAGGGATAAATAGGTCATTAATCTGCGATTAGTTGCAACTTGTGCATACAACAAACCTAGTAGTAAGGGTGGTGGTTACATCAATGACACTTCCATTTAATAAGATCATATGATACCAAATTATTGCCCTCTTCAAACCTGCCAACTCTTATACTACTTACATTTATATATCTTTTGGGTACTTGGTATCATTTGTATTTTACTCGCGAGAACTACACAAATAGCTTTGCTTAATGGTAAGATTCACACGAATGTTTTACGCAAGTTTTTCTTAATATATTTACTTCCACCGCCGGCAAGCAAGAGTACCTCAATACTTGCGAAATCTCTAAGGCCCGGCGTCCACCTACTACGATAGAATCGTAGACCTCCCGATATGGCACCGATACAAAATGTCAAAATCGGTGCCATATCGGGAAGGTGCAAAATCGTAGACATATGTCTAGACAAGCCAATCCACCATGCGTTGTATGGGGTAATTATCGGTGTCTAATCTCAGAAACGTGGTCAATTGCCCCGATATTAGGTGACCTTCCGACGCGATTTTGATTTTTTTATCGGGAGGTGCATCGTAGACCATATCGGTGCCATATCGTAGTAGGTGGACGCCAGGCCTTAGTAGTTACTGAAATGCTACAAGGATTCCTCTGAACTCCTTTGGAATCATGGATCATTGCCGAATCTTACCGAATTAAAAATGCAAAAAGCTCCTTCAGCAATCATCTATTATGCATGTATTGCATGCCTCAATTCCAATTTCGACATATCCAGTCTCTGTTAGACATGGGGGGCCCCTGGAGGGAGGGGGTGGAACTTCGTATTTGAGGGTCGATCACTGATAGAGGTTGGAGGTTGGGGGTGCCGAAAGGATGGAGCTGGGTTGGCATGGCGACAAGGGGGGTAGCTAAGTGAGGGTGACAGCAATGACCTCTCCTGTCATCGAGCATCGATCATCAATAGTCCTCCAGGCCTTTCTAAATCCTCCTTCCAGACGACTTAGACAGCGTCAACAAACCCTCTACGCTCTCATAGTACCGCTGCTCTATTCGACAATAGACTTTAAACCGCGCTGAGAGAGGCTTGTTTAGCCTCAACAGTTTGATATAGGGAATTGGTAGAAGTATCGATTTATGTCCACTTCTGTATCAATACATCACGTCATATCAACAAGCTTGACCTTTTGAGGAACACCCACACAGACATATCAGTGTGTGCGTGACGGCAGCTTCTAGACAGCTTCAGAAGATTTCTACCCACCCGTCCCACACAAAAAAGAAAATTTGTTCCTTTTTCATTGGCCATTATATCGATGCCCTCTGATAGCCATGCGACAGAAAAATTTGAACAAATGTTTCTCTCCACATTTGTCTTCAGAGTCTAATTAAAGTGAATTACATTACTGAATTTGAGAGGTTTCAAACTGAGAAGAATATATGTTGCGCATATAATGACAACAACCCTGTGAATTAAAGTGTCCAAGCCTTAATGGCTTGTATTCATGTCAATAAATTTACAGTAAATATCTATCAGTATTCAATAGTCCTGACTAACCTGTGTAAGGGCACTGTGTGAGGCTGGTCCGCCTATTCCTCTGCACCCTCTTCATCTCATTGCCATTATTTTCTTCCTCAACGTTATATGTTTTGTTTTTTCTATATTAATACTTTCCTATGAAAAATGTGATATGTATACACCTTGTTTTATAAAAATATTTTCCCATTTCCCTCTTTCTTTGTGGAGATTTTCGGGAAAAATTGGATTTGGGGATTGAGACTGTGGTCTTTATCCTTGGATCTCCATTGGAAATTTCTTTTTTTTCGCGAAGCCGCCTTGTTTTCACATGTATACACCTTGTTACCTGTACTCTAGCCACGCATGTTGCGGTAGAAGATCTGACTATTGTGAGAACCGTATCCAATGAATTTAATAAAGGGAAAAAAACAAGCTTAGATTACAAAAGGTAGAGGCCCAGATGGAGACCTCGCTCAGATAACTGGTACATCAGAATGCCTCACAGAGTCCCGCTCACTATATTTATAGCGCTGAGTGGTGACATCACCTGACGTCACAACTCCGCGTCTCCGGAGAGAACCAGCAGGTCTCCGGGGGTCAGTCCCCAGAGAGACCGTATGCGGAGACACTGATGTCCACTATACTATATTGAACATATGTCTTTAAGACGCTAAGGGTCACGTGCACGCCTCAGCCAATCAAACACGCCGACAGTAGGGTACGCAGCAGGACGCGGGAACTTCCCCGTGTCCGCTTCCCTTGTCTCTCTATTACGTGGTCGCAATACGGTGGGATAAGGACGTGAGGTTTTGGTACGCCTCGTTTTTCAAACATATGTCTTTAAGTAACCTGACTGACTTTAAGTAAGTCCTAATCTTATAGACTAGCTAATAGAGTGAGAAGAAAGTAGAATGTGCAAGATTTTCTACTCTTAATGAAGAGGACATGTTACAATACACATATATGTATCTATGACATATATTCTGAATAGCAAAGTGCACAGTTACGTAACAATCCTCAATAACATAAAATCACATTAACTTCTGTAGAGTTCATCTGATGTAAGTCCTCTTGGTTGCGGCTGTGCCCACAGCCTGTCAGTCCTCCTGATATTCCTCCCAGTAATTGTCCAATATCTCCTTAAGTTGTGGATATAGATGACCCATTAGCAATGGGGTATAGTAGTAGTAGCCCCCAATCCCTGTTCCCTGTTTCATCCAGTGCTGGAATGATAGGAACCTGTGGAAAAGTCCTATACCCTCGGTATAGGCCTGTGTTCATGTATAGCCTAATGGTGTCCCGTCCTCCTCACCTTAGTGGTGGTGATGCTCATCAGTCCTGGATATGTTAACACCTCAATATCTGGGCGAAGAATGACTGCTGCATGCCCGTCTCGCTTATACATTCAAGGGGGGGGGGGGGTAAGGGGGGTGTCAGTGCATACCAAAACAGAGGATAGTACGAATGTAGGGGATGGCAGTCCAAACATCTGGGATCTGTTTCACTAGTTTCGTGACATGTCTAGATCAGTAGATGGCGTCTAGATGGTGTGTCCGGTTTCATAAGAACTAGACATTAGACTTCGTTTTGTCCGTTCTTGCTTGCACTGTTGGTGCCGCTTTTCATGTCTGTCTAACACTTTTGTCACGAAACTAGTGAAACAGGTCAATGACGTGTAGATTTGTCTAATTCTTATGTTTGGGGTCTGTCTTTACCTAAGGGCAACTAGACAACCCCAATGTCTGTATGGTGTCACAGACATGTCACGAAACTAGTGAAACAGGTCCCTGGGCCTCAACCACTATCCAGAGCTCCTACATGTGAGGAAGCACCCAGTGTCAATCTCAATACTATTTTACACACCGTATATAATTCCTTTTGTGAGTTGTGGATATGGCGTGTTAGCCTGTATGATTAAAAACGATATGTGGAATAAATTGGAGTATAAGAAGCCTTCGTTCATATAAGAGTCATAGTGGGTCTCGATGTTAGGATATTAGTCACGTTATCCCCAAAAAGTTACAAGGCATGTTGAAACAATTAATTATTCCTGACAGCAATGATACCCATGCAGTAATATTAGATTACTCAAATAAAATCTAAATCGCGAATTCTAGTGCTTGGCTTCTTCTCGGACGGTAGTTAACATAATCCTAGAACCTAGTCGATCATTGGGATAGAAACATCTATGGTACATACTTTAGGTAATGAAACTTCGGGAAGTATAGCGCCATGTCCACGGTACTTCAGCATTACCCTCTACTTCCCCGTGATTGACATGGCTAGCTCAACTGTAAAGGGCCTGAAGGACAGGCAATAACAATGTCTCACCCACATGCTGTTTCTTCCATCGATTCTCTTGACTTGGAGGGCAGCACGGCTGTTTTTACACGTGACCAAATAACCTTATTTGATTTGGCAAGACGTTGGAGACGTCACAAATGTCAGGGCAGCAAAAACCGGTTGGAGAAGAACCAATTTGAGGGGATTGAATAAACGCAGTTCCCCTGGAAATGCCCATTGATTTATTTCCTAGGTGTGAGATATATGTTTAACTCTGAGCATATGAAAAGTAAAAGCATTAATTGGTTCCTGGAGTAATCAACTCAGGCATGGAGAAGATTAGTCACGTTGTGAGCTCATATACACAACATTTTTTTTTTTTTTTTTTTTTTTTTATTCAATGAAAAGATTAACGATATAACGAGGTTCACAATACATTGTTTTCTGTCGTACAAGCTTAACAAACGTGTGCCCTAGGATTGGGTAATATTTGTTGTATGGTGGACTCCTACAACATTGCTTACATTATAGTGATGTTTACATCCCCTTGTTTTTGTATTGGACAGGCATACGCTACATGTGCTCTGGGCATGGAGAAGATTGGTTACGTGGTGAGCTCATACGCTGCTGTTGCTGCTCTCATGTCACTAACGTGTTCTCAGCTCGTCAACATAGTGGGCCGCATGCCTCTCTTTCTCATAGGTGAGTATATATATAGTTCTCATTTTTTGGTACCCAGTAGGTTTTTCTTGCATAATTAGTAGAAACCGAACGAGAGTTAGCCTTGTCAATGTTTATGCCACGATTGGCAGGTCGTGTATTACTACAAGAGGCGTTAGCCGAGTTTAGTGAGTAGCAGACCTGACCAGAGTGGTATAAACATTGAGAAGGCTAACTTGAGTTCAGCTTCGTATTTATCCTACCCCATCTCACCGATATACAGAGAATATTTGTAATTATCCATGTTAGTAGTTATCAATGCTGCCGGAGCTACTTTCGTTATCTCGTCCTTGATTGGTCCGTTTTTTTATTCACCTCGGTGCATAAATAACACTTTATCCAACGCTATGTCAAATACACTGAGTCAATGTTAAACCTATGGCGTTTTTTATTAGGGGTAGGATAAAATCTTATATTATTGAGATGGTGTTGAAATGATTATTCCAAGTTATGGAGTTTGGGAGGAGCTTTCAGGGGACGTTTATATATATACATGTGGTTTCATGATCTTTGTGACTTTCAGTGTTATTTGAACATTTATTTTCATAACCGCAATGGCTTTTGTAGGGTTTTATGAATACATATTCTTATCGATGAATTGGAGAAAAGATGTTAAATTATAACGGTCAGAAAACCATAGTTTGAAGTAGACACATAGTATTTACACAATAGGCAATATTGCACCAGTGGAGTCTTGGCTTGGCCTGATCTGTTTTCCTCCTTTTACCCCTGATCAGTCGGCACAGAAATCTGAGAGGAGGTGTTAATGAAGTAACCTCAGCCTAACCTCGGCCCCGGGCTTTCCGGTGAACTCGGCTTGACCTTTAACCCCGGATCCTGTGATCTGCGTGTGTGATGTGACTGTGCTGTGTCCCTTCACAGGGTGGAATTATTCAGCAGACAGGTGGTAGCACTATGTACGGAGGAGATAGTATCTGCACCTCTGATATCAACCCTTATTGTAGATCGTAATGTAGATGATACCAGCAGAACTAGTATGGAGTGATTTTATTGGAATCTAAAGTTTAACCAGGAGTTGGGGGTGTTCTTCCGCTAAGGCACATTAACCTAGTCATATTCATTGAGGTATAGTACATGGCTGTGACAATAGTGTTTTCTCAAAGGATTACTAAATACAAAATGCCCGGTATACAAAGTAAATGACAGTTTGACATCTTTCATAAGATCATCTGCATGAGGTTTGTAAAATTCGGGAAAGGTGCTTATAAATAACCCTTTAAAATCTCCTGAGTCTGGAACTACAGTTACATCCAACATTTTATTCCATAATTCCTAATCATTTGCTTTTGAGAATAGCACATTCACTACTTCAGGTACATCTAACATTTTGTTCCATAATTCCTAATCATTTGCTTTTGAAAATAGCACATAAAACCTTGATGGTAAGTACAAACGTTGAAACAAATTATACAAAGTATGGTCTAACACATTTGGTTCGGAAGGACAAATAGTATGAAGGCAATAATCACTTTCAAACCTTCTTCGTTTAAATAAAAGAAGGCCCTCTACCTATGATGTCTTGGTCAAATAGGGGCAAGGATTTCTCTTAAAATAACCTTTTTTGGTCTATACAAATGGAACCCTCTGATCTTGAATTTCCTGCAGAGGATCTCCTAACTCAGCTGCAATCTCGTCTGGCGTCATCTAGTGATTAGAAATCGTTCTAAAGGAGTATCATTTAGAATGGTTTTTCCCCACCTTACTGACTTAAGAAGAGAAATCCAAACCCTACAGTATAGAATGTCCCCATCCTCTTATCCAATCCATCCGCCAGGACAGCAATTTGTTGGGTCCCATAATCCAAGAAGCTAAACGGTTTACCGACAGTCGCCCAGGAATGTTGACCACAAGCTGTCTCTGTGCAAAGTCTGCTTTTACCAGCTCTACACCACTTCTGGCAATAGGTGCAGTCGTCTAAGGTTTCCGCCGGAAAGACTTCTTCTTGGTCCGATAATAAATTTGATCAGGAGCCTTTTTAGAGAAACTCTCGGAGAGTGTAGGGACTGTGCTGTGAGACTGCATCCCTGGTGACAGTTTTTATTGGGGGTGTGCAGATGGCATCACTAGATATACCAGTTTGGTGGTCTGCTTTAAGTGAGAGAAAGGATGGGCGGACGATGGAAGAGTAGAAAAAGATGTTTTAGCAAAGTGAATATAATGTTATTGGAAAGATTAACGGAACTCAAATTTGACTGCAATTCATTGACATCTATTTCCCGTACGGATAAACCTATACCATCCTGCTTTAAAGTATTTCCGTTAACAGTATAGAGAATTAACTATAAAGATAACCCATAAAATGGTAGTGAGTGTATATGTATATGTATATATATATATATTTATCCTACCCCGCATATAAATCTCCATAGACTTAACATGGTGGGCCTGTATGCCATGGTTATGCCATATGACATTTATATACCACAGGTGAAATATGAAGTTAAAAACATGTTACCGGGTAGGATAAAATCTAAACGTCACTTAATTTCATACAATTGTTTACATGGCGTTCGTTGTCTTCTGCTACAGATATCACTCAGCTCCGCTCCGTGATATCATTCCGCGAATACATCTCATGCCATATAAACAATTGTATGAAATTTCGAGACGTTTCTTGATAATATATATATATATATATATATATATATATATATATATATATATATATATATATATATAATATATATATATATATAAATATATATATATATATTATATATATATCATGGGATTTGGAATTTTGATGATACTTACTTTGGCACAACGGCACTCGTAGTACGTAGGGAGATTGATGTCAGACACTGAAGGTTATGAGACACTTTAGCGGTAGGCCGGGAACCGTTCCTACCAAAGTTCTATTGTGTATTTCCATGGGGATTAAGCTTCGACACCAGAAGAATTGAGAGAAGTAGAGAAGGTACGGTAAGAGGAGAAGGAGAGACTAGGGGGAAAGAAGCAAAGAGAGGTAGGGGAGAGACAGAGAAGGGAAGCTAGTGGTACAGAGAGAGGCATTAGTTGAGAGAGGAGGAAGGACAAATGAGGAAAGATACAGAAGTAGGCAGTGAGATTGAGATAGGAAGGATGCAAGAGATAATGAGATATGCTGAGTGGAAATACCTTCTCAGAGCTTTATTATGAGCATGCAACGCTATCCCCTGTGTTTGTGCTGAAGCACGCCATAGTGTCATAAGGTGGCTCCACCAATACCCCTCCGACACTAGCACCCCCTAGTAGCGGATGGAGGAGGGTAAGCCCGTGAGGTTTTAGCCCAGAGGGCGACAGGGGATGGCGAGACTGTATGCCTCTCACGTTGTCCTTGAATCACTTGCCCCCATCTCTCAAACCATCGATGCAAGTCATCGGTAGGTGAAGCCACTCTGGAAGCCAATGTGAAAAGAGTTGAAGCCAGCAGGCGCCCTTGGACCCTGGAGGGTGGGGACTTCTCACCACTGTCCCTGAATCTCTTAACTACATCTCACAAACAGTGCTGACGACAAACGCAGGCCATCGGTTGCTGAAGCCACTCTGGAAGCCACTGTGAAAGGCGTTGAGACCAATGGGTTCTCTGAGAGCTCAGGGATGGGGACACCTCTCGGCATGTCAGTTGTGTGTCAGGCTTTACAGCCCCATGGCTTTATGGCCCCAGGAGGAGGGTATTCGTCAGAACAGACAGGACCATCTACAGATACATGAAACACAGTTGCACTGGCTTCATTATGCACAACGTGATATAATTTCTTTATGGGAACTTTATTTTTCGTCGAAGAATAGACTACATTCACGGAGGAATTATTAAATTCAAGTTTAGATGAACCTATTTTTAACCGCTGAACCAAACAAGGATTCAAGGATATGAAGTGAAGAAGTAATAAAAAAAGCGAAGCTCATAATAGAAAGATAAAAAAAAAAGATTTTAAATGATAAAAAACCTTATTTAATACATCACCTAATACGGCCAATTCATATAGTCCGGTAGAGGGACTGTGGGTTCTCAGCAATTGGACATTCCAAACGTTCCCTGTGGGCACTAGTGTCCATGGTCTTCGCTTCTGGCTGGTTATGGTCAATGTCACTGTCACCATATCTGGTCTGCCATCGGCCCTACTGGCTCTGCTCTCCCAACCCTTCCTACATATTTAAGAAATTATACAATGGTCAGCAATGCTTCAACTCACAGGCCGAACATTTTTCACTTCTGGAAGCCCCTCAGATGTTATAGTACTAAACACGTTTCCTGCACAAATGAGCCAAATGGCAATTCTAGCATTAAGATTAAATTTCAAAATCAGGCTTGAAATCGCAAATTGATACGCAAGAAACATCGCTTAAATTATATTTTGCTCAAAATACAAAAAAAATGAATCACTATAATGTACAGCGTTTGTTGCTCACCCATCTAATGGTTGATAAAGCATAACTATAACCCGTGAGTCACAGTCATATACCCAGTCCAAATCAATTTACACACCAGTTCCACATGGGCGGTAGTGTATCTATAAAGGGGTGAATCCACCAGGTCGATTTCTCACCCGATCAATTGTTCCTGGGCCCTTAAGAGGAAGCTCACGTATTGTAATTCATTTAATTCTGATAATAATAGTTTAATAAATAACCATTTTCAAAGATTTGAGAAATTCTAGGGCATCCGATAATAATCGGCGATTGTCTGGCTACGGAATCGGCTACCGTCGGTCCAGTGGAACACCCCCTTTAATACACAGCCTAACCCGGCGTTTACACTAGACGACTATAGGCGGTGATTCTTGAACCTGACGACTTTCAGCCGTAAAAGTCTAAAAGTGGGCGGGGGGGGGGGGGGGGGGGGCTTGCGGGGGGGGGGGATTGGGATATTTTTCCAGGTGCTTCTTTGTTGGGGCAGGGGGTGATTTTTTTTGTAATTTCATGGGGGCAAGGATTTATATTGGTGACCGGGAGGGGGGGGGGGGATTATTTCATCTATATTTTTCTATGGGGGCTTTGATAATAAGAAATCATGGAATTGTGCTAATTACTCTAATATTTTTCCTGGGGGATGGGGCTTTTAAAAATAATTTGTGTGTGAGCAATATTTTTCAGGTGCCTCTATGGAGGGTGTGTGTGATATTTATTGTAATTTCATTTTGGGCAGGGGACTCTAAGTACATCTGTGGGCGCTTTTTTGAAGGAAAAAGATTGGGGGGGGGGGGGGGTCAGGCAATATTTTCAAGTGTTTCTGTGGGGGGTGGGGTGATTTTTTATTTTTATCATGGTGGGGGTAAAAACCGGTTTTACAGTGTACTTCCATGTATACACACAGAAAAAGACACGGGGAATTCTTTTTTTTTTGAGGGGGGGGGGGGGGGGGTTTGATCACATTGTTGCGCTGTCTATGCCAGACACCCAATACCCAATCTCTTACGCGTGCGTAGATAAACGTCAAACATGTCTTCTACGTATGAATATATCAATAGATAAGCCTTCTGTTGTTGTAAATGAGCTTAATATATTCATTTTCAGAATGCAGACACCATAGTTTGTTCGATTACATCATAGTATACTCATCCGCAAGTGTGACTATCAATGAAGCCGTTGGTCTTGTGTATCAGAACATATATCTCTATGCGTAATGCTATTTTTCAGGGGCTGGTGCACATATCGGATGCATGGTGGTGTTTATGCGTTGGACACCGTACCCTGACAGTCTCATCATGTTTATAATTATGCCGGCTATCTGGGGCATCGGTGACGCCATCTGGCAATCACAGATCAACGGTGAGTCTTGTGACAAGGGAAGTCAGTGCTCAATGATATGACAACTCCCAAATTCGGGCAAACGATATTCTAAAATACATTCAGCACAAATGTTGATATGAATTAAGCCAACTTGAAAATGCAGCTGAAGTTCAAAATGTCACAACGTGATTGGGGTCAGACATGTAATGAAATTTGAACCAGCAAGTAAAAGTGGATGTTCCATGGAGAAATGTCTTTATGAATCCGTTTCCATCTTCGTTTCTGGTTCAGAAAAATAGGAATTAGCTATTATATATATATATATATATATATATATATATATATATATATATATATATATATATATATATATATATATATAACATACTAATATACCTAATTTAGATTTTTTTAGAAAGTTCTCATCCACTCACAATTAGCATGTGGATGTGATGAGTCATAAGAGCAATAGCTTTTGTTTTAACACTTAACTACTCCTGCATAGAACATCAGTGTACTAGGTGGGTCACATTAAAACTTTTCAAAGCCTTTGGCCACATCATAAAAATTCTAAAGAGGACTTATAAGGCAAAAGATACAGTAAACTTATTGTTGTCTTCAAATGTGTCTTGGTTTCTGATCTCATACGATTATGAATTAAAGGAATGATAGATATATTTCATATTGCGTTGAATATGAAAATGAATATGAAAATTGCAGTAAGACAATTTAGAGATACATCAAGTGACAGAATACAGCATCAGAGTGAAGAAACTAGAGCTTTTCTAAAGCATTGTCCTGAAAAGGGAGTTTTCTGGGTTTTGTTAAAATATGATCGATTAAACAACCTCTATGCAAAATGTCACAGATTTGATAAGGGTTTTAGTGATATTACCGAGCAATTTCTAAGGGCTCAGTGTGTAGGGCTCATACCGCACCTTGTAATCCACTCATGAGTCCGCTATGACAGTGAGCTGAGCTCTATACGCGAGCTGCTCAGTCTCGTGTCGCCCCCTGGTGAGGAGAACCGATACCAGGTGGTAAAGCTCAGCCTTGTGGCGCTGCCTGGCGTGGAAACCTGACAACAGGTGCCACCCACGTGAATCTCGCGCAACTGGAGATCAAATTTGTACTGTCATGGCTTTCAGTGGCTCAATGTTTTATACAGGATTTTAAGAGGACTTAACCTGCCAGACTCAGCTTTTTATGGTCAATATGAAGAGATCTGCGAGTTCGTCCAGTTTCAATTTTCTGTCGCACAGGGCATACCTTGAAGTGTTCTCCCAGGTACAATTGATGGTACTGTTATGGAATGTTTTTTTCATTGCGTGTCCCAGAGGATACTTTTTGCTCAGGCAGCCACTGCACACTGATAGATATATACTTGCGCATCGCTAACTAAAATGAAAGTGATGGCAGCAAGGAATTTAATCAAAGAAATCCAAACGAACTTTTGAACCTGAGTTGTCTGAGTTGTGGGCTGCTGCACTTCTAAATGGGAATAAGTACACAAAAAAAGAAGGAGATGGAACTTGTTGTCAATCAATGTATACATACAGGTATTATGTTTATCAATCCTATCAATGTTTATTAACACCCTGCTCACTTAATCGATGGATACATGGTGCGTGCTCCATGAATGACTCAATCGCAATAACACCTACAAGAGTGACATGAAAGTTATGTTGATACTCAGCGGCCAATTACCACAATCATTGATTGATGATGTATCAAGTTGTAAAAGATCACACGAGTCATATCGAAAAATTATGTAGTGGCTCTTGTAGTGGTATTAGTAGGATAACTCATTTGTCTAGTTATACAACTAAGAACTGTAAAAGTCCAAATTCACACTCATTACATCACATTACTTATTTATATAGTCATCACTGTATCCTAACTGTTATACTGGATGAGACCTAACATGACCTTGTGCCTATGCACACTATTCACCCTACTCTGTATAGATTATAAGAACTAAGTATTTTGACTGTGTAACCCGCAGAGGGACCAGGTGGAAGATTGGCCGTTTGCAGAACCTGGCTATGCTATTATGCTCAACCCTAATGAAAACCAATAAAAAATTATTTTTTTTAAATGTATATGGAAATATAGCCAAGTTACCGAATGATCTCCTTAACGGGATGCACTCTCTTGTATACAGTTTTAATGTGTTCTTGCTATGCTTCAGCCTAAAAACATATCATTTTCTATGGTATAGTCCAAAATCTAAATATATTTATATCTTTGGTAATCTCCAGCTTTCTACGGCGTACTGTTCAGTGACCAATCAGAAGCGGCCTTTTCTAACTACCGGATGTGGGAGTCGGTCGGTTTCATCGTGTCGCTCTCCTACAGCCCGTTTATGTGCGTCTTCCGGAAGATCCACGTTCTTCTGGGCGTCCTCATCGCCGGGCTGTGCGGCTACTTCGTCGTCGAGGGGCTCTACAGCAAGGCGTCCTCCGAGAGGGAGACGGAACTCGCCCAGAAGGGAGTGATCGTCGAGGCCGAGTCTGCCGCAGCGGAAGAGGAAGAGGCGCCATTCGGCGGCGTCGCTCAGATGATCCGCCGCAAGTCGAGTGTGTACCTACCGCAGCGCGCCGTGCGGGAAGCAACCGAACAAATGCGCCGCAAGTCGCAAGTGTTTCTGGGAGGGGTGGATAATCCCGAGCGCGTCATTCGGCGTCGGTTGAGCACCTTCGCCCCCGTGTTAGAGGTCACAGAGGACAATACGCCGCTCTCCAGCGCGCCCAGTACGCCGGCCGGCAACCAGCGAGCCATGGAGATGATGACGTCACAAGATGGCGGGAAGGTGGAGGCGGAAATGGAGGGGCGGAGTGGAGCGAGACGCAACGGAACAGTGACGCCACCTTCCATGGAGCGTCTGAGTACTAGACAGCATTATAATGTCTGATATCCAACTTCCAGTCATCTAATTGTGATTTAATATAGTTTGATATGTTTTGTTTATTTATACGTCAATCATTATTCAATTTGTGAGGATTACATTATCATGATCGTACTTACCGTTTAGAATATCAGGAATGCATGAGTGTATAAACTTATACATATGACGTGTATTATTTGCATATGGAAAATATGAGTAAGCTGCATCGGCATTGTGTCAGTATTAGTTAATCATATAAAAAGCAGGACAACCGCGTATCTTCTGAAGATATAACTCTCGTCAATCCAAAACCAATGTTTGAGAAAATTGAAAGTGTGATATGGTCTGAAGTGAAGTGACCTCTAGTAGGTGTCATCTTCAACAAGGAATTCGAGCATATATGTACTAGCAACCATTCAATAGCAGCTCATTTTATGAAGATAGGCATTTTATATAGATAAACAATCGTGATTACATAAATAAGCAGCAGAGATCATTCCCTTGTACAGTGCTGTAGACGGTTGATCTATCCGAAAAGTGTTATTTTGATAGACCTCAGCATTGCCATCCGGAAAACCTTCTGTCAGTATTAAATATGATAAAAAGACAAATCACTGACTATTTATCATTATTGCAGGGAAACCATTATTCGGAAAGACATTCACTTTCTTCTTAAATTTTCACCATCATATCATAGGAGAACTGATTATTGCAACTAGCTATCACCCATGCGGTCATCCAACCACAAAGACATTTTACTGACTTTCCGTAGAACCCATATACTACCATGCAGTTGTTATGGCGAATTTAGAGAAACACATGGATGGCGTGCCAAAGTTTATCTGCCCTTCTGCCAGGTATATTAGAGCGATAATATGACATATTAGTTACATTTGAAGTTTGGATTTCAACGGAAGAAGGCCCTAGCTGTTGTTGGAGCGTAAGGCCCGGCGTCCACCTACTACGATATGGCACCGATATGGTCTACGATGCACCTCCCGATAAAAAATCAAAATCGCGTCGGAAGGTTACCTAATGTCGGGGCAGTTGACCACGTTTCTGCGATTAGACATCGATAAAAACCCCATACAATGCATGGTGGATTGGTTTGTCAAGACATATGTCTACGATTTTGCACCTTCCCGATATGGCACCGATTTTGACATTTTGTATCGGTGCCATACCGGGAGGTCTACGATTCTATCGTAGAAGGTGGACGCCGGGCCTTAAACACCATCAGCCAAGTTAAGTGTGGATTAATCGTATTTGAATCATTGTAATTCACACGATTCGTGAATGTAACCTACCACCTAGTTATCATTCCAAGTGAATTCGAATAGATTGCCGTCTCTTCTGCTTTCCGTCGTACGCAGATGTGTGTTATAAAAAGATACCATAATGCCTGTATTCTGAAATTAAAGATTGTTAATAAGGATATTCATATTAGGTTCATAATAACTTATGATTTCATGTTTCATTTGTTTTTCTTCTAACGGTAAGTCAGCATTTAATTGCCCTGTGTGATATAAGTAGTTTATGACTTCAGTGTCGGCTAGAATAAAGGATGAATCAAACATTTTTCACCACTTCAACATAACGTTATTAGAATATTGCAATATGACTTATCGGTTTATTGTATTGTAATCACCAACACTGCGTCAGCGCAGATATCAGGTAATTACCAAGTGTTCCCTTATCAAAAGTAACTATGAATAATAGTGATTTTCCGATATAGAAAAATGACTATATTTAACAAAAAAGGGCCTGCAAATAAATGTGAAAGTTGTTTCCAGCCCGTCCACAAAAGGGCGATTACCTAGCGCCTTTGTGATATATGTTTCCCTTTTATCTGTAGGTTGTATACGTCTATGTAAATAGATAAAAATGATGTCGCCATCCTACATATTTGTACAGACTTGTCAATGACCTGTATAATCGGAGCAAGTGATATTAAAAAGGATGTGGTGTATAGCGCTCTAGATATCTTCGTGTTTCTTTCCCCCCTCGAACCCTTGGAAACCTAACATTTTCGTACCAATCAGAAAGATCATTTGTTATGGGAATTGAAGACCTATCATAAATTAAATATATTTAATATGAAAAATGTGCCCGAAACGGGGAACTCGGGATAAAACCGTTCTCCCTAAAAGACTACATTTTGTAGCTATCAGATTAAAACCTGTAACCTAGACAGATAATGGGTATTCCAGAGGTTACGCCTACGGTCTTCCAACTGAATGAATCCCTCTTTTCGTTTCCATGATTTATAATATCTGAACTCCATTGCAGCCCAGTCTGGCCTGAAGACAGTTATCTATGTTTATTTGTTTTGCCAGCCTTGAATCTGGTCAAATCTGAAGCAGGAGAGAAAAGGTCTGGGGTTCCCTATCAAGCACAGACTCAGTAATGACTAACACAGAAGAGTCTACTATTGGACCTAATTTTATTGAGTTCCTTTTTACTGTAGAAAAATAAGAAGATGTGAGGAATAAAAGAGTTTTTGTAGGGTGGGTGGGTGGTCTCTGATTCAGCTGGTGGTGCGGGAGTGAAGGACTGACGGGCCGGGTTGAAGGTCAGGGGTCACGAGAGGGTCACGTGATCGGTGGTCCCGTGGGTGGAGGGGTGGTCACAATAGTAGTTCTTCTGTCGCACAACTGCCAACTCCCTGTTAGCCCCAATCACTGTCCATCTAACTATTATCTTTCGGGTCAACAAACTCACAAACTGCTACATAGATCCACTGCTGACAGACCATACTTTAACCTACCCCTAATATAAAATCCCATAGGCTTAACATTGAGTTTCCGTATGCCACGCTGATTAGCATACGGAGTTTTATATGCCACTAGTGGCATACAGAATTGTTATCACATAATATTACAAAATTGAGGAGACGGGGTAGGATAAAATCAAAACCTGATTCGTTTTAATCGTGGAGTTTTGGCTGGAGTTTTTGCTCCGGACTTCACTTGGCTTCGCCTCGTGAAATCAGTATGCCAAACTCTAGTTGTGGCATACGGTGGCCAAGGTTAAAACTCATCCAGTTTTACCATAATATATTCTTCAAAATCAACTCCAATGGAGAAAGAAACCGCCTCATCTAGGAATATTACGAATTTATTTGAATAAGTGTGTATACGAATCTTTAAACCAATAAGGTTTCATTCCAGTATGTCAGAGGAGGCTGACGAATCTATCAAGCAGAAATGCAAACCTCAAGTGGAATGGTGTTGTGGATGAACCGTAAATTCTGTCACGTATATATTGTACTTCACACTCAAACTGAAACACGTGACAAGATGCTACTGTATGATAAAGTACTTTATTTCATCGCCAATAAAATACAACACACAAAATACCTATTTACATTAAAACGTGAAATCAGGCACCTAGCTTTTGTCATGTCATGTTCAGCTCCATGCATATACAATACATGAAATACCTATTTACACGAATAAACTGCAAATAATCTATGAATTAAGTGAATCAAATGAACTCTATGATAATTTAGCGATATTTTTCACTTGATGAGTCCGATTGGCCCCAAGGTCAGAATGCTAGAAATGCTTATATATATGCAACCAGATCGAATTCTAATACGGTTTGATACAACCTAGAGAGAACACCTGTAAATATCTTTGAAACTGATAAAACACTTTAGGCCTATCATTACGCCTGCGACTACAAATCTACAAATCATATTTGAATTAAATCCATACAAAGCTTCGTTTCTGTGAACATTGTAGTATTTATTTCTCTATATACAACGCTACAGGCTCTGAGCTCCACGATTTAGAAATAATCGTTAATTCTGATCACTAAGTAGCGGTAATTTACTCCTAGAGGCAGGGTAATGCCTAAAATCTTTGAAAAAAACTTTGAACAAAAAAAAGAGAAAAAAGGGTATTGTTTTTATGGAAAACGTTCAACCATAGATCAACAACGAGGCAAACACTCGCTATATCCCGTGTTTCGTCCCGAGGGCACTCTCTAGGCGTCACCAAACTTGCCCTGCTTGGCAGCCTGGATGAACTCCTCATAATCCAACGCCTGATCGCCATCCAGGTCTGTCAGCAGCATCAGTTTGTGCACCTCGGCTTCGGAGAAATGCCGTCCCATCTCCGAGAACACCTGGCGCATCTCGATCTTGTCGATCACGCCGTTCCCATCACGGTCAAAGAGGGCGAACACCCGGCGCATCGTCGCCTCACTGTTCCGCCACAATACACAAAGAAAAGGAAGCATTTTACACAACTGAAAAAAATATATTATACCGATTCTCTGCAATATATATTTTTAGGTAAAAAAACCCAATCTAGTTTGAGTTTTGGTCATTGTTATTGTGTTATTGATTAGTGAATTGTCCCTACGGAGTGAGATCGATATGATGGGTTTATAGACATAATTGGTGTGAGTGGGTGGGGAAATATAGAAGATGGAGGTGTAAGAGAAGATAAGAATAGCAGATGTGAGATGGGGATTGTCGGTGATATGAGATTTAAAAAAATTGTTGTCGGCCATTGATCCCAGTCGGAGTCATTGTAATGTAGACGACGTCATTTAAACAAGAAAGGGAAACATGTAATAAGAACTGTATTTTTTATATTTGTATTTGTAATTGTATTTTTTGCAAGTATCCTGTAATCAATAGAAGCACATAGGCAGCCTTAGGGAATAACAGATTTGTTTAACGCACTTCTAGAAAGATATGAATTCCTCAGATATGGTTAAAATTGTTATGAGAGATAATGATAATATATGCATGAAGTAATATGAAAATTATGAAATCAGAATGATCGATCGAAGAAGAAATGCTGCGAAGAAGAAGACGTGTCTTGGGGTGATCTCTATTTACGGTAATCACTTGCTGCTCACTGGATGACATATTTGAAGGTGTTACAGTATGATAAACATGCGACCTACTCGTGCAGCTGCTCTGTTCTTTTTCCCAACATGACCTCCATGTATTCATCAAACGATATCTTCTTATCGCCGGAAGTGTCAGCCAGCTTGAAGAAGGCCTGCTCAGAAATAAGGCACCAACAACTTTCAGTTACACAGCTCTATGTTATAGTACTGAAACAATGGAAGTAAAGAACTCTCTTGGGATATCATTACACATAATCCATGGCTTAAACAAACAAAAACTACATTTATTCTCAAGATTTAGACATACCTAAATCGCAGTGCCTGTCATTTCCACTTTTTTTTAAATTTTTTTTTTTAGTTGAAGTGTTTATTAACAATATCTCCTCAGACGAAGAGTTCTTCCAATTGTATAATCTCTTATTCGTAACAATGTGTATTCCAGGTTCGACTTATACAAGTGCAAATGAAGTGGTGAAAGATGAAAAACATTGATGATTATTAAGTTTATATAGTCATACGTGTTATTGCCACTTCATGCATATAGTCAATACCAATGATACCCGTCACTGGCTACCTCGCGGCCAGATCCAGCTACTTTGCTCATTCAATCTGGATATAGCAATTTAAACAGCGAAAACGGGAGAAGATTGTAGTAAGATTTCACTAGATTCACATGACCCCCACATGACCACCACATGACCACCACATGACCACCACATGACCTACCTGTAGCTCCTGCTCGTCACACTTGTAGCCGTACTTCTTGAAGATAAGCTTGACCTCGGTAAAGTTCAGGTAACCATCCTTGTCAGTATCCGCATCACGAAAGAACTTCTCAAAGTTGGGTCTTTTTGACTCGTCCGTCGCCATTTTACTGGAAGAGTAAGGAGTGCGGGGTTTAATATAACATGATGGAGCGAATGGAGAACTGGGATTGTTGATTTAAGTCAATTAAATGGGTCTGAATTCCAGAACCATGAGTTCCTGCCTGCGGTATGGCGATTCGTGTGTATGACATCATGACTTCTTGTGTAGATCAATAAATGAATACTGAGATAAAGGTAGTGATATCTATACGCATCCAATAAGTTTGTAAACTCCGTATTGTTATATTTCAGGTAACATTAAGAACCACTATTCAGAAATCTTGTGAACAGAAAATCCTTATGAAACTAAACGCTTCAATAAGGCAAACACAAAAATCCCACTGGCCTCGGGCCGTGGCAGATAAGCACCAAACTTCTAATTTTAGCAGTGATCAATGATCTTCGCAGGATCTTTCTGGATTCCTCAATCTGGCTCTACTGCAATTTTATGTGTTTGTCGCTCTTCTCTCTGATAACATAGTTAAAGTTTTGATGAAGTGATTACAATTTTTTGTACAGAATCGCCTTCACTGTTATGTAGTTATAACATGATATACCTAATTGCAGTCACGTAGGCTTGGACTCTGTGGCCTCGGGGTCATTGGATTGGCATGCAACGTATGTTACAGGGTGGATCATTACTGCTCCCCCACCTGGTGCATCTTTATAACTAAACCTAAACCACACACAGCTCCATCTACCAACATTTACCCTCAGACACTTCCTATAGTGAACCATAATAGTGAACCATACCACCTCCTTCTCCTTCTCCACTTCAGCCATTGCACACATACACTATTTAACAAATTATTTTTACCCACCCGCCCAAATACCAAGGATGAAAACAAAATATAGGAGAAAATTGAAAAACGTGCTAAAAGCAGGATGAGCCTTATCAATTTGAAGAGATAGCATAAACTGAATATTCATTAAAAAGCTCTCCTGGTACCTTTGATAATGAGCCATAAGAGTGTATGTTTCCTATGGTCTCAAATCCTGTTCTGATTGTCCAGACCAGCAAAGGGGACATCGGTAGTAAGACGTTTGGCGAAATATCGCGTTTTCCCGATAAGAGTCGATACACTGTAGTAAATAATGAAGGCTGTGACCGGACTGAGAGCCACCTGGTGTGAAACATGCAGGGCAGACGGAGCAGACGACATATTGACAGCTCCTCGGCGTTATCAATGTTTAACTGCCAGCCCGACGCGGGAAGAAAACACACCTTTCCAGACGAGGCTTTATCCTACCCCTAATAAAAAACCGCCATAGACTCAACATAGGGAAATTTTATGTGGCAGGCCGTGACATAAAGTGTTTTTTTATGCCACTAGAGTAATAACAATATTGACCAATCAGAGAGCAGGATGTCAGCTACTATGAAAAAAGTTCTGTTGGTCATTGACTCAATATTTATCTTTTAGTAATACAAAAGCATAGGCGAGGTAGGATAAATACGAAACCGAACTCGAGTGAGACTTGTCAATGTCTATGCCACTCTGGTCAGGTCTGCTCCTCACTACACTCACCTACGCCTCGTGTAGTAATACGCGACCTTCCCGTCGTGGCATAAACATTGTCAAGTCTAACTCTCGTTCGGTTTCTACTAATTCCTCGTTAGGCCTTATTCATATGCACTAATGGAAAATGTAAATTATCTCTAATGTTTGGATAAGGCACTCAAATCCAACCCCTGTGGAAATCCTGTGAATTGTGCAAAGGTTCGAAAAATATCTCAAACCAAACTTCGTCTTCGTGTTGTTAAAAGGTAAAATGCATTTGGGCAATGGAGTTAGAAAAATGCATGCAGGCACTGGCCAGTCAGTAAATGATAACATTTATAGACAGCGAGAACCATTGCCTTTTATACAACAGGAAGGATTCTGTAATGTTATACATTAGTTTGCAAGGGGTTGATCACCTTATTCCACTGAATGCTGTAAAAATAGCGTACATACTGCAAGCATTTAATGCAGACAATGTAAAAATTACCGTACGATGTAAAAGTACCGTACGCCTACTGCAATCATTGACTTCCTCCCACTTGCAACGCTCGGAAAGTTAAGTGGTCGCTTTAGAGGTCTGGTCACTAAAGTAAGGTAAGAAGGAAGGGAATAAAATCCAAGGTAAGTTGATCATACTCACAGTATGGATGCCTATATGATATTGCCGCTCAAAATGAATCCATGAAAAAAAATGCAGTTTATCTGAAAGTAAAGGTAATTAATTGAAAAGATATCCAACTTACAAGCTATTCCCTGCTGGAGAAGAGAAGCATAGACTGTAAGCAAGTCCGGTGTAAGTGTAGTTCTAATTGAGCCTCTCAAGTTCTCGCTCAATTTCTCGCGTGCGCATGCGTAGTGGGCAGCGTCTGGTCAGAAGGAGAATGTCTGAGTAGCTCTCCAAGCGCCGGCGGTTTGCTCCACACCACGCCTCCCTCTCCCCCTCAGGTGTGCAGGCGTCAGGTATCTACGTATTGATCTCCACCTTTACTCATTTGCTGAGTACACACCCAGCGACAGCGACCCAACCCACCTACCACCACACACCCACCAACAACTACTCCCACCCCTCATCCCACTGAGATTCACCTAGAAAATGCTCCTTTTGAAATTATGTCCATAATACGCTGGGGAATCTATGTTATCTCTTCATTTTCTTTCTCGCAATATATTCAATTATTTAGTGATAGCCTCTCAGGATATCAGCGAATAGGTGTCACCATTTATTTTGTTTCGTTGTTGATTGGATTCTATGGCGTGATTGGATTCTATGGCGGGGGGCTATCAGAGTATTAGCGAATAGGTGTCACCATTGTGTTTCATTTGGTTAAATCTTCATTAATTATTATGATGAAAGTATATTGGAATATGAGCTAATAGGTATCCCACTTATTTTGTTTCGAGATTTATTTAATTATGGTTCTAGTAAAAAAACATATCGGAATTGCAGCAAATACGTGCCACTTTATCACAAAGGTCATATTTATGTCCAGCATTCCCGAATGGAGGGAAGACAATTACTTGCCTTCTGAAATAGTCTGAAATACATATTTTTAGAATTTGTAGAATTTGGAAATACAATTTCCAGTGACCGGATCAAGGACAGCTTGCATAATCAATACAATTAGGGTACACCTGATATATTTGCAGGTAAGGTTAGCTGGTCGTTATCTCAAGGTGATCAGTAATATAAACATTTAACCAAGCAGTTAGCCAAACAGGTAATTAACAGAGTACCTAATGAAGCGGGAAATGTGGATATTTCTTGCCGTCCTGCTCCCCACTCCTGGACAATGCTTGGCAACTTTATCATAAAAGCTACTGCCTTTTCATCCATGTGGTTGCTGGATGTGAGGTAAATATCACTACCAGTTGTATCTAATGCATGCACATATAGTTCATGGTGCAATATGGTCAGGATAGGGATATCATAATTATATATATATATATATATATATATATATATATATATATATATATATATATATATATATATATATATATGGTAACTGCTGGTGCGGCCAATTTCTCTTTTTTGTGGATTTTTATTTCATTCACATCTTTCAAATACAGTGTTCAGTTCACACTTTTCCTATATTTCTTGATTACACATTGGTATTTCCAGAAAATTGTTGTACATTACTGTCCCTGCCCCCGATTGTTTAAATGAAGAGAAAGAATGTATTGGGTAAATACAATTTATTATATCGTAGTTGATAAATTTTATACATTGATTATAAAACGATGATTAAAATTTTATTAAATAAATAAAATTGATGAATGATGTTGAGTTGATAATAAATAAATATGATAACAGGTTATACGAAGTGAAAAGAATTAAAATTTTGGTGATGGGTGGGTGGGTAAAAATGAATGAAGTGGCCTGGCACCTACGTGCCATGCCAACCCTTTTCTAACCTCCCGTTAGCATCTCACATATGCCGACTTCTTTATGAATATTTGTTCTTAATGGGTGAAGATGAAGACAACTGCCTTTCCGATTTTAATGTCCGTGTATATGCATGCTTTCTACCTGCTCCTACATTTTCCTCCAGTAATGGCAACAAGGATTTATCCCTTTGAGTGTGCATACGAATCAATCATAGCAACATTGTAATAGGACAAGTAACCACTGAGCTTTTCTTACTTCATCATCCTCACCATCCCCAAATCAAACAGGAACAGTAAAATAGAGAGCGCCATTGATCAATGTCGGTACCGATATTGTTCTTACTATCCATGAATTATTTATCATTATTTAGTCTGTCCACACACATATATGTACACTGGCGGCCCGACCGATAGCGTGATCTGGTAACCGGGAAATGGTAGGCAGCCTGTCAATGGGGTCAAATACAAGCATTTTAGTGTTCTCATTATTGAGTCCGGTTCCAACTGCTATAACCACTTGAACATATCGATGTTCACAAAACAACATCTGAGTTCTGCATCCTAGCATCTGTTTCGGGAGTATTATTTTAGAACTTCCTTGTACAATATTCTTATATTCTTATTTCAATAAGCTCTGTAAAATTTGGGCAAGAAAAAAATGAGAAAGCCAATGGCTTGGGTAGATAAAGTTCATCACCCATTATCCCTGGATAAAAGAGAGAAGACAGCAGTTGGGCAAATGGAATTTTATTGAATTCTAAAAATGATTATGAGGATTTTAGTTGCCCTTATTAATATAAATTTATAATGAGAAGTTATTGATATTGATTATTAATAAGATATGGGAAAATTTACTAATACAGTAAAAAGTCAATTATAGTGAATATAGAATATAAGAAAATATAAGAAAAAAGACCTACAAATGTAGGTGAAGTTGAGAAAGGTGTTGATGGGTGGGTAAAAAAAGTGGATATGTGCGTATCATGAGAGAGCAGGAGTGAGAGTGAAGATAAGTGAGGGTACGTGGAAACGTTCATGAGGTGAGTGGTGCAGGGATGGGACACCAGGGGGTTCCACTGGTGCTGCGTAGTGAGAAGGGGATACACCAGGGGAGGGGAGAAATAACCATCCCTAACCATAGGCCATGAGTAGCCTATTTGTAATGGATACATCTTATTTTATTATAGAAATTAGAATAAGAAAGTGAATGATATATATCAATATATTGAATAATAGATATTTTGGATGTCGTTGGGTCATAAACTTTAAAAAGAGATGACACTACAGCGAGTAGAAATGGCGCACTGTAGATGATTTATTTAATGAATTGTACTTAGTCACTTACCTCTATATATATATGGGTTGTATACATGCTGCCCAGTCCTCTCTTTATGAATTTCCCATATTAAAAGTTTTATAAACTTCTTTTGAAAAGTTAGTTTAGCAAGGTATTCCTTATTCCCGATATTAGTACTAAATACGCGTGAGATTTACTAAGCGAGTCGGAATCACAAACTTGAAACAGGAAACAAATTTGAGTTTGTTGATATATAAACCATGGTGTAGACACTAGTAAATGATGTGTCTACTGACTTTCTCGTATTTAAACGGAATTCAACGCCGGCGTTGATAGCGTATGTATACGATATGTTCGTCGTGCAGAGATCTATACGCGGTTGTAGTGGTCGGCTTGGGCGTGTATCCAATTATGTGCGATGTGCATCATACATCTTGAAAATTTCTTAATATGCAGCCGATTGGTCGCACATGTATGGAATACTTCATATAGTTTAGAACTACCTCACAGTAGGAGAAAATGTTGCTCAAGAATCTATGGTTAAGCTTCAAGTGCATCTGACGGCTATCAACTACATATGTATATCGTATTTATAATCTGTATTATATTATAAACCCCCATGGAGTATCGTAAAAAAAAATTACTCAATGGGGGATGATGTAACAAATGTTAGTTTGATAATCAGTGACAGGGGGTGAAATTAGGTATGAACTACACTCGACCCACAGCCTCTAAAAATGTACGCCATCTATTCTGGGTTACTATGTAATCTGGGGCGCCTTTTCTCCACAACCAAAACTAATTTCAGTGGCTACGGATCTCTATGCAGTTCCTCCTTTGAACTTTACACTCTACTACACTGTGAAAACAGTATTTCCTGTCCTGTCCACACACCAGTGTTTCAAGGTCAAACACTCTGTTAAATATTTGTTTGTCGCTTAAAAAAACATGTCTAGGAATTAAACATATTTTGGTAGAAAATGGTTAATTCTAGGTAGGTTGATTGGTAGGTAGGTTGATGGGTAGGCAAAGTGGTGGATATGCAGGCTAATGGGTAGGCAGGTTCATTGGCATGAAGAACAAAACCAAATATTGGAAAAATGGGGCAACAACCCAATGGTGATCTCTCAAAAGTTGATGTATCTTGTTTGAAGATGCTGCTGTAGTCCATGTGTTTAGGTCTAGTGATACCAAGACATTGGCTGAATATGCTGAAACAGTATTCCTGCCTTAAGTGGAATTCACAGATGCTATTGATGTACTTCACAGCGTTTAAAATCTCAGGAGATTCTGTTCCTTTTTAGGGGTAAATGTCGCCAACAATTGCAAGGGAAAGAACATGTCACAGGAAAATGGAACCCTACGATTTAGACGAAGAAATTGTGTTCGAGCACAGAATCTCAGCAGGATTTGTCTCAGACAAACACGCTGTGAGGTATATGAATCCTATCACGCGAATCCCACTTTACATAAGAGCACTAACAGTAAACGTAATCTTAGACAAGCAGGATGTTATAGTTGATGGTAAATGGCGGCACCTGGCTCTGTTTTTGAGTGGCAATATTATACCTCCATTCTGTCGGCCAAAATTTCCGATTATTGCTTTGGATCTGTGACCCCACAAATCCTAAGATGATGGTATCACACTTCAATATATGATAATAAATTGCTGAGTTGCTATTTCACAAAGCTCTTTGGGCTAGTTTTGTAAGTCCTTTTGATTTCAAGATGGCTGACATACAAGAAATGATAAAGTGACATTTTTTGCCTTCTAGGCATCAAGTCAATGCCATACATGACCAATATCTATTGTCCAGTCAAGAAAAAGTACAGTTACTTTTCACTTTGGCAGCCATATTGATTTTGACGGCCATGTTGAAAATATTAAGTTTGGCCCCTACTCTGACCTTTATCAGATCCCATAATTCTGGCATTATCCAAGTTTTATGCTTGTACACCAAAATGAAGTCATCTGGCACGATTCCGCTGGGCTACCTGTGTTGCTGCTATCGAGAATGTATTATTGTTCGTGGGAGTGCACGGAAGAAGGTTCATTTATGTGCATATGGATTCCTACGTATAACTTAAATCAATGATGCCGGTAGTGTACAGCAGGGACGTAATCTGCCCAACAGTACTACTGAAGCAAGGAATGAATACTGATGAAAAGTGTGGAGGACCATTTACGGGCTATTGCGATCTAGTTCTAGATAATTGTTAGTAGGTGGCATGTCAGAGGGATTTGTTGGGCTCATTACAAGAGAGAGAGTAATATAAACCAGACATCAACAGTATTCTGTCTACTTCAAATGAATTACTCCACTGGATATTATTCAATAGTTTCTCTCCTTTTTAATTAGGGGGCTATATAAAATCAACGCTATTGAAGAAAAAGAAGTAAGGGTAAACGGCAATGTAACCTGGGAGCAAAGGCAAAAGAATCTAGTATTGCCAAGACTTAAAAAAGAAAGATTTAGAAAAAGTGCAAGATATGTGGGTTTAAAGCTTTGGAACAGCCTGAATTTGAAAACGCAAACAGAAAGCTCAAAAATAGTGTTTAAAAAGGGAGAAAGGGAGGTGCTATCACTGGAGGAAGGGGATGAACTATAGTAGACTTTTGGGCAGGACATCGGAATGCTGCATCACTCACTTGTACATAACTGCACTTTTTCGATTTGTAAGAGATGAAAGGTAAGGCAGTATATATAGAAAGACATGGTTAGTGTGACTGAATGGAATCTGTTCAGAGATATTTTGATCAAAAATACTCACCGAATTCGAAGAATGAGGTGAGTATTTTTGATCAAAATATCGAGGAACAGATGGAATTCCGACACACTCACTATGTCTTTTTATTACTATATGCCGAAATTCGATTAAAATGCCATTTTATAGAGAAACAGGCTTACTGTCTCCGTACGGATAAAATACGCGGTAAAATCGGCGATCAGATCAACTGATGCCGAAGGCAGAGGTTCATCTGATCGGCGATTTTACCAAGTATTTTATCCGTACGGAGACAGTCAGCCTGTTTCTCTATTATTATATACCTTAAAATATCGAATTTTTAACTTTGCTACTGGGGGAATATTTGGATTTTGCCGCTGTACATGCCCCGTACGCCACATACATACCCCGTACGTCACCTAGGTGTCGTACGGGTATAAATACGACATGGGTAGGAGCGGGCAGTATGTGTAGGATATACTACCACAGGTATATAATAATTGTACTTATGTTATCAACCTACTTCAACCTCCGAAAGAAGTAAGGCATGTATGAACCCCCGAACATTCACCTTGATGGATAGTTCACAGGGGTGATCCGCTTAGTGGCGCCTCCGCGATGATGTCAGAACGTCGTTATGGAGAGTGATAGCGGGGGGTTGTAGCAGAGATTAAAGTAAGCATGAGCACCACAGAAGTTCTGCTGAGAGAGTGAGCGGTAGTAATGACGTCACACAGTAACTTTTGCTCTGAATTCAAGTGTACGGGCAGGGCGTTTTTTCATATGTTCTAAGGTGATAATTTCCGTATTGGGTATGTACTTACGATGCTTACTATTTGTTTGTTTTATTCTACGTCGATTTTGGATAGGTGTGTAGGGCTGGGCGATATTACTATGCTTATACAGACCGTTAGCGATACAAATCGAGGGAATGTGCCGCCATTTTGTTTCTTTATTTTTTGTTCCGATAATGTCAACAGATCACGTGGTACGGTGGGTAGTAAAAATATTTTACGCCATGGTGCGGCCGAACGGAATCTTTTCTCCTATTGCGTAAAAGTGAGACATTCGTGCACTGGTATATAGTAATAGATATTATACAATATCTATGGAATTAGAGTTTAAAACGATTGTATGTAGTATATATCGTCGTAATGGAATCCCTTAGTGTAAAACTGAAAATGTAAACTAACTAGTGGTTAACTTGTAAATCCAATTATCCAGACGGAAGGGATCCCATGATCATTGTAATTACCATAATTATGTTCAATGCACATGTTCGTCGAGGTTGAATTGGAAGACCTATTGTAAAATAGAAACTCAATAAAGACGCTTTAAAAAGACCCTAAAAAACTATATATTGGCTCTGGTGAAAGGAAAAGTGAGACAAAATTTGGTAAATAAAATTCATCAAATTCTAGTTGATAAATTTATGAATATTAAAAATTGGTAATAACATTTGAATACAATCTGATGATGGTGGGTGGTAAAAGATGTTGGCGATGAAATTATAATAGTAGGGTTGGAGGAATTTATGGAATAAAAGAAAATTTGGTTTTGGGTGGGTGGGTAAAGAGATTTTTACGAGCCTGTGAGGTGAGCGCTGGTAAGAAGATGAAGAAGAAGAAGGAAGGGTAGGGGTACACTGGCAACCAGAGCCACACTTCGTTTGCTCTGGTCGAGTTAAATAAGCGGCCGCCTTGACCCAGAAGCGGGAACTGTTTGTTACTCTCCTGCCAGATCTTTCATACTGTTTGGAGTTTTATCCTACCCCTAATAAAAAACCGCCATAGACTTAACATAGGGAAATTTTATGTGGCAGGCTGTGACATAAAGTGTTTTTTATGCCACTAGAGTAATAATAATATTGACCAATCAGAGAGCAGGATGTCAGCTACTATGAAAAAAGTTCTGTTGGTCGTTCACTTAATATTTATCTTTTAGTAATACAAAAGCATAGACAGGATAAATACGAAACTGAACTCGACTTGACAATGTCTATGCCACTCTGGTCAGGTCTGCACCTCACTACACTCGGCTACGCCTCGCGTAGTAACACACGACCTTCCCGTCGTGGCATAAACATTGTCAAGTCTAACTGTCGTTCGGTTTCTACTAGGTATTATTTCATAACCTCGAAGCCAATTTACTAATTCGTTATTTCCTTTCCTGTTCTTTTCTTTCACAAAATATAATGAACATAAATCTCTATCAATTTTTTAGCTATGAATATTGCATATAAAATATATCTGCTTCTAGAGTATGCATAGAAAATTACCTAGTTTGAGGTGCACACAGAGTGATACCATATGTGATTTAACCCGACCAAAACAGGGGTTGGTCGCCAATCTAGGGTAGGGGTGTTTATGGGAATGCGATGTGATTTGTAGGTGATAGGTGGGGTAGCCTGGCAGCCTAGCCTAGTTAGACTATAGGCCAGGTAACGGGTTGCAGTTTCGTGGTGCATTATTCGTAACGCCTCCATTTTTCTGTTGCATTGTGGGATTTACATATATGATCAAGTAGCAACAAAATTCACAGTTTATACACGTTCTTTATTCGTATATTAGATACAATGAGACACAAGGTTTTACAGCTTAACGATTGTTTGAACTTTTTACCCGACAGCTTGTTATCAACTGTGAAATACACACTTGACTTCCCCAGTTTTCAAAATCTGAGTACGATTCAAAACACATATCAGTAAAGATCTTCGAACTATGCATAATCCTCTCTACTAGATTTGATAACTACATCTAATATGTGTTGACAGTCTATTGGTGAATGTGCAATAATGATAAGACCGTACAATGCAATATAAACTGAAAGATCAAGACATTAAAGAATGAATACACACACAGGTGCGCATACACAAGTCTGTCCTTTAAGCCGGATGCCCATCTACCGATTTAGGGTTGAACGATTAGTTCCTAAATCGTATTGGAGTCGGTCACCTTGTCGCAGGCAAATTACGTAACCCCTCGCTCGACCCGCACACTGATAAAATCGGTGTATGGTCCACTAATCGCCGGGGGAGGGCAAAAACCAAAGAAACGAAGTGTTCACTAATCGCTGGGTAGCCTTGCCTAACTGTCCTACATCTACCGACTCCGTTAGGATGACTCGGCTGAGACAAATTACCCTCCGTTTGTCGCCGACAAACGTAGATAAATGTTTCGAAATCGGTAGATGGGCATTGGGCTTTAATCTCAGAGCAAACACAGGATGAAGGCAGATATATCAATGTACATTTAAATGGATGTTACAAATATTTTATGTGAGTATAATCACAATAATAGAGTATGTGGTTAAGGTGAGGTCGTGTTTGTACATAGCAGAAGTGATCATAACCGCAAGAACGTATAATAATCTGATGGTGAGCCCAGAGTCATAAGAGAAACTTTTAAGGAAACGGTTATAATTACCTTATTACCAGAACAACACGACCTATGGCGGAATATGAAGGCAACAGTCCTAAGAAGTTATAGCCACAAGTTTAGATATAGAGAAAAACTATACTGCTTGTACAAAACTCGGCTTATGTCCCATATGCCTCAGAACATCTACAGAAAATGTCAAAGGGACTGGACAGATAAACTACTCTAGAATCAACAGCGTACTTATAGCATGGGCTTGAGTAATATTCCAAAAAGGACGGACAAACGTATTTTCAAACCAACGAACAAGTCCTGGAATATTCTCCTATGTCCGGACCAAAACCTTGTCAGATATTCAAATGCTGTATCTGAGTTAGCTAGGGTACTTCGAAAATCCATTAGAAGCAATATTTTATTTTCGGCGATCCTCTGCTGTGTCCTTTTTGCTCCTTAGAAAAATCGAATTGTCTTCGATTCCACACTAATGCATAGAAACATAATTCCCTACTCTTCCATCGGTAGGGTAGGGAACAAGAAAACTTAGCTGCTTTGTTAGCTTTTAGTTTTGAAAACTTATTTCATTGTTGAATTTGATTTCAAGTAATACATTACAGAACACATAGAAACAATGGGAGTCTTTTGGCAAATAACTAATAGGACGGGTCTACATACGTTACATTCTACTCATGCGTTACGACAAAAAAAAGTGAAATAAAATAAAGAGAGGAATTGTTAACAAACAACCAAATCACTGGTCTGGACGGAAACTCACACGTCCATGGATACTCCAAAAGACAAACGATAAGCAATAACAACATTTGCCGATTACATGCAATATGCCAATCCATATTGTACAGCAATGTGCAATCACAAACCAGACTACAACGTCCAAACTCCATTTGGTGAGTATCTATATAGTTGTAAATCAATTATATCTATTCAATGCCTGTCGGCATCCAAAAGCTGATCCAGCTGTTATGATCAGTAAAGAAGAAGCATTGAACAGTCATGGAAATGATCGATTGCTTTCCCATCTCCAAGTAGCCGAGAATGCTCGGCCCAAGTCGATCTGGTACCGATCAGGGCCCTTGAGGTATGCTCCGCATCACATTGTACATATTTCGTTTTTGTAAACTGGTAAATTGACTTCACCTACATTTTCGTCACCACGTTCGCTTCAAGGATCTTCTGAATCATGATTTTCATTCAATAGAGGAAACATCTTCTAGGATTTGACATACTTATAATCGTTGCCTGATGCCTTGTGTCAATACCGTAACTTATGAATGAAATGGTCCAAAGGCTGTACAGTTTCAATGTATGAAAACAAAATTAAATGGCATCTTGACTATGCGATGTATTAACTGATAAGATCAAATCCTCTTCAGAAACTCTGGCTTATAGATATTTATTCTTCATCATAACTTATTGAAATATCTGTATACATAGAAGACACTAGGGTTTATGCGCACGTAGCCATATAATGTTACACTCTGGCCATAAATTGTGAAATGATGAGATATTCCTAGGACCTGGCTATCTATAGTCGATTTTCCGTGAAAGAAGCGCATCATTTTGCATAGGAAAACAACACAATAATGATCAACCAATCAAATGAGAGCCTTCCATATGCAAATCTGAACATTGCAAAGCATCCGACATATTGTGCAATGATCTGCTACCTACTTAGCAAGTTCACAAAACCCATGTCAGTTTCTGTATGAATCAATCGTTTTTTAGTAAATCGACCTTTGGTTAATAGCTGGGCATAGCTGGCGTCTTGATAGGAAGTGGCTATGATCCTCCTTCAGAGCCTCGTATTGGATACTATACTCTGACGGAATGTGACCTCACTTCCGGTGAATCTGGACCTGTGCTAGCCTCAAGACGAATCCTGTGAGCCGGAAGTGGACGTTTCATAATCCTCTCGTCGTTTGCGGTTTCCGATGACGATTTCAATAAACTCCTCGTATTCCAAAGCCCCACTGTCATCCTAAACACCAACACAACAGAGTAGTATTTCATTAAAATTCAACTAAGCAGTGGGTTTCCAAAGTAAGCAGTAACCATCCATAAAATTATAGGGGAAAACTTATTTCCGGTGTCAAAATTATCGAGTTTGAGGTGTGGGTTCCGCAAATTTCATACCGAGACTTTGGACTAGGAATGTAATTTCTGGAACTCTCACGGAGGCTTGTCGCTTGTCAAATCATATTGGCGCATGAAATTCAACTGGACACCTTAAGCTAAAATAATTTGATGTATGAATGTAGCCAACGTTTTTTGAAGGAAAGGGTAATTTAGATGATCTCGCACTGAGTTGAAGGAAATACTTTAGATTTGTTAGTAGAAACTAATATGATGGAGAAAATAGCTGTTATATGTCTAGAAAATGCATTGGTAGAATCTAATTCTGTTATTTACTTATTGTATCTCTTGTTTTCACGAACTAAAGCTGCAAAACTACAAAAATCAACCAACTTTAGATTTGCAGCAAGATACATGAGCATATATTGAATAATCTGAGCATATGTATATGATGATCTATACATGGTCGTCTTCTGGGACTGTCTTCCATTGATTGATCACGCGAACGCTACAAAAACCACGATATGATCGATTATAGAAAGACATGGTTAGTGTGGCCGAATGGAATCTGTTCAGAGATATTTTGGTCAGAAATACTCACCGAAGTCGTAGACTGAGGTGAGTATTTCTGACCAAAATATCGTGGAACAGATGGAATTCGGCCACACTCACTATGTTTTCTTATTACTATATACCGATATTCGATTTAAATGCCATTTTGGTACTCACATTATCAACGTATTTCAACCTCCGAAATAAGATCACGTGGTACGGTGTGGCGTAAAAATATTTTACGCCATGGTGCGGCCGAACGGAATCTTTTCTCTTATCGCGTAAAAGTGAGACATTCGTGCACCGGTATATAGTAATATTTTTATGCTCATTCTTTTAAAATCACCTTCAAGATGACTGACTGTTCATAACAGGAACTACCAAAAGTCGTCTGCTACGCACCTTGTCCGCCATGCTCATCATGCGTGTGATTTCATCCTCCGGCATGAGTTTACCAAGCTCCTCAAAGACCAGCTTCAGCTCGTCCTTGTCGATCGACCCATTACCGTCCTTGTCGAATTTCGTGAAGACCCGTCGCATCGTCATTTCCCTGTAGGAGAGAACCAGAATCAAACATTGACAAAGGTAGAGGGGTTGTGGGTGTGTATACGGGGATCGGAGGAGATGCTACAGGTTAAATAGGTATAGGTGGAATACATTCAGTGGATGATTTCAATGTAACAGACCCCAGATACCAAGGTCTACCTAGAGACTACAATGCAAATGTGCTACGAAAACTTAACAATTTGAATGTCCATATTGAAAGTCAAAGACAGACTAGGTATGTAGACGGGGCTTAGCAATTCTGTAAAACACTCCTGCACCCACCGCTGTTTTTTTCCTACTACGACGAAAGTCAACGGAACGAAAAAAATACACTAATCCAAAGACAGACTAGACCGATTAAGATTTTGTTTCTTAAAACAAACTGTACACTGCAGCGTCTCTGCCTATCGTATTTCTTGAGCATTGTAATTTAAAACATTTCTGCCTCGTTATTAGAACACACTGATTATTGACTATATGATGACTTCTCTAGGATTTATCCAAGGCTATATTCAAGCAGGCTTCCAACAGCATTCTGTTTACCGACCTCCCTGTAATTTGTTGAATGATTCTCACCTGTGTACTAGGGTTGGTGCTTTCAGCATTACATTCATGAATTCCTCTTTAGAGATCAACTGGTCATCAGATATATCAGCAAGTCTAAAGAATTTCTGCAATGATGAAACATCAAGTGGTATAAGAAATCTTGATCATATGAATATCATTTATGCTTTATGATCCTTTTACACATTTTATGGTGAATTTACCTTCTCAATATCTGTAATCAGTACTTTGCATTGTGATACTGTTATTTAGGTACAAGGTGTGTAGGTACCATTATATATAAGTTCCCATTAAAGCGAGTATCACACCAAAAATCCCTAAATCCCTATTTCACCAGCCAAGGTAGGTTACTATTTATTCAGATTTCTGACGGGATGTCCTATCGAAATGAACTGCAACTTCCCATGTTACAATGCCTTATGGTTCCTGCCAGCAAAAGTAGATCATGTACAAAGTGATATACACTTGTATTTTTCAAACCGAACAGTCGAACTGAACACTGTAAAATACACAGCTTAGGATAATACACATCATAACCCCATATCCTGGATAAAGGGAGAAGAGGCCGAAGTTGGGCAAATAAAACTTTATTGAATTTTATGCGATGATAAGCATTTTAGCTGTCCTTATTGATAATTTTTTGTCACTTGACAACCATTTTGGTACATGTCATAAATCAGTTTTCCTGAAATTGATTGCCACGCTCCAACAAGAGCAATCTGTTAGCTTTAAATGGTCAAAGCAGCCTGAAGATTCTCATAGATGAAACCGCTTCACTTAGAAAATCTCAACTTTGAGCTTTTCTGCTTTGTTAGGGTCAGAAACAACTTGTTGACACTGTTGTCAACATGAATTCGAAACCCTACGAAAACAATAACAAACCGCTGTCACCGCAATGATGAGAGCGCTCTGATTGGCCGAAAGGGGTCACATGGTACTCGACTATAAAAGGCGCTGACAGCTCAAACTGTCACCCATTCTGCGGTTGCTGCAAACTAGAACAGACTCAGATCTAGCCTCGTCCCATATAGGTCCTTATTGAAAATTAATTAGAAGTTATTGATAGAGGGGATACACCGTGGGAGGGGTCAGTTGTACGAACTTCCATCTGCATACTGTGCACGAAATGATAATTTGCGTACGCCATACCACGTGACTTTGAAATGGCGTTTTTAATTATTTCCAGGTATATGAAAATGAGGAGACATAGTGAATGTGCCTGGGTGCAATCTGTTCCGAGAAGAACAAGGTGAATATTTCCGACCAAATCAATTCGGAACAAATTTCGTTTAGGCACACTAACCATGTCTACATACAATATTCTCCCTAATCTATTTTGAAATATTTTGTACACTAAATCTCACTATTATCTCCTTCATGAGAATTACTGACACTCTTCCACCTTGTTTATTACCTACTGCAGTGATAGATCCCCAATTCGAGTGTGGGAACTTCATATCTCCCATCCGTCTGATAGACCAATCACTTACATGATTTCTGTTTATTCGAGTCCACATTCTGTTACACCGTTCTTCCTTCTTTGGAACGTGCTGGTGTTCATTCACAGACAGAGCTATTTTCTTATGAAAAGTTGATAATTCAGCTAATGCTAGGTAGGAGAGCATTGGCTATTGTGGAGGGTGATTAAGAGGGGATAATGTAAGTGGACACCCGGTCATAAAGCCAGTTTCACTGTCTCAAAGGTAATAGTGCATTACTCCAAGCTAGCCTTCTTTCTCTGCTAAATAGATACAACTTAAATATAGATTCACCATGAACAGTAGGAGTTATGATCAGAATTATGAGGGGTGGCAGAGTGGGAGAGGGGAAGGTATTTGCGCCTTCGTATGGAACCCCCACCCCCACCCCCACCCTCACCGCTGTGAACTCACAGAATTGAAAATGATTTGCTCTCACCTTGATTTCAGCATCACTACCTCGGTACCCTGCATGACGTAAACTCTTGGTGAGCTCATGGATTGTCAGCTGACCATCACTATTTTTGTCAGATGTAGAGAAGAAGTCTCCAAGACGCTTGAGGACTTGGACTTTCCTGTTTGATAGAGAAAAAAAACACATGCAAATATTGTGAATCTACATGCTAGAAATAGGCGTCCACATTCCTACGTCCGCGCATTTAGCCAGACTATAAATACAACGCTTCTCCATGTTTTGTATATGGTATATTGTGTTACTGGTTGAAGGTATTAGGGTGTTTCTCCGTCATTGTAGATGGTCCTCAGTTACTAAAAGAATCATCAAGATGCGAATTGAGAGCCAGTAATTCATACATAGGCCACTCAAAAAAAACAAACTTGTTTCTCATCACCAAGCCATGAAAAATATGCTGAGGGCGCTTTTTTTTTTTTTTTTTTGCTGGATCAAAAATGGCTTAAAAGTGTCATAAAATGGGCTTTAGACATACAGTAAAACCCTGCGTAAGCGGTCACCCTCTATTCTGGGCCAAAATGTCCGCTTATGCAGGGTGTCTGCGTACGCGGGGTTTTCAGATTTATACTTCTTATACATTGAAAGCATCCCTGGCATGGGGAGCTTTAATTTGATACCAAATACACATACTTTTCATAATTTCTATCGAGGTTCATCTTATTTTAACCAATAAAAAAAATCAAAAAAATCTTCTAAAATCGTTTTTGCAGATGCGCGCGGTGATGAGAAACAATTTTTTTTTTTGAGGGGCCATATCAATGACTAACATGGAAAGTGATTCTTCAGGCCGTTGTTTGGTAGATCTCACCACTCTTTGTGATGTGTAACGTGTCCATGCTTCCATAGGTACAGTACACTAGTGTTTTACAATGACCAAGTGCAGATGATAAGGACAATAGAATATATCTAAAGGGATCACGGTTCTTTGTTGTCACACGGAAATGTTCTTTCCTTTTATTTTATTTAAGTTTAGGGCTTGCTGAAAGAGATGGCAGACCATTGATCCAAAGCGTTTGAATTCTATTTCAGTTCCGACAATACTGGCGCTTTCCAGATATTTGCAATAACTTCTCTGAAAGGAAGAAACGTGATTATATAGGAATATCTTCGTTTTATAAATAGTGCAACGGGTTAGAAGAAATAAACAATGAGAGGCAGTGACACAGAGACAACGATAATGACAGAGAGAGGCGGTAATTATATAGAACGTCCTGACCATGCTGTACACGTCAGAGAACGAGATGCTACTTTATGGTTTGTACGGACCGAGGCGTTCACGCCGAGTTCCGTACAAACCAAAAATTGTCATCGAGTTCTGTGACTTGTACAAGCATGGTTGGACGTTATACATTTACTATAAACCCAAAATAAAAAATAAAAAAATCAATCTAATTTTTCTTAACAACCAAAATAAATGTGTATGACAAGGTGGTCCGTATTTTAGTGTACGGACCGCTGGTCCGTACAGTATTTTTACGTCATATGCCGAAACGGTGCGTATGTACAGTATATACGGCATGGGTATATAGTAAAGAGAAGGACACACTGATAGCAGGAGAGACTTGGAACCAAAGCCAGACAAAGACAGAGAAATTAAAAATTTAGTGATAAATGCAGAGGGCTCCAGATAGAAAAAAAGAAGAGACACAAAAGAGAAAAAGTTAAGGAGAAAGACAGAAAAAGAGGGATGCATAGAGAGATACACAGCAAGAAAGACATAAACAAAGGTATAGAGAGAAAGGGAGAGTCAGATGGAAGGAAGGCCAGGGTAAGAGGGCTATGATACATGTTTGGTTAGCCTTAAAGACAAAAGTGGACCGCAGATAACGCAGGGGCCCCTGTCTCTACCCAATTTAACACTGGTGCTACCATCTGGTTTCATGAAAATGTAGCAGTTTCCCATAGACACCAATAGATAAGCATGGTGACATGCCATTTTTTGCATCTTCTATTTGCTGATACATGGATCTATATCATCCTGAGTTATTTTCAAAAATCAATAGAATTTAGAAATCACCCAACTACCGGCATTTGTCTTTAAGTGCTGCACTAGACTTCTAATGAATGACTGCTATATGAGCCGCTTCAGTTTGAGTAACCAATTCCACAATTATTTGAGAAAGGCTTATTTAGGTATGAATCTAGGTGTTCCCATTCCAAAATCCGATTATAATACGTGCTTGTGGTTAGATATCAATGAGCTGACTGACCGTTAATGCGTGTTCGGTTACGTCACGGGCCCCGTAACCACGGTAACCCGCGACAACACGTAACCATATCCCCTAGTAACAAGAAACCACGGATACTGGGTGTAACAATTTACACACTATGAGGTAGGAGAGAGACGAGGCCCCCTACAATTTATATACATATAATACTTACATTTAGACATATATGTAGCTATAGAAATGGTTAACTGTAAGGCCTGGCGTCCACCTACTACGATAGAAATTTAGCCCTACCGATATGTTACCGATACAAAAAGCAAATATCGGCGACATATCGGGAATGTGCAAAATCGTAGACAAAGCCTAGACATGCCAATCCACCATGCATTTTAATAGGGATTTGTCTGTACCTAATGGTAGAAATGTGGTCAACTGCCCCAATATCAGGTGACCTTCCGACGCGATTTTCATTTTCTATCGGGAGGTGCATCGTAGACCATATCGGTGCCATATCGTAGTAGGTGGACGCCGGGTCTTAAGATCCCGAGCAAAATTCACAGCGGTATCACTTTTGTTGTTGTCGGTTTTCTTTAAATTTATCAAATTTATTTCCATAATGATGTACCTGATAAATCCAAGGTTTCATTTGTGACTTTAAGGAGCCATTTTGTGAGATTATGACAACCTAATAACATGTTCACTTCTTCTATCCTTGCTTTTCCGTCTGAAAGCTGTTTCACAGTGTACGTTGCATCAGTTGATGCTTGTGTTAATAGCGTCACCTCTCAGCCTCTCACTGCAATAGCTCAGACAGTGTATGCTGACATGTATCGATTTACGATTGGCTAATGCGTAGTTATGTCCGTCTATGCCTCGTCAGCAAATCCGCTACACTGCCCTGGTCAATTCACGTAACCTATTCTGACTCTTGTATCTCTCTATCCTATCCCTTCCCAATGCTTGTACTTCATCCTCACTCTTATATATCCATCCTTAACCCATTTAAGCGTTATTTTAACCCCTCATAACCCCATAGCTCATCGAAACGCCCTGTAACATTAACCGAGCCTTGTAACTTCATTTTAACGTACCCCTCTGGCCATCAGCCTAACACCCCTGATAACTCCATTCTAACCTCCCGTAGCTCTGGTAGATCCATCTCAACCCCTCATGACTCCAACATAGTCAGTTATAATGCCGTCCTATCATTACGTAGCTCCAACCTAATAACTACATCTCATACCATCACCGTCCTATTCTAGCCTCTTGCAACTCAATTGCAACTCCTCATTAGGATATAATTGTAAATTGTAAATAATTTAATGCCAACTGCTCTCTTACTATATCATATGTAATACCTCTGCATGTATTTCCTCTTTTATTTCATCAATCCCGCAATACTGTCTTACATGTTTTCACATCATCCCTCATATCCTACACGCTATTTATTATCCTATTTTCAATCTCAGAAACGGCCTTAGTACACGTCATCTACTTCAACTATAAAAGGGCACCAGACCAGACTCGAGGCCTCACACTCCTCTACACATCTGGCCGGTGCAAAAGTTACCCACCCACCGATCCCCGACTACAACCATCATCTTATATAGATGTTTGAATAATACTTTTTATGGGCCGAATAATTAAATAGTGGCAGCCAGTCACTCGAATGTTTTTATTACTCATTCCATATTACGAATGTCTATTTTATCAATCAAATACATGTTTTATCTCAAACAATGAGAATGATTATAATAAAACTATTTATCAATATCTAGCGTTGGCTTTTCAATTGTCCCATTATTAACCTTTGTTACCTTCACCTCAGCCACTTATAGCATCATCCTACCCTTCACATCTCTATCCTTGCCCCTCACAGGTCCTTCCAAAAACCTCGTACCGCCAATGCCAGTCCCTTGCACCTGAGCGCCGGTCTTCTCTGTGACCCCTAGCTATCAATAGATATCAATAGATACAGGGCGGTGTGTATGGCATTCAGAAGGTGTGCTAACGGAAGGCCTTCATCGCGAGAAGGTACAAGAACTTGGTATTTGACATATTGAAAGGTGAACCCAGGTCTACAAAGAGTAGATAATAAAATTCAAAAGCTACAACGCTTGACGATATATTTGATTTATAATCTGCCTCTCCAATTCTAAGCTAATCCTAATAGCATTTAATGACCTTACAGTAGCAATGTAGTATTTGTTCACCTTCTCGTTCTCGAATTGCCTTCGTACCCTGGTACATACATTGTTATAGATTTTATTATTCTAATCTAATGTTTCAGGTACAATATATCAGAAATGCAATATGTGAGTTTTGCGTAGATGTGTCATGTGTGAATTGTAAAGTGTCAATACAACCAGATGAGCCTTGGCAGGTTAGAAAATATTGTAGAATAGGGAAAATGGTGGTTAGAGAAGGCTGTGAAATTGAGCTGATTTTGTACCTGCCCCCACCCCCCAGCAATGGAAATAAAAAAAACCACTTACCAACTGAGTAGGCAACGGAATAGGCAAAACGGGGGACCTGTGACCCTGGACAATCTGCCAAACTCAATGAGTACAAGAGACCTAGGCCAACACCATCTCATATGAGGTGAATTATACGCAATAAACAAAAACAAAACAAAAACTATCCACAACTGACCCACTGCTTGAGCTAATAGACAAGGAGGCCATAGTGGGGCCTCCCGGGTCACATGCACCTAAAGCCCCTGAGCCGGTTTTAACTGGCTACACTTACTCCCCCATCATACGCACCGACTATCGTCCCTGGTCTAAAACCATTTGGAAGAGGGGTTGACGAAAGGACAACCTAGACAGGTTCAGTAATATTCGCTGGCCATACACCATATCTAAGCAAGATATTCAATTGCCCGGTTGAAGTTAGCTCGCCATGGTACACCAGGGATAAAGATGGAGAAATAACATTAGAGCTACTGAAGCAGAACAAGATCGACACTGCAGAACATGCAAATGTGTACATGCAGGCTGGCTACATTGTCCAGAGCGGCTACTATGGGAGAGAGAATTCTAGCTACCAACAGTCCCTTTGGGGTGAAAAATTTAGGGAAGACCATTAAAACCCAGATTGCGATGACAAAGAGACCACGATCTTAGAAAACTTAGTACTGGCTATGTTCCCCCAAATTATGGGTCTTGGAAAAGTACCTACTCCATGAAAATCATTTCAAGAGGGCAAGAAAGTGCGCTGCACACTTCTCAGGAACGTCTTGAAGATTCTTGAGCAAAGCAAGGAAACGACTGATCAGCAGGAGCCCAAAGAGGAAAAATGAGGGAATTACCTCAAAGCTGAAGTCATCTTCATCCCTGAAAAGACACCGCAAAATGAGCCCACTACTACCTGGAGACTGCCGAGTCCGATATCTAGCCTGAGACCTCAGAATTAGGGGGAACTTTGTTTTTGAGAGTATTGAAGGCGCCACTATGGAACGCCTACGACAATATCTCAAGAACCCTTCTAGCCTAATCAGGATGAAGGCTATTTATATATGCGCCGGGATATGGGTCATCATAGAGAGGGACGAAAACCTCTTGGTGAAAATGAGACAGGTATAGTATAACAATGTGGAAGTGATTTATTTCCTATTTTGATATTTCTAGCATCGTTAATTAATGACATCACATAGTAGTATATAAAAAAGATGAATTTTCATTCATGTAGTAATATCTGATGTACACACCTCAAAGGCTGAGACTAGACCGCACAATGCGCCCCCTGGTTCCTCTAGGCGGCATCCCGCGTCCTTGCCATTATATTTCACAAGTTCGTCACAATTATCAAAATACACTATACCTCCTACTTATTAAACCCTGTGAATTCTATGGACGATCATATATATCGAAATTATAGTGAACTAGAATTTCAGAATTATCCTGTACCCCAGCAAGGAGGGTAACCATAGGATCTAGGGACTGGAGCCGATCTAACAATAACCTTGCCTGGAGAGATGTTCGAAAGAATTCTACACCAGCATATTTCTAATCACATTGAGATTAATAACATTTACTATACTCAACATTATGGGTTTAGCCATGAGGAAGGTACAACTGATGCTGTTATGCACTTGCTCAAAGATCTATATACTCATAGAGGTAATAAACGTGTAATTCCCTGTCTTTTAATACACTTCAGCACAACGTTTGACCAAGTAAATTGAAATTTGATAATAAATAAATTATCTTATCAATTCTCAATAGGACCTGCCGTTACCAAATGCATATGAAATTATTTAAATCATCAGACTCAGAGTACTAGGTCTTCTAGTCTAGTTATGCAGGAGTGCCTCACGGTAGTATTCTTAGACTACTGTTATTTCATTGTTTTATTGAAGATATCAAGAGCCTCCCTTTACAGAGTAACCATTTTAATGCCGATGATCTTGCCTCATACTCAATCGATGGTAATTAAAAACCTGCCAATCGTGGCTGCTTTGAATACCTTTGTCATTCTTGCAGTTACAAAATAATAAAAAATCTCATACAGAGAGGTACTGACTCTATCGGTACAGCCAGACCCTACGACTGGGGAATGGGGGATGCAGTTCTGGACAGTGCTTTGATATGATATATCTGTCGTCAGGACATTATTTCATGAAATTGTTTTACTTTCGCTACCTGCCTTCGGGGCATTGGTTTGTATAATGGTAGTATAGGCTACCAATATCGGTTTAGAACGTCCCTAGTGCTCATTTCAACTCACGAAGGAGTTCTCATGCCCCAGTCACACTGGCGTAAAAAACGGCGTTTTCCGGTGTACGCACGTCTACGTTCTTCTACGCATTTTGGTATCTCAAAACACGCCGCAAAACGCCGCAATACGCGGAGATGCGTAAAGGAAAGTCGGAATGCGCCGAAAAACGCCACAATGCGTACAGAAGCGTAGATAAGCGTTGATCAACGTTGATGAACGTTGAGAAGCGTACTAAAACGTTCAAGAAAAGCAAACAAATACGTTCTAAATCCGTAGCTTATATGTGGTCTCCAACAATTCAAATACGTAGAAGAAACGCCGAATTTTACGCCAGTGTGACTGGGGCATTATGGAGCACATCAACTCATCTACACCCACAGATTCCTCATCACTTCTACCGGAATAAACCAGAATGACAATAAAGGAATGTGTATGATACATGGATATATCATTTATCACACACACACACACGCACATACAAGACAATGGGCAATCAAAAATCACAGGCAATCGAAAATCACAATCGAAAATCACATTGCTGTACCTCCTTCTCTTCCCGATATGTCTGTTATACATAGTTACAGGCACAGCTCTATTGCTAAACCTAAAGAAAGGATACGCGCCGATCCCGTGCCACCCTTCACACGTTTCTTTCGCTCGTGAGTGTGTGTTCAATGTAATATACCGTTCGTAGGGTGGTGTGTAGATACCTTTGTCTGTGTTACCTGATAGAGGTAACACCCCACCCCGCCCCATCCCTACTCCCTGGGTCCCAGGTGTGAGTCTCCGTTACCTGTAACAGCAGCCTCAAGGTGAAGGTCATCTGCAGGTCAGCGGAGAGACAGGTCACACTCTCAGTTCCATCTCTACCAATCAGAATCCCGCTTACAGAAAGCCTTCGGCTGGGCAGTGAGATCAGGACCACGTGATAGATCGATTCACCTATTTATTCTGCGGGGGATGGGGTTGTCAAGTACGCCACTAAATATATTATTCTTAACAATGAATGAGTGAGGTTAGATTCGATGTACAGTTAAGTTAACTTAGGATAATGACGCCTAAAGGTTTTTTGGAGGTAGGTAACTATTTTGAGTGATCGAAGTCTCTGATCTGAATGAACTGTACTTTATTTTCCAAAGGATCCCCCATCTTGGTTCATAAACTTGTGTTATGTCACACCTTCAATGATATTCTATTCTTTATCATCTACCGCTACAATATTGAACATCATGTAGAACCTGTCAGAATGTAACTGAAGTTCCTTGGTGCATACTAACAATTGTTATATACCTGGAAATCGTGAGAAACGCCAAAGCGAGTCATGTGGTGATAATTAGTTCGTGCATAGTATGCAGGATGAATTCCCTACAGGTGATGCATAAGTGTTTACAAGACATTCGAGCCCAGGTATATAATTATATTTTTGATAATACGAGTGGAATATTGCATTCCCATTTGAACTTACGATAAAAAAACATTTGTTCGTGGTCTTTTTAATTTCACCACTCGTTTACCTTGCCCCCGTGTTTGGTTTTTTTTGGTCACTTTCTATTCCTTTAGCATACCTTTGCATGAATATCAATTTTAAGTAGATTCGTCTAGTTCCCAACATATTGACCTTACTTATCTCTATGAACTGAAAAAGGCCCAGTATCTCAACGTCTAAGAGGAGTGCCCAGCTGACCATGACTAATCACTTTAGAACAAAATGAATCATTGACCCACTGGTACTTGACATATTTGAACCGTACAAAGGCAGTTGTAGAAGTATCTGGTTAACAAATGAGTTAAAATAAATGACCCAAGCACTGGATAAAGCACAATCCTCTTCATCTTTTTATACAATTCCACCTTCATTCATCAATGATAAACAAACCATGTGTTCCTTGATAAATGTTATATATGTATCAAATGTCTGTAAAAGTAACCTTTTTAAAGAAAATCAAAACGTGCGATCACAATATCAGTGCACTTTCAAAGTAAGGCGGTTCAAAACGAAACCAATGTATCAGAGACAGAAATCTTGGAGCACGTTATGAAAGGAAATCAGGGGCAAAGTAAAAGACTTTTCAAAAAAATGTCCAAGGGATTATTTGTACAATCAATTAAATCATTAGTATGTGACTGGTTGTAACCCACTAAATCTTGTTTTGTCAGAAATATCAATATATTTTCGAAGTTATCACTGGAAACGTAAAGCCTCCTTTATAACATTTATGTCTGGTTCCTATTCTTCAAGCTATGTCTTATTCCTTTGAACCTGCATTGCCCCTCTTACAATGCATGCTTTTCATGACATCAATAACCAATCAACGTGCCAATTAGATATTTTTGAATGTATCATCCAAAACAGCAATCTATAATTGAATCATCACTCTCAGCTGTTTTAGGAACTCTATGCAGTCCAACTTTCCCCCCATCTAGATGCTTATCCTGCCGTGATTTGAAAGCAATTTCGTGTCAATTGAAATTTGCAGTGTGAAACATAGATTCTAAAGCCTTTCAATTGCTTGATCAGGAAAATCTCCCGGAGAACACAGAACCAGCATTAGCTCCCAATCAGGATGGTTTTATTTCATTTGAAACTCATTCTATGTCAAAAAAGATAAATGGGCCATCCTTAAAGTGCGTACGTACTGCGGGGGTGTGGGTGGGTAGGGGGATATGGTTTCAAAGTTCTTTGAAATTTTGCTTATATTCCTTCTTCGTTCTATTGAATGTAGATCGGGGGGGGGGGCAGTCAGAAATTTCGGAAATTCCGGGTAGATACTTTATGGATGGCCCCGAGGGCAGCCAGTAGGTTTGTTTACCTGCGCCTGTGCTTGAAGAGTGATCTCCAGGGCGTTAGCATACAGTTACAAGGGTGGTACAAAACCATTGACTCTATTGAAGTGGTTGGTTTTGAAATCATCCTATCCAATGACAGTATATGTTTGTAAAATGTACAGGGCTTTTTCTGAAGTTCTTTCCTTCGATTCATTTCACGAAAATCAGTATTATTAATCATATATACAGAAAAACATATCACGACCACATAAGACATTAAGAGTTGGATGTCAATTCATCACACCGCATGAATTGAAAATTCAATGTACATCTTTTGCTGTCAGCCTTACAATTCTGGCTTTTCCTTTCCATGAGAAGTCAACCATTTTCTTGGTTTATATAAAAAAGTTATATAAAAGGTAAGAAAGACCTGTACGTCACGGAGGAATCGGTTGTTTCTGTATGTTTTCCTATTATGAGTCGATGATGTATATGACTGCGTGGCAGGGGTAGAGTAAAGATAGTATATACTCTTCATAGTATTTTTACTTTACCTTGAAATGGAAGGATGACGGTTATATTCGACTTTCTTGTTTTCAGTTTAATACCAGCCACTTATTCGTCATCTTATTTTATCTAGAATAGAAATTTAGCAAGGCCATTTGAAAAGCATAAGCAGATGGATACAACCACAAAAAGTGACAACTAGTAGAAACCAAACGAGAGTTAGCCTTGTCAATGTTTATGCCACGATGGGCAGGCCGTGTATTACTACACGAGGCATTAGCCGAGTGTAGTGAGTAGCAGACCTGACCAGAGTGGTTTAAACATTGACAAGGCTAACTTGAGTTTGGTTTTGTATTTATCCTACCCCATATCACCGGTATACAGAGAAAACTTTGTAATTATCCATGTTAGCAGTGTGTTGACATTCATCGGAGGATGGCCGCATTTATCAATGCTGCTGGATCTACTTCCATTACCTCGGCCCTGATTGGTCCGTTTTTTGTATTCACCTCGGTGCATAAATAACATTTTATTCAACGCTCAGTCAAATACACTGACTCAATGTTAAACCTATGGCGTTTTTTATTAGGGGTAGGATAATTCAGTTTCTTACACTGCAACTTAGGGATTGAATACCAAGAGGAACCACACCCACAATATGTGCAGAAAGGTATCTGTCACCTCGGATGCACTCTTCAGAAGAAGGCTCAGTGTCTGCACTTGAAAGAGTCTTTGATGGGTACCAGCATTAGGCTAGGCCTTTATACATTTCACGCTAAGTACCAGCGAGCTAAGTATGGAGCTGTTTATCGATCGTGAAGTTCACAGTGTGCTGACCTCAGCGGGAAACAGCCATGTAGGCCATGCCGACGAACATTGTTTACATATTGCTTATATTTCGTTAGGATATTTTACGTTATCCTACCCCTTATAAAAAAGGTTTAACATTGACTCAATGTATTTGACATAGCGTTGGATAAAGTGTTATTTATGCACCGAGGTGAATAAAAAAACGGACCAATCAGAGACGAGATAACGAAAGTAGATCCGGCAGCATTGATAACTACTAACATGGATGATTACAAATATTCTCTGTATATCGGTGAGATGGGGTAGGATAAATACGAAACTGAACTCAAGTTAGCCTTGTCAATGTTTATACCACTCTGGTCAGGTCTGCTACTCACTAAACTCGGCTAACGCCTCGTGTAGTAATACACAACCTGCCCATCGTGGCATAAACATTGACAAGGCTAACTCTCGTTTGGTTTCTACTAATTATGGGGCCTTGGTAAAGGCGTGGGTCTGTGAAGCTTGCGGCCGCGCTCAAATACTGACTATCCTGGGGTGTCAAGTCGGTTTCTTTTCGTAACTTTATACCAAAGAGCCGAACATAAATTATTTTGATATGATCTTTTGTGAGAATATATCGTGGTCATATCCAGTCTGTGTGTTCTACTCGATAAAAAAAACTGTGGGTAAAGTAGATATTTAATCACGCTCCAATGAGAAATAGAGTTCCCTGAGTGTGACGGTATCCTATTATGAAAGAAGTCTATCTCTTCACCACTTTTTTGAGATGTTACAGTAAAGATCAAATTTAACGGGTGTGAAACCCATATTCCTTATATGGGCGCAGTTCATATATATATATATGTATATACTTGGGTGTGCTTGCGAGTAACTTGTTATCAACCATTTACATTTCACAAGTTCTGAGTTAATATTCAGGCTAAAATTGGGTCTATAGATAGGGAGAACCCTTGAAGCTGCTGTTTATCAGATCCCTCTGTCGTCTTCTGGTAGATTGTGATGCAACAATGAGATTTACTTTTGTGCAAGCCTGCCTTGTATTATATGTATATGTGTTTTGAAAAACTTTTTCGTTCTTACATGCCTTGGCACGTTCGTTGGAATTTTTTTGAATTTTTTTTCCAACGAACGTGCCAAGGCATGTAAGAACGAAAAAGGTTTTCAAAACCTAGTGAACTAGTTGAGTAAGGTCGACCTGGACGACTGATAATAGAGAGAAACCAAGGACCAAGGGGTTCTAGTGCTTTTGCCCTGAAACACGAGCCGGGGGAATAAAGACCACAAAAGAAGGAGAAATGCATAACAAACCATGCTGCACCGTACCTGATGAGACCCCATCGGAGGGTCGAAACCAGGAATAAAAATAAATAACTTCCCAAACGCCGGAAATATATAAAAAACAAAAAATAAATTAAAAAACCCAACCGCCCATAGAAATCACGAATACAAAAATATAACCAAAAGTGCCAACCATAAAACTAGAAAAATATAGAAAAGTAGAGAGAAAATAGATGAAAAAACAGCACACCAAAAGGAGAAGAATAAGACAGGGACAAAAACTCTCACAGTCTTAAAAATACAAACCACAAGGAAAGAAAAAACAAAGTAGATCAACTTCAACTCTCTACTCATACACAAAGGAGAAGAAAGAAAACAAAACTATCAAAAAACAAAAAGTGTCACAGAAGGAAAATACGTGGTTGGAACAACAAGTACTCGCCTTGGGAAGAACCAATGGGAAGCAGCGAAACAGGGCTGGAATGCGGGGACGCGCAATAGCGTGATCACCCTACCCGTTTCTCTCTATTCGTGGTCGTACAGCGGAATGGAATAGATCATCTGCCGCGTTTTACACATGTTATATGTATATGTGTGATATGTATTTCTGGCGGCAGAAAGGTCGTGGTTAGGATCTATACCGCATGTCAGATAACAGAAGAGATGGGTTGCCTCTGAAGCGGGTATGCCATGGAGGAGAGCGCCAGGCTATTGTTACTCGCCAGATGGTTCAACCTCTCCACTTCTGTCATGTTCCATGGTAACTGTGATGTCTCTAGAATCTCTATTCCAGACAAACCAGGGACCTGTTTCACTAGTTTCGTGACATGTCTGTGACACCATACAGACAGATTGGGTTGTCTGGTTTTGTGACAACACAAGTAGCTGCCCTTCGGAAAAGACAGACCCCAAACATAGGAATTAGATAAATCTACACGTCATGGACCTGTTTCACTAGTTTTGTGACAAAAGTGTTAGACAGACATGAAAAGCGGCACCAACAGTGCAAGCAAGAACGCACAAAATGAAGTTCAATGTATAGTTCTTATGAAACTGGACACAACATCTAGACACCATCTAGACATGTCACGCCATCTAGACATGTTACAAAACTAGTGAAACAGGTCCCGCAGCCGTAAATCGGGATCCAGGCACATGGTGCAGAATAGACCCTGGTGATAATTCTAGTCCCCCAGACTATGAGAAGGTGTCTCTGCTATTGATCATCATCATGTAGAATTCAAAGGGAGGATCGGTATAAATCTATAACATCTCTGAAAACAATGATTAGATGACTTACTACCATAGGTGTGTTTACGGATTGTGCACAGGTAGCACCATCTTGTACATATTTCCTATCTTTTATCTCACCCCAGATATTTTTTCTCCATAGACTGAACATTGGAAACTCGTATCTAACACCCATTAGATATTTAGGAAATATATCCAATGGGGGATAATGTCACAAATGTAAGCCCATTAGTCAATATTAAGGGTGAGATAAATTCAGAAACCCGTTCAAGTTTAGGGTCAGAGCTCGATCCCATCTCGTTTGAATCACATAGCAATTCACGCGGCTTCGCCTTGTGAATTACTACGTAATTCAAACTCGATGGGATAGGAGCTCAGACCCTAAACTTTCATGGGTTTCCTCTATAATAGCTCACATAAGCCCGTTTCCTTTGACCAACTATTTTGCACCCACGTTCATGTGGTCTACAGCTAAGGCAGCCGCATGCAGTTGCTAGGTACCCCGTTTAATAGGATACGACAACGACAATGGAATACAAGTAGCGTATAATAACAGACTTTTAGTAGCAACCTGTCACGTCATATCCGCGGACACAGAACAATCAGACCTTGTCTCACCTCCACATATGTAACATACGGTGCCAAGGCTACAACACCCTATGTCAGGGCTGATGCTATAAAAAACCAGCAGATTTTGGCAATAACACCGAATACGTAAATTGTTTGTTTAGCCATTAATAGTCTTTCTCCTTTTATGGTATGATGCCCTTGTCTGTAACCAGAGCACTAATAATGTTTAATTATTAAATGTTATAATCTATACTCCGGATTGAGCTATAGACACGTGATCCACTAATCCTATGTTTGTCTCTGTGAGATTGTTTACCTGCTTTACCTGTCATACGTCCAGACGGTCTGGCCGCCAAGGCCACCGCACACTCAAATGATAGGGTCTCTGTCTCGTCAAAAAAGTAATCAATAATTTCTCAACAACTGGTAGGGCACGTATTGCCTTTGAAATATAAATATGCCAAGGTATTACAAATAGCTTATCTATTTGTATTGCTTGAAGGTAAACGTAACTTATATACCCTGCGTTGCTATGAGGATACTGAGTGAAGGTAAGCATTAGGCAGCGGGTAGTGTGGGGTTGTAAGGATGAGGCTGGCCAATTGGGTAGGAAGAGTGGACGCCACTCGTGGTCTTGTTTAATGGGCCCAGCCCAACACCGCCCACAGACAACATGAGGAACCAATGTGTTCCATTAAAATATTGCGAGAAAGTAGAATCCCTCTCCCTTCTCCCCTAAGATGGGCATCCTCCATTCCCAGCCGACGTTGTATAGATTGCTGATTGGCCTCTTAATGAGGTATTTAAACACGTGAAAAAAACTGATTCCTATGTAAGCGAATTGATCTCAGTATTTGGGGTGGTCTTCTATTTAATGGGATGCCCCTACTTCAGATAGGTGGGTACTGATGAGGGTATCGAAGGATGTAAATGATATCTACCAATGAATTGATTAAGAAATGCGTTTCTGACCTGTAGCCTTCTGTACTCTAACCTTTCAGTAGTGACCGTTCAATGAAAGGCGGGAAAATACCGGAAATAATACACATTAAAGGTCAGTGTCCTGGAGTTCATACACTGAAGTGAATTTATGCAAAAAGCATTATCACTTAGTGGGACGAAGGTCAGTAAGTATGTGCGTATGACAAAATAATAAAGGTGTTCATAAATTGATGCAAGGAGTCTGTTAGCTGAGGACCTTTTTATTCTAATATTTTATTGTTTCAATATATACGCCAATTGATGCTATGTATACACCGAATGCCAAAAATGGACATGGGTGTAGACGGTCCGTAGACATGCTGGCTACGCTGTCCACACCGGTGCACAATACGGGCGTATGAATAAAAAACCACCAGAAGACGCGGCCTTTAGTAGTGTCTGCACTATGGTATAAACAAGAATGTACTTAAAGTTTCGGTCTGTGCTTAATCATCAACAGAAAATAGGTGTTGCAATTAATTACAATGAATGTGGTATTTCGTACTGTTTCAATAGAGATAATAACTAAAGTATAAAAATTAAAAGGAATATATATGTTTCTGCTGATTTGAATATCGCCTTATATTAGGCTCTATAGGCCTGTAGCGTGATGCTTACGTGCTGACCGGCACAAACATATGAAGTGACTATGGGGGTGCGTGAGCGGGCGGTCTGGGTTCAGGGACGACCGTCGAAGTGAGAGAGACTGCCAAGTGGTAACACTACGCTACGATACGTACACATTCTACCAGGTCTGAAATCCGACCCAAGGTACAGGTCTACGTGTTAACTGCTGCCAGAAAACCCGCCGTTTTTTTAAGCAGGAAATGGCAAGGATCCCTCTTGCAACTAGGACAAATAACCCTGAATTTGAGTTATAATCCACTTTTCCCTCCCCGCCTGATAAAGGACCACTGTGCCCTGCCAGGGTCACTCGAAAAGTATAACCCGTTACTCTAAGATATTCTTTACTAGTCTAAGCTAAAGAAGAAATTGAGAGTATTTGTCAAGGATACAAAATACAACCAATGCCAAATATCTATAGATCATAACGCTGGGTTCTCCTTATACCTGCCAGGAAGAAATAAAGAAATGAAAAATGAGTTGACGGTACATGTTCTGAGATACTCACTCGTCACGCTCCAATGCACGCGCGGCGGTGACCAGCTCGGCCATAGCGGCAGAGTGCGTCTTAAATGCTCAGTGATCTTCCCAGAGAACTGCTCGGAGCGGCTCGCGTTGTTCACAGACGGCGAAGGGCGGACAGGCGACGAGACGACTGGTCCGTGAGGAGAGAAGAGAGCGGCGGGCACGGGTCATCGTGTCGCGGCCATGGAGGAGTCCTCCCGGTGGGCAGGCTGAGCTGGTGAGTGATGTGTAGCGATGTGACTGCTCAATAATGTCGTGTGTGGCTGTAGGGGTGACTGTGTAGTATTATGTGGGCGATGTGGTGTATGTAATAATGCCCCCTACTCAGAAGTGTGATCAGTGCTCAGTAATGATTGGAGTAATGTATCAGTGCATTGTTTAGTAGTTTGTGGTGATTTGTTGGTTAAACTGTACAGCTTAAAAGTGTGTGGGTGATATGGTGATTATGGTGATATGACTATTGGTTGCAACGGACAAAAAGTAACCTAGTGATGATCTCAGTGTAACAGAGGATTCTTAAATGTTATATAGGTGATATCGTGAGTGTAGGGATAAAACTACTAAATAGTAATATGATGGTCGGTGATGTGGTAAATATAGAAATGTACCCTAGCCGTGATATATGAAGTGTATATATCATCCTTCTCTGATATAACACTCTGGCATCGTATATCCTACTCCTGTAGGATGTCAGTCAATGTTACAACGTCTATATATATCCATGTTTAAGTAAGTGAAATCTGTGTGGAATCATTGATAAGATATGATAACGTCACCAATGATATGCGTCGCAGCCCTCGGCGCGCCTCTCTCCTTCCTCCGCCAATCCTCTTGTCTCCAATAGATGTACCCCAACCCACAGCAAGGTCACCACTGTTCCTGTCCCCCCTCCCTCCTTCAACCCCCTCCCCCCATACCCACGCCTCCCTCTAACCCACCTGAGTCCGCCGCTGGTTGCTGGTGTCCCTAGGAGTGGAGTATGGCTTGCACCGGGCAACCCGCTGTCAGTAATGTATTTATAACACGGGTATAAGGACATTCCCTGTCGTCGCCTTACCTGACTGGCCTTCGCTTTCTGTCCTCAATCAGCCAGTCTAATAATCCACATCAATACTTCACAGCAGGGCGTGAAAGCACTACGGGTACGCGGGAACTATTTTATAAATGTCGACACTCGGCGATGCCCTCACGCCTTATACATAGGCAAACCTCTGTTGCCTTTACCTGTCACGATCTCCTAAGAATTGTTGTGTTGGCAGAATGCCATACTCTCAGATTTCTCTGTGAGAACGATCCCTGGATGAGTGGGGGCAGGTGGTGTTGTCGTTACGGAGGTCAATATGACCCCCAGGGTGTTTGGGAAATTGTGTAATGAATATGTAGCATGTAGGGGAGCCATTATGTTGTCTCCGGAGAGACATGCCTACCATCAACAGACAGGCAAGGGCTTTGACAGTGTGAGGTTGAATCGTGCTGTGTATGATTGGAGGGTAATGCCGGGGACACACCAAGCGAGAAACGCAGCGATTTCCGTAATCGCCAACACAAAATGGCGAGTGTGTGAGCTATTATTTCATATTTCACCTGATTATTGCTTCCGAGGCACTACGTTATGAGTGGGAGATATTGCTATGAAATAATATCTCACATATATGCCATTTTGTGTTGGCGATTCCGGAGATCGCCGCCTTGACTCGCTTGGTGTGTCCCTGGTATTAGGTATAGGTTTGGGTGGGAGGATACTGTAAATTTGTATGGAAAGGGGTGAGGGAGTTTATAAGGACGGTTTAGTTGGAGGTTTGTGTAGGGTGGGATGAGAAGGTGATGTAGGAATTGGAGTGTTGTTTAGGGCGGGTTTAGGTGGGGATGGGTGAGAGAGTAATACAAGGAAGAGTATGATCCGTGTATAGCCACGTGGAGAGAGGGATGTGAGGGGTTGGGTGGAGACCTGTGCCAAGATCCATACGGCAATAAGTGATATATGAGGACCCGATACGGTGGACAGCTCAACATCAATACAGCGCACAGGCCTCTGGGTGTCTCACAGACAGCAAGAAGCGAAGAGAAGAGGTGAGGGGCAGACAGGGACAGTGTCGGACATCTGACACCCAGCCTGGTCCAGTCATCCCATACCACAACCAAAGTCCAGTTTTCATATAAATTAAGCACCACTAAAAATCTTAGATTTAACCTCGTCATGCCCTCTAGCGTTCATGCTACATTTAGTAGTACGTGGATCTGAATCGGGTTAATGAAAATCCCTAATAAACTGCTAGCAATTCACTGGATGAAAAGCAAAACGCTGGCGATGCGTACAAAACACTAGCGTCTTTCGCTTGAATGTGAAGAAATGTGATTTACAGGGGATTGGCGTGAACTTACTGACATACTGGCTTGGACCTGAACAAAGAATATTCTCATTTAGGGAATCTCTATCTAAATTGTAATAGGATTGCCAACATGTTTCTATGTGGTATTTAGCCTTGTTAAATAGTATCTTCCTTCACTGGCTTATTCCAAGCTAAATACTTCACAGCACGGAGAAGTCCTCTTTATATATGTCTAGGATGTTTGGGATGTCTGGGATGTTTGGGACAAAATGATGCTGAAGGAAGACCTGAATGACACAATTTCTAAACTTGTCTCAATCTACTCATAACTGTTCATAAGGCACAAAGCAACAAATATCGCCCAAATCCCAAAATCGTGTATTATATTCCAGATCGGCCAGAAAGATGAGACAAGATTAATCGACGAGGAAAATGAAATATCATGGTAAAACATATTGCTAAGTATCTATGTAGCAAATGAATTAAAGATCTATGAGATACATCTGAGGAATATCTGTTTCCTGTACGAATGAAATCTAAAAGAAATACTGTCTCTCATGCTTACAGTCAGGCATCATTAGTTGTATAAATGAAGCCACCCAGGATACCACGTTATTGCCTTAGTTTATGAACAAAGCTTTAACTCCCATAGGAGATGGTTGCGGAGATGTTCTGATCTTGTAATGAGACCAATATCAACAACCTCGTGTCCCTGTGTTCGGTGCCTAGAGCGGACTCTGGTGGGTAAAGGACAAGTTAATCCTAGAATAAGAGCGTAAGTGTCGCCCTCTGGTGGCGAAAGCCAGCACTATAGCATCAGGAAGATAGACTGTATCCCTATCCAGATGGATATCAGGGCAGGTTAGGGAATGTAACCTCCAACTTTGCGAATCAAGCCTCTCCTCTCATGACACCCCCTCCCATTACTTTTTAACATTAGTTTAAAATGAATGGCAATACTAAACTAGGAGCAAATAGTATGTCACTGATGAATAATCGTGCAATTTTAAATGAAGAACAATTAAAGGGTTTGGGTTACATTCAGTCAATGGATAGTTTCCTGTAACCCACTTGCACCCAGTTAACTTGCCATTTTTTCAACTGCCTATCTTTGATCCAAACATATCATTCACCAGTGGGTCTTGAGGTATTTTGGTCTTGAGTGATTGGTCATGGTCAGCTGGGCATGCCTCTAACACCCTGACACATTGGCTCCTGCTCTATTCTCACTATCACAGTGAATAGCATGCTGAAAGTGAAGGGATAGTATTCTGGTGCCGCTGGATGCTCCATGTGACCACTCTAACCTCGAGGTGATGTACAAGCATGCTCTAATAAACTAAAGTCAACCTTTTAAAAAGTGATCACTCTTTCTAATATGTTTGTAGTTGATAGATTTAGATTTTTCCTTTCCACAAATTGGTCGGATGTCTCTTGTAAATTTGAAGCATCAAGGTCTACATCTGCACATATTGAGTACATAGACGAATCTGTTCATGAAATTGGGTCTTTCATTACTCAGACAACAGGTAGGTCGCCATATTCTGTTTGCCATAGATTGGGGCTTCGGAGTTGTTTGTCCTTGAAACAATGTTTCCTATTTTGACGACCCATCTATCTGTTTTCCCTACGTAACATGCATAGAATGTGATTGGTGGATGGTACACACGATTGGGAGATTGCAGATGAGATGACATATGGATTGCAGGATTAATGGTGGAAATGATTTCAGAAACAGCAAGTTGGAAAGAAATCTAAATTTATTGTGAAGTATCAGTGTTTATAAATCACGGTATAGGAAAGTATGCAGATCTATGGCTTGGGCATGATCGAGACTTACAAATGTTAATTATCTTTTGTAGTAAGATTGAAGATAGGTGTGGGTGGATAGAATTGTTACGCCATTCCACTATAAATTATGGTGTTAGGGCTGATCATTGCCTCCCACTGACATGACGACCTTCACTTACACACATCACTACTACCCCCACCTACCATAACACACACCACACATTCACCATACGTCACACATCTTACCTCATGGCCCATGCAACATACACCTATATCCTACCCCTAATAAAAAAACCGCCATTGACTTAACATAGGGAAATTTTATGTGGCAGGCCGTGACATAAAGTGTTTTTTATGCCACTAGAGTAATAACAAAATTGACCAATCAGAGAGCAGGATGTCAGCTACTATGAAAAAAAGTTATGTTGGTCATTGACTCAATATTTTTCTTTTTGTAATACAAAAGCATAGACGAGGTAGGATAAATACGAAACCGAACTCGAGTTAGACTTGTCGATGTCTATGCCACTCTGGTAAGGTCCACTCCTCACTACACTCGGCTACGCCTAGTGTAGTAATACGTGACCTTCCCGTCGTGGCATAAACATTGTCAAGTCTAACTCTCGTTCGGTTTCTACTAAATATCAAACTCCTTACCTACCATCTCCCATTCAACAACTATTTCATAAGAAACTCAGTTTCTTTACTTAGATATTATTCCCTAAGGCTGCCTTATGGTTCTTGATTTCAGTGGTAGGAGATTATGCTCTGAGCCTCTTAAAGGAGATGCCCAGATGGTGAGGGTGCCCGGATGGCAACGCATGGTCCACCTTCACCGTCTTTAGGGAGCGGCACCGTGGATGGAGTAAAAGTACTCCAACTTAACTCTCAATATGGTAATCCTAGTTGCGAGTAGTATATAGAAAGTGGGTTGTGGCTAGGGCAGCATTACCATATGTCTCATTGACTAAACCATAGAGAATAAAATTGAAGTTCTAATTTTGCGCGGGAAAAGACGCCCATATACGTCGCCTAGAGGTTAAAGAAAGTCAGCTTACTGCGAAGCACTTAACCCTTCACTATCAATGTGCAAACTATAAAGGCCTGGTAAACGGAGCAGGGTCCAGTATCCAGCCTTACCAAACACCCTGCCCCACTACTGACATGGTTCCTAAAAATATAACTTTTTGTTTATAGTCATTGTGGGGACTATGTAAATACTGTAATTAAATAACAAGCACTTAGTTATGGATACTGTTATCTGCTACTAGGAAAGGTCCAGAAATGACAAAATGTGGTATTTATGTTTTCAAATCTGATGGGACAGACCTAAATACATTATATTCAGACACACTGATATTCTGAGCACACTGATATCTGATGGAACAGACTCCCAACATGGCAGAAAGGCAGCAAACATTTGTGCTCTTACTGACCACAGACCTCCCCCCCCCCCCCCCCCCACACACACACACACTCACACACTCCTACCCCCATCCGCACAACTACTCACTGACATATTCTACTGAAAATATGAGCACATCAATATCTGATGGGACAGACTCCCTAAATAGCACAGAGCTTGCAAACCTGTTTTAGGAGTTATACACTCTCATGTTCTTACTAACCATAGACCAAACCACCCCCTCCTCTCCCAACCCAACCCTCACAACTACTCACTGACCTTTTCTACTAACAATCGGAATTTGATAGGACAGACTCCCTACATGGCACAGATCCAGCAAATCTGTTTGACCAGTTACTCACCCTTGTGACCACCAATCAATCCCTCCCCTGCTTACCCCCACCCCCAACCCCTGCAACTACTCACTGACTTCTACTACTAACAATCGGAGCACACTGATATCTGATGGTACAGACTCCCTACATGGCACAGAGCCAGCAAACCAGTTTTACCAATTATTGACACCTGTACTCTTACTGACCATGTCACCCAACGTTATCCCAACAGGAAGCAGGAAAATGGATTGGGACTAAACCATAATGTCTGTAAATAATTGTATCATCAAGGTAGTTGTTATGTGGAAGTCTATAGTATTTTAGAATGACCGTGCTGATCCATTGTAAATGGAAATGTCATTAGCTCTTAGTCTCTATGATTGCTTACCCTTTCACGGTGATCGACAATTACACAAACCATAAGTGAGGACTGCTCTCTTCACTAGGATTAAAGGAACTATCAGTTGATATTCTTTTGAATAGAATCTATTCCTGATTGCTGACTATTTGACAATTACTTATGTTGGTATCATCTGATGTGCAATTTACTCTAGGATAATCAAATATGGAATGAAATCTGTCATGAACGAAGATGCTGAAGTGAGTATATGTATTGCCTTTACGTATTCTAACGAAGTATGCTAGCGGGTTATCACTTATTACCCACCTACTACGGAGTACATTACAAGACTAATCGGAAGTCAGATTCACTCTCCCAGCAGAGGTTCAATTCACTCAGGCTTCACGCTAGGTACAGAGACTACGATTTGGAGAGCAACGTTCATTTGCATATATGTCGTCATCATCGGGATTTCCCAGAGCGTAGGGAGACCCCGATAATGACGTCATACTAACGTGATCTTTCTTGTTGACCTGTTGTTGACATCTGTGCTGGAACTCGCGAAGTGAAGGGGTCCGCCATTTTTTAATCTTACGTCCAGATCTGTGCTTCCGGCCTCTCGGCCAATCAGAATGCGTTATTTCCTCAAAGCACTCCGTAGTATGGTCAAAGCACTCCGTAGTATGGTTCAAAGCACTCCGTAGTATGGTTCAAAGCACGCAATCTGTATGTAGGTACGATGCTACACGGCTTATCGCGCAATACATACGTTAAGAATGCACCAGCAGCAGACAGTATGGTGTGTGACTTAGTGCATAGGTGTATAATAATAGGAGTAGTTGACACTGCGCAATAATGCGTTTCAACTACGCGGAGAAAACAGCCACGTAGACCAAAACTATGGTAATATTGTGTATGCATATATGTGATTGAATAACTAATTTGCAAAATACTGTCCCTATTACATTTTGAACAGACGTTGGGGGACAATATTCGACCCGTTTATCTATCCAGATGGGCGCCACTGATACATGCACACAAAAGCCACATGCCTTAATTATAAACCGATTGCCACTTCTAGTGGCAACTCAGTTTCTGTCCTCTGTATATATATAGTCCGTTTACAGACCGCGCTGCCTCAGGCATACGGTCCGTAAGGGTCTAACAGAGCACGGCTCCCATTTGCCTGTTCCCTATGTCTGATGGGAGGAAGGAATTTCGTGATTGGCTGTTCTAATTTTAGCGCCAGCTTAAGCCACTTGTTACCGGCAAATCAGTCAGGGCAGCTTAGCACCAGCGGAGGCAGGAATACCTGACTCAAAATGGCAGTGCATAGAGTCTATCTGCATATCCATTCAAAGCAATTTTACCGGATATCTATTTATATTGTGCCCCCATGTGCCTGGGTGTGTCAGTAACCCGTATGTGCATTAGATGGATCAAATATTTTATACTTGTACGTAAAATATCCTCCTTTTTCAAAGTAACTCCTTTGTTTTTGCTAACTTGCCTCAACACGCACGCCATACACGCCGATGACTTCCCGTGAACCTCTCGCTCAGGTATCTACCCTGGTGTACAAATTAGTAACTGATCCAGGTGTATACGACTTGCTTCTAGTTCAAATTGTGTCACCTCCACGACAGTCGACCAGAGGCATGTATCTTTGCTACGACTTGCTGCCAACTGATAGGCAGGAACGATAGCGGTACCGCAGTTGACTAAAGTTCAAACTGGTTTCACAATTCTGCATTTTCAGTTTTCGAATCAGCTTTTCTGTCGTTCAATTCATGCTGATAGATAATACAATTGCAGTCCTTGTATTATATGTTCCCTATCTCATACCGACCATGTGGATATGAACGGTATCTTTTAATTTAGGTGACGTCGATAAAATTCTGAATTATTTGAATATTTGTGATGACACAATATGATTTAATTATTTTTTACCCAAATAATTTGCAAGATTTAAACTTGGAATGGGTGCGTACATAGCTTGACGAGGCAAGTATTGGTTAATGGCTTCCTATTTAATTGTCCTTTCTCATTATCCTCGGCATATGATATGTGTGTGTGACTTTATGTATAATTAATTTCATTCCATATAATGCACAGAAAATATATTGCAAAATAAATGCCTTACTCTAAGGTGGCTATAGTTCATTACGACTGGAAAAAACATAATGTGGGATAAATTACTAGCATGGAAAAATGAGAGAAGTTCAAAAAGTGTGTTTCCATCCCAGATTAATTTGGTATAGACTATGTAACTAGGCCACCACCGACGGATTTTCCCACGAGAAATCTGTTTTACTTGGATAGTACAGTAGAAACAGTGCATACACTACATCCTCACCGATTATTTGATACTAACGTACGGGCGGTGTTACCGCCGACAGATTTTAGGTAACTCAAAAATTCTCCAACGTCTCCGTCGGCCAATGCAAATGAAGTTAAATGAGAACTGGGTGGAAAACAACTTTATGTTAATGCAAGTTGACTACTCTGCTGCCGGACGTCATTTCAAGTTAGGTTTGATTTCCTTGTATTCAATCTTTTATCTTATTGTTTTTCCATACATACTTACAGTATACACGTCGGTTTATACTCTCTCTGAATATATAGGCTGTAAATAGCCACGATGTAGACAATAATTCGAGAGAGTCCTTAAATGGCGTCCCACAGAATATGAACCTGCAGGCAAACGCGATGTTCCGTGTGGAATATCATCCCACCCCTGGTACAGGTTGTGCCATTGAGTTAACATTGAAATAAAATACGCCACGCTCACCTACGTAGAGTGTCAATTCTCTGCCATTGCAGTGGCGGAGAATCTATGTATGGTGCGACCAATGAACGTCGCGGAAAAGAAAATAGTTCCAGCGCCATTGTTTGAACCGCAGCTGCAGCAACAATAGTTCCGACGCTATTGTTTGAACAATTCAATACATGATTATATTATTGCTTAAAATCGACTGTAAGGTCCGTGTTGGGGGTGAGATAAAAACAGAACCGCTTTCGAAATGTATTTTGAAACACTACGCTCACTCGTTTGGATGCTCCGTATCATCACTCGGCTACTCCTCGTGACGATTACTATGCATCCAAACTTGTGGCGTAGTGGTTCAAAATACGTTTCTAAAGACAGTTCTGCTTTAGTATCGGAAACAAAGAAGGAAACAGAATAACAAGCACAACATACTCCATGATAACTGGAGGTAAGATAAAGATACATCAGGACCATCAAGAATCTATACCCCTGATGTTGAATAGAGGAATTTCATCTCAGAATTAGGCCACAGAGAGGCATAGATCGCGAATGTAGAGGATATTCATAGTACTTGTAACAGTACCCAGAGTAAACTGAAAGCATCCGTGACCTCTTTCTTCGATAAAAAGCGAGGAATTAAAAAGGAAAGTGAAATAGTGGAGGCGGTAGCTGCTGTCGGCAATGGTCCAAATGTAACACAACCAAGGTGTACCCTGATGAGACACATTTGGCCTGCACCTTGATGAGACACATTTGTCCCACCACGTGCGTGTATATATATGTATATATAGATATGAGCCTTTGATGTTAGCAGATCTGAGACCCCATTTATGTCTGTCATCTGGCTGCCCCTACCTACAGATAATGACAGTTATGTATAGCCCAGACCACTTAGTCCACTCTAGTATGATAACCATGAAAATCAATTAGTGCTCCAGTATACAAGGAGGAGGTGTTGGTCACTCCAGCTGTGTGGGGATAACGCTGATTCATTACCGGGATCGAAATACACCGTTTGGAGCCTCAAGGACAGATAGAGAATAGACCGTTAAATGCGGGGCGCTCTTCGTTTCAAGCTAAAGTAGTCCGAGTTGCAGGTGGTCCCACCCGTTGGAGAACAAGTAGCAAGAACAGGTTTACTAATAGCAAATAGCTTTTCTATTTAATTATTCGAAAGGTGGGTACATCATTACCATAAGTCATACCTAGTTGTTAACCATGTTGGTATGTGCTATTGCTTTTGTGTTTAAGTGAACCGACTGACTGATGTAAGTAACTTTGTGATCCAAAACAAGTCTTATACCATGATTGGAATACATTTTTTTATTGCATATGTGAGGTGTACACCTTAGGTTTTGTTTACTACCGGGAGTGGCTGTTCTAATGAACACGCATTATATGAACTCTTTGCTAATATTGGACTTTGTCCCGATGTAATATACACATCAAGAACTTTCTGCCCACAACTAGACTTTTTTCAAAGTGACTGATACTGGTGTTAAAACGCCAAATCTCAACATCACAAAGAATGTCTGTGAAACATATGTTTGTACTCATGCAATACTGCATGAACACTAAAACCAGCTCTGAAGCTGAAGTTCATGTAGTTTAAATATCGAAATAAAAGAAATAAAAATAATAATAATAATTTTGAACTGCGTGGTCGTATTCTCCTTGTACATGTAATTGCAATACTCTGTATGAACTACATTTGTACATGGATAATACCACCATGCAGATACAATCATGGTGATATTGTGCATTTAATTACATTTATCAAAACAGATCAGGCTCCAAGAATCGAACGACTGAGCAGCATTTGTAAGTAACATGGTATATGAATCTTCATTTCAAAGGACGAATTCCTGCTTAGTAAATTGGTCTGAGTTGCGGGATCGATCAATTCATTGTTTACAAACACGATAACCCTGAACCCCAGAATTACCATCGCGAGAAGGTTAGACGATAGCGTCTTTGCACCTGCTGCCTATAAGCTTAACTTATGCAGGCTCTACGAGCATGAAAAACTATTGAGTTAATTGTAATAGGTTGATTATATGTATATAATAAGTTAATTATAATTATTACTCTTTGTAACTGATGTCAATATTTTCTCCAGAAAGCAAGAAAAATGTATAAGCTATCCAATGATGAAGAACTGCTGTTGAAACGCAAGGTTAGTACTAGAAGCGAAGGTAAGAAAAAGTTCATAATTAAAAGACATAAGACAAGCAAATACGAAAAAGGGCCGCTCTTTAGAGGCACCAAACTATGGGACAAGTTGACAAAGGAGGTACAATTATCAAATAATATAAAGGACTTTAAAAGGGCTATTAAAAACACGTAAGATCTATTTGGTTGTATTATTATGCGTCTTGTGTTGTAAGCAAAAATTGTAAGGTATGTAGTTGGATAGATCTGGCCGAGAGGTAGCTAGCCATTGGTACTAACTATAATACCATTATTCATCATCATCATCATCTTTCTACACACCCAATGTTCTGGCGAACAATAATGTGGTTATGCAAAGTTGGGAACGAATCATGTACAATAGGAAGAACTCCCCTCCAAGGGAGAAATTGAATAAACACATAAAAAAAATATATATAAAAAAATGTATATGAAATAGAGTTAACACTCGGTCAAAGTCAAATCGCTAGGTATGTCTTAGGCTGAATCCGCTGAGTAATTATGTGAACCAGCCTCACTTCTACCTGAGCAGCTTACGGTTACTAAGGTAACGTCCACATCACATGATCCGATCATCCACTTCTCTATCCCGTATCAGCGGTGTCTAAATGCTTTCAGTTCTGAAAATATTTTAATCGTTTGTCGTGTTCCAGTGAAAGTGAACCAGGAAAGAGGTGCAAGTCAATTTGATTGGGATATTGTTTCTTCAAGCTTCTTTTAGGTATTTGAGCTAGCCTTGCTTTAGAGTCAGAAATATTCTTGTTGATGTAAATGTGTCATAGGGCTATGGAAGTCAATTACGAAATATATTGGACGATATAATTAGGCAGGATAAAATAAAAGAATAGGTAGAAGATGTAAAAGTAGATGTAGAGGAAGTAGTGAAATAGAGGCAGAAGAGAGTAAGGGTAATATACATAGAAGAGGCAGAAGAGGTAGGTAAAGAAGAAGTAGAGTATTATGGTATAATTAGGCAGGATAAAATAAAAGAATAGGTAGAAGATGTAAAAGTAGATGAAGAGGAGGTAGTGAAATAGAGGCAGAAGAGAGTAAGGGTAATATACATAGAAGAGGCAGAAGAGGTAGGTAAAGAAGAAGTAGAGTATTATGGTATAATTAGGCAGGATAAAATAAAAGAATAGGTAGAAGATGTAAAAGTAGATGAAGAGGAGGTAGTGAAATAGAGGCAGAAGAGAGTAAGGGTAATATACATAGAAGAGGCAGAAGAGGTAGGTAAAGAATAAGTAGAGTATTATGGTATAATTAGGCAGGATAAAATAAAAGAATAGGTAGAAGATGTAAAAGTAGATGAAGAGGAGGTAGTGAAATAGAGGCAGAAGAGAGTAAGGGTAATATACATAGAAGAGGCAGAAGAGGTAGGTAAAGAAGAAGTAGAGTATTATGGTATAATTAGGCAGGATAAAATAAAAGAATAGGTAGAAGATGTAAAAGTAGATGTAGATGAGGTAGTGAAATAGAGGCAGAAGAGAGTAAGGGTAATATACATAGAAGAGGCAGAAGAGGTAGGTAAAGAAGAAGTAGAGGGGGTAGAAGTAGCGATAGATAAAGTAGAAGTAATAGAAAGAGAAAAGGGAGCAGCACAAGAGTTTATCATGAAACATCACGAAATTTCATATGATTGTTTATATGGCATGAGTTGTCTTTGCTTTATGATATCACGAAGCGGAGCTGAGTGATATCTGTAGCAGAAGACAACGAATGGCATTTAAACAATTATATGAAATTGAGTGATGTTTAGATTTTATCCTACCCTGTCATGTGTTTTTTACTTGATATGTCACCAGTGGCATATACATATTTTATGGCATAACCGTGGCATACAGGCCCACCATGTTATGTCTATGGAGATTTATATGCGGGGTAGGATAAAGTAGATTAAGACGAAGAACAATGAGACAGACACAGCGAAGGAGAAGCGCTACCTCTTGGGGAATATGAATGTTCACCCATGGGGTTGTTTTTAACACGAGAAGCACGTTCTCCGAGACAATTAGCTGCATGAGAGAAGTTCATCCCCCTTGACACGGCCGTACCTTTTTCATAACATTGCCTCTATATAGACCAGCCCTTCATTGTCTTTGAAGAGGGGTGAAGGTGAGAAAGGTTTAGTGCAGACCCTGGAGGCCCAGCCCGGGGACCACAGTACCAGTTTGCCCTCCAAATCAAGGCCACTCCAGTGTGAGGCGTGGGTGTTATGTGTCTACCAGTCATGTCTGAAATTACACCCAAGACTGTAAAGCCGTTATTGTACCATCTTCTCCCCAAGACTAACAATCCAGCAAATTCCGCTTATTCTGTAAATTTATCTTATAAAAAGCATTTCTTATGTTTCTATGATAATTATTTAGTTTGTTTTAGAATTTAGATGGACTATGGTAATTCTAATGACTGAATCTCATCATAGGCAATATGGATTCGTGAGATTCTGTGACTGATGAGATTTAATTAATGAAAATTAATGAAATCGCGTCGGAAGGTCACCTGATATCGGGGCAGTTGACCACGTTTCTGCGATTAGACACCGATAAAAATCCCCATACAATGCGTGGTGGATTGGCATGTCTAGACGTATGTCTACGATTTTGCACCTTCCCGATATGTCTCCGATATTTGCTTTTTGTATCGGTGCCATATCGGTAGGTCTAAATCTCTATCGTAGTAGGTGGACGCCAGGCCTTACATGATAAATTATGATTTGATTTATTGAGATCATTATCACCGTAACCAAAAACTCCCCTTAACTTTGGTATTCTGTCTCCTGTTCTTGCTTTAAGACACAGTTGAGTTTCTAAATTCTCTAGTAAGGTGCGTAGACACGAGGGAGAAGAGTCACTGTTTTAGTGCATTGCTGAACAAATATAGAACCATCAACCAGGTTTGCAGACGCATATTCTATTTGACGAGAGTTAAATGTCCGTTTCGTTGGTCTGCTGATACAATAATTATAGCGTTCAAAAGTATAGTCCTCATCTGTACGGAAAAACGTAAATCATATAACAATACTCCTAAACAGTAGGTCTGAAAAGCGAATTATTATTCAGTGATACTAAGGAGTAAAATATAACAATCTATTCATAATTATCCCCCTTCCAACTTTATTATAAGTGCAAGTAAGAATGCAATATGACTGAGACTAGTTATTGTCGGAAAGTTGTACGTGGTTGATGAGAACTGAGCCAGAATAACTGCCATGCAGAGGCCAGTTAATGTACCTCTTTACAGTACTTCAATTTTAAAAAAAACAACTAACAACTGAAGCCAATTTTTGATGTGTTTAAATGACACTGATCAAGATATAAATGGAGGAAGTTTCCTCAGAAATCTTGAAAGTGACTTATAATTCACGCCCTGTGTGATTAATTACTAAATCCTAATTGTGAGATCCTGCCTGAGTAGTTACCAAGGAAACAGATGTGAACCTTTAATCAATGAAACAGATTGTTACCAAACTTCCCAGGTTTGTTTCCACCAGGGTTGGGGGACACTCTCAGGCTCATCACTCAGTTTTAGGTAATACTACTTAAGATGAAGAGGACATGGCTAGAAGAATAATTTCGAAACTAATTACCTTAATCAGGCTTTGGACAGTGAACAGGTATAATTACAGGTAGACAAAGATGATCCCTGAAATCTGACTGAGGAACCAAAATGCCGGTTTTAGTGAATAACGAAAACGGTGTAGGATTTTTGTGTTCTCCCAATAGCCTATTTACATTGGCCATCACCGATATATACTGTCAGGAACCACCGATAAACCTTAAGCGCTTCTGACGCAAAATGTATATAGGCTATTAGGAGAACATAAAAAAATCTACACTGTTTTAGACGGCCAATAGAAAGAGGACTGTAGGGGAATTGTTGTGTTATATGTAATTCACATGGATACAGGGCCTTGGCCCTCCAATTTGGAGAATGGGTGGAAACCTCCAAAGCTGATCTACATATATAGAGCAAGTGAAGGCCCAACAGTGAGGGAAGTTCCAAACAACCATTACAATGAATAAATTTATAGTAATAAAGTTGTTACTTACTCTTCGCGTTCAATTCGCTTGGCGGCACCCTTAATCTGCGACATGGCTTTGAGATACTGTAATCGTGTCGGCGAGAACCCGTTCGCATCCGGTGACTCCTTCCGGCGTCCCTGATCGAGATCTGGATGATACACGAAGCGTCCACTACGCTCTCCGTCCCGAGATCCGGTGGAGCCTGTCAGCGAGTGGCCGCTGGAGGTGGCGGATTTGGCCGGTGGGAAGGCGGTGCGTCTCCCGCTTAGCTCCCCGTCACTGCCGGACTTGGATCCGTTGTCCGCCTTACGCAGTTCCCTCTCTGACGACACGGAGTCTCCGCCGCTGCCACTGCTGCTGCTGCTTCTACCTCCGCCACTACTGCCACCTAGCGGAACGGTATCCTGCAACGAGGATCGGCGAGAGTCTGCGAGATGTGTGAAGGTAGATCTCAGGTGGAGGGTCTAGTATGGTGCTCGGGTGGGTGGGAGGGTGGGTGGGAGGAGGGGGTTGAAAGGGAGGCGACGAAAGGATGTGACAGAACTGGTGCGAGCTGTTCGACTGGATTGGGTGGGGATGGAATGCAGCCAGGTTTGGGTATAAAGATGGTCGTGGTAGGAAGGATACTGGGTACGGGGGTGGAAGGGAACTGGGCGAGGTGATAGAGGAGTAGATATTGCAGCCAATGGACGCAGGAACCGACTGTAAATGGCTAACGGAGGACAAATATCTAGGGTAATAAATGGGGTTTAGAAAAGGATAGAGATGGGAGGGGAGGATATGGCTCATAGTATAGTAAATGAGCGATGAGCGGGTATAGGTGGGGGTATTGGACCCCAGGGGGTGGAAGGGGAGTGGATATGAGGCGACAACCTAGTACGTATCACAGCCGCCAGGTGTGCCGATGACGACAGAGGTGACAGAGAGATGCTGCACCAGGGGGAGGCACCGTAAATCAATACTTGACAAGGACAGCTGACACGATTCATACACAGAATAAGCACACCGCCCTGCCGCCCTGCCGCCCTCAATGCCACATCCTGCCTCTCAGTAATCACCACCCCCCACATCCCCTCCAATCAGCAGACAACCTCCACTGACACTTACACCACATCTACTGTCTGTGTCTAATTAATACCTCCTACATCTGACTTAGAATACTGAAAGAGGAAACCGGATAGTATACCGAGGATCAGTTATGCCCATTTTGTCCCATTGTCTCAAATATATACATATCACGTATCTATATCTATGTATACATATCTACGTATCTGAATGAATATTTGCTGACGTAAGCAGGATTTCACACCTAATCTACTACTTTGTGATAGTTTCAAAGAAATCCTTCTTCACTGGATAGTCTCTGATAGAAAATACTGCGCACTTTAGATATTCACTAAGAGGTAATACTTGTACAATTGGGCGTCTCCACCGATATCTTTAGCAATCCTGCACCAGTCTTGTCCTTTCATTTGCACATACGGTGAATTAGCTATGGCGCGTGAAGTACCTCCCCCCCCCCCCCCCCCGGGGAAAGTCTCCCAAAGGGCATCTCCCTCCCCCTGAGGAGAGTCAGGGATATGGAGATAGAGAGACAAAAGATGGAAAGCAGGTAGAGGGGAGAGACAGTGAAATGTAGACAGAAAGAAATCAACATAGGATCAGATATGAACACATCGACATCGAAGCTAAAAGAGGAAAGAGAGACAGAAAGATAGGTAGAGAAGAGATACAGACGAATTAAGACAAAGACAGACAGAACATAGGGAGAGACAGGAACACAGGGAACTGGCAGTTCAGAGGGAAGGGATACAGACAACGAGAGTAGAAATAGAAAACTGGAGAAAGAGAGACAAGGGGATGACAAAGACGCAGGGCGAGGCGGAGAGACGGGGATTCAGAGAGAAAGTACATCAGACAGAGAGAGAGCGAAGCAAAGATAGAGAGAAATGGAATTAGAGAGAGGGAAAAAGAGAGAGAGAGAGATAGAGAGAGAGCGGAGAGAGAGAGAGAAAGGAGAGAGAGAGAAAGAGGAGAGAGAGCGAGAGAGCGAGAGAGATAGAGAGAGAGGAGAGAGAAAGAGAGAAAGAGAGAGATAGAGAGATAGAGCGAGAGAGAGAGAGAGGAGAGAGAGAGCGAGAGAAAGAGAGAGAGATAGAGAGAGAGGAGAGAGAGAGAGAGAGCGAGAGAGAGAGAGAGAGAGAGAGAGAGAGAGAGAGAGAGAGAGAGAGAGAGAGAGAGAGAGAGAGAATGACTTTCTGATACGTGGACCGTGGAAGGACTTTCTGAGAGATTCCGACACACTGAAGTATAGAGATGTGGGAAGTGTAGAATACCTTTCGGGATGACCATCACAGTGTACGATATTCCTGATTATTTTTTTATCATTATCTATTAACCTCAAAACATTTCTATCAAAGGTAGATCTTCCATTCCAATCTCCCCCCTCAGGAGGTGTTACACCTATATTTGGAGTTCTAGATGAGCCTAGATGGGAACAAGATGCGTTTCGTGCCTGCTGCGCACCTGTCTGGCCCCTTGGTCTATGCTTGATCTCATGCCAAAGATTGGGCAGACTGTCTGCTCCAAAGACACACGCCAAGGCCACCTAAGGCCTGATCCGTGCCTGAATCCTGTGTCGTTAGTAGGCATGTATTACAAGGAAATTAGCCAGGTGTATGGCGTACAATATGAGATCCGATGTCAACAAAAGGGTGTGCGAATCTTGTAAATAGGCTGATTTGAAACCTTTTGGCCAAATTGTCCAATTGCCAGTAGCTTTTAATGAATTGCTGGTATGCTAATTGCATTTGATGCATCGTTTTTGGGGTGGGATATTATTTTGGGTTTTTTTCATTGATAATGGAAAGATCTCCTTCCAAATGCAATCGATGTCATTCATGAAAATAACAATGAATCACCGAAATGAAGTGTAATCACTTATCATAGAACAATCAAGCTCAAACTTTAAGGAATGTAAAAGGACATATTTCTACAGCATTTATAGGTGGAAAACATAAACTTGATTATTTTTATCCTTTTGTTTTTTAGAATGTAACCTGGGGGTCGTGGACTTAACATTTATCAATTGAAAAACTATACTAACATAAAATTCATGGACATTTTCATTTTGTCACATTGTTTTATGATGTTTCACATAGCCCTAATAGTAAACATTAACTTAATGAACAGTTTTTACTGATTCTTTTGCCTCTAGATATATTGTAAGTATAAGTCGGATATAGGGAAACCCTATATTGGAATGATAGAATTTCTTTGAGACGCATCCATTGATACAGGAATTACAACTGTAGACTGACTATGAAGAGAAATAGTCAAGAAAAATACTTTTTTACATAAAATGTAGGTTTTGAAAAATAGACCCACATAGTAATTTTTACACGTTGATATCAATAAGAGTTCACTTTGTGGGGACAATTTTCTGTTGCACCACCTTGGAACTTGGGCACATATCTATATATGTTACACCATCTGGCTGCAACGGATTGACTTTCACATACCGAGTTTCCCCCGTTGCTAGGCGACGGGCGCTGGCAGATACTGGGCAGGTACCCATCGAGTGACCTATAAAATTCTTATGAACATACTGGATCCAGTGCACCTTACAAAGACGTAGGTGCAGATCCTGCCACACTGCGTCACTTGATTGTAAACCATTTAATTGTGATACGAACATCAGGTCCTTATTTTATTATAGAGCCTCATATCATACAAACTCTTTACTCTATGCTCAAAGTTTAGAGTAATGCCGCTCACAGCTATTTCCCCCAGTTTATTTCCACCACCCCATTATAGAAAAACCTTTCCCAAATGTGTTACTTCATAATATATAGAATGCAACAATCATTGCATCGTGGCCAGAACCTTCTAGTTTTCCTGTCATAAACTGAAACATTTAAGAATCTTAACCCATCTCGCTCTTGCGGTTTGTCTGAGTATAGATACGATTCATATTTGCCACAAAGTCCATCTTGTTAGCCCCATGGTTCTGATGACCGCAATATCATATTGCAAGCCATTCCAATATTCGTGTCTCTTTTAATTTTTTTAAATAAATGAAAGTTTTTATTGACGTTCATCATTCATTCATATTACAAGATGATCGTTAATGAAGAATATCCTTGAATTTAACACAAAGGTACATACTGCGGAGACGCTGACTAAGTACCCAACCGAGCCAATAGGAAGCCAGCAAGTGTGTTCTCCACACCCCTTACATCACAAGGTGAATGTCACCAGGACAATTTAGCCTGCCTAAGAGGGTGCGTCCACCAACCACGACAGGGCTGCGACAACGGCTTTCCGACAAGGTCCACGACAGCTCTACGATTGGAAGGCATGTCGTAGCCTTGTCGTGGTTGGTGGACCATAGTTCCCGACAAGAGGCTACGACAAGGCCCCAACAGGCTGCGACACAAAGCTTGTCGGGAGGTTGTCGGGGGCCTTCCGACAAGGCTACGACAAAATCGAACATGTTCGATATTAGAGCCTTGTTGTGGCATGTCGTGGCATGTCGGGAGGTTGTCGCAGAGGTCTACGATAGAAAATTTAGGTGGAGCTTGCTCTTCCCGACATGCCCCGATAACGCTGTCGTAGAGCTCCTCTCCTCACGACAGGGCTGCGACAAGGCACCGATTGGAAATTTCTTGTCGGCGCGTGTCGCAGCACTGTCGTACTTGGTGGACGCACCCTCCTAAGGAACTTTGTCTGAGACTTTGTACCAGGTGGTTCTTTTCCATGTGAGTCCATTTCCCCTTGAGATTGAGAATGACACCTTGCTATGCTGAGACTTTTGAATTTTCAGAGACTGGGGTAAAGTTGTGAAGTATACCAGCCTGATGAATATTTTCGCCTAAGTGTGAATTCCACTTGACATTATATGTTCTCTCCTGTGAGTTGTTGGCTTCTCCCGGAGGCTCTGTCTGTCGCCTCCTTTAAATGCGTTTCAGCGCTGCCTGCTGAAAGGCCGGATATCATGACTGCACCATTCTCTATCTTCTTCTATAAATAGCAACGTTCTTCCTGGTAGTGGAGTATCTCACAGGTGATTTCCTTTTTCTTCGGTTTCTGCCTTTTATATGGCTCTGCGCGTCTCTATCCATCTCTGAGTCTATAAATAGAAAGCTTTTAGTGGTGACGGAAGTGTCACAGGAATGCACGTGCGCATATATCCTTTCTTGCATATAATAACACACTATATATATATATATATATATATATATATATATATATATATATATATATATATATATATATATTATGAACATTTATATATATATATATATATATATATATATATATATATATAAAATGTGAATTTCTGATATATGTATGAAGAAACCTAGTAGAAAGTGTCTTGCGCTATTTATATACATAATATTAACTGGTCTCAGATACAAGTGGCAATAATCTCAATGGACCAGACGCGTAGTAATCTCTCAGTGATTGCGAGGTGATTATGTAGAGTATGGTCCGGGGAAATTGCAGTCGCTTCTATCTGAAACCAGTTTATACTATATTTATCAACCACCGTTCCTCGCTAATAATTTCAGTGCCATTCCATTTCTAAAGATTTGAAACTTGATCAATGTGCCTCCTATCACCAATGTAGATATCGTTCCTAAATTGCCCATGAGGTAAATCAGTGTAGCCTTACGATAAAGGTGCAGTTCGTCACCCTCCCTTTTTGAAATCGTTATTGTTTTTGAATATAAACATTACAGTATTTTATCAGTTTGTCATCAAGTTTGGTAGTGATTTCCCATCAATCACCAATTAGTTGATAGCTGCGTCATGTTGGATTTACCAGTTTTTCGGAAGATAACATGTTTTGACACTGCCACAATTAAATTCATCAAACGTAGTTAACATTGATTGTGCTATTGTGTCATTGCAATATTGACTGCTGCTGTCACTCCGTGTATTGGTTTGCGTTTCGCCAACCAACTACCGGTTGATGTTTTTGAGAATAGCGGTATTTCCAATAATCTCCTGATTTTAGAATCTGGAGATTACGGGCCTCAGTAATCTCGTACTTGCAAATTTCTTACAAACAATGCTATTCTTATGGACACTCTGTAATCGGTGGTTAGTAAAAGTGTAGACCAAACAATGTGGGACGAATACAGAAGCAAAAAGGAATTGCAGAAATTACAGCATCGAATTCAATATTTCAGTTCAAACTTGATGAGGGCATCGTGTAGGAAGTTGGGCACTGACCCTCCAAAATCAAGAGATCCTTAAAATGAGTGAATTGAAGCTGATTTTTATTTAAAGATCTTTATTGGGTTCAATGTTATACATTGTTCTTCCACACAATGTCGATCGAGTATGCGAACCAGACATATATACATTAGTAGGCCTACATCCAACGTAGTCTCATAGTTCCATTGATGCTGAGATCATTTAAAAGAATTGTCAGGGTCGGACAAATCCTTCGTTTTCGTTATAAAACCACAACGAGGGTTCATTAGCAAATATAATAAAACCCACAAAGATGACAACAAATACAATTATAGGGAGCACTACCATACGTATCTTGCATTCAAATATACGTACATTCAAAAAAATATAGAAATGATTTGCTCAACTTCAACTCCCCACCCAAGGTAATTTTGGCAAGTATGTACATGTCACTCCGATAACATTGAGAAAGTTACGTTAATCATGGAGTGTGAGTAAATCAATATAACATCTAATGCCATAGAATAGGTCTTTAGGGATGCGACACAATGTAAGATGAACGCATGGAACGTAGATCTAGATTAATGCTTATAGTGGAAAGCCTGTACCTTTGAGGGTATATCATCTTATTTAGTTGAGGATAGCAAAATGCACTGTTACAAAACTACACTTCAAGTTTACCAATGTATACAAATGTATCAAAGCAACTTTCATGTATGAAGTTACTTTTTAGACGGGTGAAATAAGATATTTTTATGGATTAGTCTTAGAATAGTAGGCACCACATCTACATCGAGCAGCAGACAAATAACGATCTATAGTATCTGATAACATAGTATCTTTGTGTTTGCTAATGCTCAGGTATAGAGGTTAGGAAGTGGAAATCCCATTTATCTCAAACCAAGAAGTTCTTCACGAACTGAATGTTTCAATGCAGGACCAATTTATAAAATGGTGTTCATCTCTACATTAACTATATAAGCCGTGATTCTCCTTTGTCAATGTCCAATTCGGGAAACGGAAGGTGTGTTTACGGTCAGAAGTTGCGTGTAAACCTATTTTATCTCCCATGGATCTATGCACCCGTCTATATGTTGTGTGAATTGGGATTTGTGAAAACTGGTTGGTCGTTGTACCAACGACAGACTACACCTTTGTGTAGCTTTGTGACCCCAAAAGGCCCAGAGATCACTAAAATCTGTTTAGCCCGAACAAAGATGGTTGACACAGATTTCCTTTTCTGATGCTTAACCCATTTATTGATCCAGCCATCTCCTATGAACTTAGCTTGTGGGGAGGTGGAGGAGGATTTTCTTTGCTAAAAAGGTAGGGTTTTTTATGGTTTGAAGGAGGCTGACAGGTTGTAGTCTTTAATGGTATATCCTGTGATTGCGATACGGAATAAAGCCATGTAATTCTGGATTTAAGATTCCATTTTGGTTCACTATGAATAAAGATATGTCTTATTGTGTTAACACGTACATTTAAAGTTTGCTCAGTCCTGCTTCTTAATGATGTCATGTTCTCGTAACATCACACTGCATACTATCGTAAAACTGGATGAGGTTTAATTTTGGCCACCGTATTCCACGACTGGAGTTTGGCAAAGTGACTTCATGAGGCGAAGCCGAGTGAAGTCCGGAGCCAAAACTTCAGGAGTGGAATGTGGTGGCCAAGATTAAAACGAATCAGGTTTTGATTTTATCCTACCCTATCTCCTCGATTTTGGAATATTATGTGATAACAATGCTGTATGCCACTAGTGGCATATAAGACTCCGTATGCCAGTCAGCGTGGCATACGGAAACCCAATGTTAAGTCTATGGGATTTTATATTAGGGGTAGGATAAAGAGTGGGACTGATGATAGTACGCCCAGTGTACAGTAGGCTTCAGTAGATGTAGGAGAGCAGGGGTTATATACTGTGTACGGTTAGGTGAGGGGCATGTCAGGTGGGTAAACAGGTAATAATGAGTAGTCCCTTATCACATGACCTTATGGCACACATGAGACCCAGATAGACATTGATTTGGCAGAGTCTGCCACATGACACCAATCTATCTAAAACCCTAGTCACGTGACTAGATAAGGATTGATTGATATACTCAAGGACGATGCTATTCAAGCGCAGTCTCACACTGTCCTTCAAGATGTTGTCCAAAATGTTTATTAAATAAGTGTGATATTAGATCATATGGTATATATATACCATGTGATCTAATATCACACTTATTTAATATAGAAAGGTCCACGCAGGAAATCAAATCACTACATTTTGCAGCAATTGTAGAAATCCGGGATCTGAGAGCAATGTCTTATCCAATACCTATTTCAAATCTAGGAGCAAAAAGTAAGTTCATCATAGATGAATGAGCGTGCAATTATAAACGTATAACAAATAAAAGGTCTGAGTTAGATTTAGCCTATGGATAGTTTTCTACAACCCACTTGCACCCAGTCAACTTGCCATTTCTCTAACTGCCTGAGTCTAGGATCAAAACATATCAAAAGCAGTGGGTCAATGAGGTATTTCGGTCTTGAGTGATTGGTCATGGTCAGCTGAGCACACCTCTAAGACCCTGAGACACTGGTTCCCTGCTGTGTTCTCACTATCACAGGGAACGGCATGCAGATAGTAAAGGGACAGTTTTCTGGAAGCACACTGAAAGTTCAATGTGACCACTCTAACCCTGACTCTAAACTCCAGATGATGTATATAGGCGTGCAAGCACGCTCTAATAAAACACCAATTATTTACATAAAGTATGTTTGGTGTTAGCCACACAAAACCAGACTCGTTCCGTTTCAATTGATTCACATTATTGATGATAATTGATGAGTACAGGCAGAAGGATGAGATGAGCGATACAGAAGGTAATTTAAAAACTCAGCGTGTCGATGAATTGATTAATTTCGTCAGGAATTTAGATAAAGGTTTTCGAGAAATCATTGACTTGATTGATACAAGGAGTGGTGATATGTGTCTATTTTCCCCTCAAAGGCTGTCAATGACCCTGTGTCACCCATCCCCCTCAAACACGCACTCTCTCTCCTCCAGGCGACACCAGCATGTATCATGAGAAGGACCATATGTAAAAGGTTATTAGCAGATCGGTGGATATATCTCTCATCAGGAATTAATGGTTTATATCGATCAGAATGGGAAACCCGATTCCCTGTGGTAAAAGTAACTTGTAATAAGTGGTAAGTTGGCTGCGGAAAAAGTGACCTAAAAAACTAGGAGCAAACAGTATGTTCATCATGGATGAATAAACGTGCAATTATAAATAACGAACAATTAAAAAGGTTTGAGTTAGATTTAGCCTATGGATAGTTTTCTGTAAACCACTTGCATCAAGTCAACTTGCCATTTCTGCAACTGCCTGAGTCTAGGATCCAAACACATCAAGCACCAGTGGGTCTTGAGGTATTTTCGTCTTGAGTGATTTGTCATGGTCAGCTGGGCAGATTTCTAAGAGCCTGAGACACTGGCTGCCTGCTCTGTTCTAAATATCACAGTGAACAGCATGCCGATAGTAAAGGGATAGTTTTTTGGAAGCACACTGAAAGTTCAATGTGACCACTCTAACCTCTAGATGATGTATTTAGCGTGTTCAAGCACGTTTTAACAAGTAGAATAGTTAGTTCCTAAAAGTAACCTATAAAACTCAGTAAGGGAAAACTTCATGTGATAGACTATCAGCAGCCCTGCTGCGATCAGCAACTCGTGCGATGATTTTCTCAGACAAAAGTACCTGCCTTCCTAGCTATCTACCTGCCTACCCTACCTGGAACAACTTTAAATCTGATGTGTGGTGTTTCCCCTGATACATGATACTGGTATCGCCTTGAGGAGAGAGAGAGAGAGAGTGTGTGTGTAGGTGTGCGCGTGTGTGTGTTTGTGGATGTGTGTGTGTGTGTGTATGTGGGTGGGTGTGTGTGTGTGTGTGTGGGTGTGTGCGTGTGTGTGTGTGTGTGTGTTTGTTGGTGTGTGGGTGTGTGTGTATGTGTGTTTGTGTGTGTGTGTGTGTGTGGGTGGGTAGGTGGATGTGTGTGTGTGATTTGTATTTAGGTATACAATGGTGTACTACCTTGGGGTACTGGCAACAGTTTATTTCTTATTTCAAGAATGTTGAATAGAAATTTGAAATATTAAGATATAAATCAAGAGAAATTGATACTGAATATACATGTGAAATACATGTGAAATGAATAATTTAAGAATAAAGAAAGTTTGTTCAATGAATGCAATGAATAAATTAGTTGAATATATTTAAAAGGTAATACTTAATTAGAATTACATCGAATATGATGTGTAAAAAAGAAAAATAGAGAATAAATGATGATAAAAATCAAATAAGTAAAATGATAATAATAAATAGATAAAAATGTATTATATATATTGAAATTTTAACTAAGTAGAATTAAAAACCAAACTTTTTTTATAATAAAATTGGTTAAAAAATATATATATATAAAAATTAAGAAATAATAATAATAAATAGAATCAAAAAAGGAAAATAAAAACATAATTTGAATAAGTAGGTAAAAAATAAAAACAAATGGGAATGAGTCATTTGGAAATTTATATGGAGGAGTTTTAAATTTTAATCTGTATATTTGATTCAATTTACTTCATTTGATTTACTTTATTTTTATTTTAGGGTGAGAATTTTCAGCTAAATTTAATTGAATTTATTTGATCTAGTATAATTTATTTGCTTTAGTTACCCATTGTTACTTTATTTTAGCCGACTAGATACCAAAATATCCTTGAGATTTTTATTCCTTTTGTATGCAACAACCAAATCATCGCGGAAATGTTTTGGAAATGTGTCTTGCAATGTTTGGTATTTTTGTCTAACCAATGAACTGATTTTGATGGCAGTAGCACTATATGGGATAGAGAATACCACAGTTTGTTTTGGGGATAATTTAATGTTCATGCCCTTAGGCTGCATTGTTTCCAGTAGCTGCACCCACTTATATTCAATATCTCTTCTTTTTATCTTGTTTTTCTCTGCTGAGCCCTGGTCAAGAATTTGATGCATTGGATAGATTACCATGTCCTGTTCTACAGTATGATCAAAGTCATTGAAATGTTCTGCCACTGGTTTGTTTAGATTATGGCAATTGTCTGAGAGGTGGGCAGTGAGTCTTTCCCTAAGAGTTTTTGAAGTTTCCCCTACATAGTATTCTTGACATCTTTTGCACTCAATGATGTATATTAGATTTCCAGACTTACAGGTCAATTTTCCTACTATTGGGTAGTCACACTCAAGGGTTAGGGATGGAATTTCAGAGGTTTCTTTAATCCACAAACAGCATTCACAACCGCGCTGTCCACATTTCAATGCTGCTCCCATGGGCCATTCATTCCCAGTTGCATTTTCTAATTCTCTAACTGTCTTTGCTTTAATTGTCCTCAGAAATCTAGCTGAATAATTTCTTTCTTTTCTAAGTTTTTGGAAGAGTAGGCTGCATGCATCATTAAAATCCGAAATGTTATTACAAATTTTGTAGAATCTTATTATCTGTGATTTCAGAATTCCCTTGAAAGTGTGAGAAGGATGGAATGATTTTTTATGGAGGAGTTCATGGGTGTCAGTTGGTTTGAAATATACTTTAGTATCTAAGATTTTTCCATTTTGGTATCTTTGTCCCTTAAAAACTGTAACATCCAAAAAATCTATTGTTTCCTTATCTATTGTGGTTTTTAGCTTGATAGAACTGTGATGGTTATTCAGTAACTCGTAAAATTCTTGGAATTCTGATTCTGAGTGAGGCCAAATTAGAAAGATATCATCCAAGAATCTCCAATAAACTAATGGTAGCTTTTTAGCTTTTTTCATTACTTCCTGCTCTAGTTGTGCCATGTATATATTTGCATAATTAGGAGCAAATTTCTTCCCCATGGCTGTTCCTGAAATTTGTAGATACCATTGATTGTTGAAAATAAAGTCATTTCTTTTTAAGCTCAATTCTAAAAGTTCCAAAATTTCTTCATCTGGTCTCAGGCATTTTGGGTTAGTTTCAAAAATATCTTTTACTGCTTTTAGTGCATTCTCAGTCTGAATATTGGTGTACAAGGATTCCACATCCATTGTGATTAGGAGAGCATTATCTGGGACCTCAACTTTCTCCAGTTTCTCTAAAAAGTCCCTTGTGTCCCTTAAATAAGATGGGTGAATTATAGCTAGGGGTTTTAAAAAATGGTCGATATATTCTGAAACTCTGTATGATTCACTGTTACAGTCTGAAAAAATGGGTCGCCCTGGGGGCATTCTATTGGGAATTGTCCATTTATCTGGATCTTTGTGTACTTTTGGTAATAAATAAAATTGTCTTGGTCTTGGTGAACTTGGTGGTTTCAGATATGCTACCTGTTTTTCATTGAGAAATCTATTCTTCCCTATCTGTGTAATTATTCTATCAATTTCTTTGGCAGTTTCTGGAAAAATAGCTTCATTTATTTTAGTGTAAAATTTTGAGTCGTTTAATTGTCTCTCTGCCTCTATAATGTAATTTTCCTTTTTCATAATGACCGTTGCTGTGTGTGTGTGGGTGTGTGTGTATGTGGGTGGGTGGGTGTGTGTATGTGTGTGTGTGTGTGTGTGTGTGTGTGTGTGTGTGTGTGTGTGTGTGTGTGTGTGTGTGTGTGTGTGTGTGTGTGGCGGGGGGGTGGGTGGGTGGGGTCCACAGAGTCTATATCGGTGTTTAGGGAAATGCAGTCAGAGTGCAACAAGGAGCATAAAGCCATTTCATTGAAGACGGATATGTGTAGTAAGTGAAATGCTAATGGCTTGTTGAAACATTGGAAGTGTGGCATCCGGAGGTGTGGCATCCGAGAAAATGGCATCTGGATATAGGGCATCCAGAGAAGCAGTATCAGGAGGATCAGTGAATGGGTCAGTATTAGTAAGTCGCTATTAGTTATTCTGTATCAGTTGGTGGGGATCGGTCAGTGGGTATTAGTCAGTTAGTACCAGTCAATCGAAATTGGTCACTCGGAAAAGATCAGTCCGTGTTGGTCAGATTGTGTTGGTCAGTCAGTATTTGTCAGGAATTATGGGTCAGTCAGTATCTGATGATATTGGTCAATTGGTATTGGTCTCATCCCTGATATTAGTGTACCATGAATTATTAGTTCTCCATACCCTTATGAGAATTGCAGTCCGTTTTCCATATTCTATATCCTGTGTGTCATCCATTATTTTAGTGTGAGAAAGCAACTCGCTTTGGTCAGTGAAGTCATTCTCCAATTCGTTTGAATTCTGTGCGGTATTCACTCAGCTGTCTGCATCAGACTAATGTAGAACGACATAGTTTAATATTAGTAACTTGTTCTCCATGCCCTTATGATTATTGCAGTCCGCTTTCCATGTTCTACATCATGTGTGTCATCCATTATTTAATGTGTACGGGGGTGAGATAAATACAGAAAGAAGCTCGTTTTGGTCAAAGAAGTCATTCTCCAACTCGTTTGAATGCTACATGATATTCACTCAGCTGTCGCCTTGTTCATATCACTCTGCATCAAACTCGTGGAGAATGACTACTTTGGCCAGAACTTGATAGTTTTATCTTAAGTCTGTATCGGCCAGTCAACAAGGATCAGTCAGTATTGGTTAGTCAGTATTGACAAGTCTGTCTTAATCAGCCTGTACTGGTGAGCCTGTACTAGTCTGGTCTTTCATTTGGTATTGGTCAGTCAGTACTAGTCAGTCAGAATGGGTCAGTCGGCATCAGTCAGTCTGGATTGATCAGTCAGTCAGTATGAGTCAGTCACTATCCATCAGGTAGCAGGGTCAGTCACTATATGATTGTTTTTTTTGTTTTTTTTTAGATCAGTTTATTTAGACTGGCGTTGAAAAGGCAAAATGTGCCTGTTTTCGATCAATACCAGTATTGATCAAGCTTCGTATACATTCTGTTAGGGCTGTGTATAAAGGCTTTCTAGCTAACTAACTTAATATCTAAACAAAAGTATAACGGATATACCATGCAACCAGGTCTTCAATAACCATTTGGTCATGTTGGTTTGTAAATACGAGAGTCTCATCGATATTAACATTTCTTGTCTTAGATACAAAGTGTTATATACAAAAGTACATAAATATAGAATGTAGAACAGTACCATTGATGTCAACATCACAGAGAAATGTGGTTTACATAGTATTAATACCTTATAGTACAAATAAGTTACATATAAATATAAATAATACATATAGTACATCATATCAAAGGAGCAGGTTCACCAAGGGATACAACCCCAACATGCCTATTTTATGTCACTATTTTGTGTTTTTAATGTGGATGGATGTTTCTTCGGTTGATGTAGTTTATATATGATAGTGCTGACGGCTGTTACGTAAGAATATTTTTTCTTTGCTCTTGATTTCTGGGTAGGACTGTATCGTTCTGTAATCAGGCGGCATAATATTCCATTGTGATGGGCATTTATAAGACATACTTCTACGGAAGAGGTTTAGTTTTTCGGGTATTACTTTGAGTACTACAGCATCATACAGGCGTGTATTTCTAGCTGGTGGGTTTCTATAGATTTCATTCTTGCTTCTATGGAATGCCATTTTGCGTATCGCTGATATTCTGCGTTCACTCAGGTAATTTATGTTAGCTTCTTGGTGTAGTTGGTAGGTGTGTGTATGTGGTGGGCGTTTTAGTGCTATTCTAAGGGCTTTGTTTTGTAGTTTCTGCAGTTTACTTAGAGTATCTTGGTTGGAGTTTTCTATAAGGGTGTTTCCGTATTCGGCGTAGGGCAGGATCTTTGTTTTGTAAAGGATGACTGCTTGTTTTCGTGACATGTATTGGCGTGTTTTTGCAAATAGATAGATTTTATGTCCCAATTTTCTAGCCATTTCCTTTTTGTGTAGTTCATAACTCAGTTTCTGGTCTAACTTGATTCCTAAATAGTCAAAGTGGTTTACATAATTTATTTGCTGAGTGTTTAGTGTTAGTTTCGGGGGTAGTAGTACATGTTTTAGCATATTGCGAGTAGCAAAAATCATTGATTTGTTTTTTTTGGTATTTATTGTCAGTTTGTTTTTGTTTGCCCATACTGCTAGGTTATTGAGATCTTGTTGAACCTTGTCGGCAGCTAACTGTAGGTTTTTTGCGGTGGAGTAAATTACTGTGTCATCTGCGTAAAGATTCGACTTGGCTACTGTTAAAATGTTAGAAAGGTCATTTATGTAAATCAAAAACAATAAAGGCCCCAAGATGAAACCTTGGGGCACGCCGCAAGATACATTTCTGGGGTTTGACAGTATACCAGTTACCCTTGTCCTGTGCGTTCTGTTGTTCAGGTAGTTTTTTATCCAACAAATAGTATTTGGTGCTATCCCATAAGCTGCACATTTCTTGAGTAATATTACATGAGACACAGTATCGAATGCCTTGGATAGGTCGATAAATGTGGCAATAGTACTCTCTTTATTATTAAGGCCTTCAAAGATATTATCTGTAAATGATGCTACAGTTGATGTTGTCGAGAAGCCCTTTCTAAACCCTCCTTGATTTTTGTCCAATATATTGTTACTTTCTAGGTACGTTGATATCTGTGTATGTACAATATTTTCCAGTAGCTTCCCTGGTAGAGGGAGTAGAGAGACTGGACGAAGGTTTGTGACGTCGTATTGATTGCCCGACTTTTTGAGTGGGATGATTTGGGCCATTTTCCAATTTTCTGGGAATACTCCGGTCAGTATGGAACAATTAAATACATGAGCCAACTGTTTGCTCAGTACTAGGAAGCCATCTTTTAGTACCCTGGAAGATATGTTAGTGATTGAAGAGGATTTGTTTATATTAATTTCTTTAGTTAGGCATAGGACTTCTTCTTCAGTAGTTACATTAAAAGTCATTTTTGAATCAGTAATGTTTTCTCCAAAGAAATCCCATTCATTCGTCAACTTACTCGCCAAGGTTGGACCTATGTCCGCAAAGAAGCTATTTACTTAGTCTGGTAAGTTGTGTTTGGGTATTCTTTCTTTTGTTTCTTGATTTTCTAGGTTTATTTGAGTTGTGTTTGTTTTACGGGGAATTAGTTCGCTAAGTCTGTCCCAGAATTTGTTGGGTTGTTGTTCCATGTTTTCTTGGATATAGGCTGATTTAGCTCTACGTATTGCTGTCTTAGTTTCATTTCTTTGGTTTTTGGCTATGTCCCAATCCTCGTTTTTCCTTGATTTCTTTGCCTTTTTTAAGGCCTTGTCTTTTTGTTTGATCATCGATATTAAATCATCAGTTAGCCATGGTGACCCTATTATTTGCTATATCAATATTCTCCCTAATAGATAGATTATGATATTTCAGATTTAGGACCATTAGATGCAATATTATTACTATAAACATATACCGATTCCTCTTTTTCTTGGCGTTATAAATATGTGCCCCTTGTCGTCTGGGTTATTCTTTAAGCATTCTTCATCGACATAAATGGTTCATTGTTAGCAACTGAGGTTCTTTTTCAGAAAGACCTCTCAGGCAGTGATGTATAAATAGTGCTGTACAAATGAAATGCCAGTTTTTATCGGACTTGACGTCACTGAGCGTCACGATTGTACATATGACCCTAAGGTTATATGGGGGCGGGCGCTTGGTATAGACTACCATACTTGTAGATGTAGCCCTAATATAGGCGCTAAGGTTCGTAGGTGGAGAAAGAATACCATGCACCTTTGGAAAAGGCCGTACTTTGTATTTACCAGAGTCATTTCTTTTTCAAATCAAATTGTTGTTAAAGCCATAAATATGCATCAATGCAAATTACAATATATCTGCTATACCTATATAAATAGAACTAGACATTACATCAAAGAAGACCTAGGTATGACTATCACCCAAGCCAGGTAACAAGAAAGAATAGATATAGTTCCAGTAAAATCACATCGGCCGAAAAACTAGACATACTGAGGTATCCTGCAATCATGCTAACGTTTTCCATTAGATTTCTTTATAGATCAATGTCACTATGTAGTAGAAATGATTTCCTATAAATATAGATTAGTATAGATACATTATTATGTGGATAAAGAACAAAGTTAAAGGTTAGGAATATTTAGGGACCCCCTCCCTCTCAGCCACCACACAAGCTCCACCCCCTGTCAATCACTTTTGAGGACTATACTTTATTACTCATTTTATCTATTTCAAAATATTTTTATCCTACCTCGTCTATGCTTTTGTATTACTAAAAGATAAATATTGAATCAATGACCAACAGAACATAGCAGCTGACATCCTGCTCTCTAATTGGTCAATATTGATATTACTCTAGTGGCATAAAAAACACCTGCCACATAAAATTTCCCTATGTTAAGTCATGGCGGTTTTTTATTAGGGGTAGGATAATAGCAATTGAGAATGAATAATTAGTATCCACAAGGCGGATGTAGTTCTTTAATCAGATCCTCTACTTTTAATAGAGGGGGAAAATCAGTTCTCTATTTAATTATCCATCATAGGGGTGACTCCTAGTGGCAGTGCCCCATTCATTTCTGTGCACCTTTCATGCGCACTCGACAAGCTAACCTCGCCTTTATCAGGTGTGTGACCCAGTGAATGCAAAGCTTTAATTGGATAAAAAAATAAAGAGGTAAAGACCTGCACTTTCCCAGCAGATTCCCGTGACGCTGAGAGATCTCTGCTAGGAATGCGTAACTTCTCCACACTCTCTATACCCTGTCATGGGAAATGGCTTTGATGGACCCGAATCCGGCGCTCCCTCATCACTGGAAATAGCCACTGACTCGTGAACTGCATCAAGGAATCATGAACAGTATCAGAGACACTGCCTGTCGTTGTTGTCACACCGTCGTACTGTAAAGCACTGTGGCAAACTTTATCCTACCCCTAATATAAAATCCCATAGGCTTAGCATTGACTTTCCTTATGCGCCCTTATGTCGCATACGGATAAAAAATCGCTAGTAGCGTACAAAATATGGACCAATCAGAGATCAGCAGCTGAAAGTAGTTCCAAGCGCCTTCAGAGCAGCAAGGAGAGCTATATGGAGGACTTCAGAAAGTTTTTATCGTGTTTTTTGCTACTATCCTCACTTAAAAATATCGTTCACAGGGGGTAGGATAAAATCAAAACCTTATTCGTTTACTCATCCGGTTTTACGATAGTAATATCCTTATGATCATTGGTTGGTGGAATTCCTTATTCGTAGTCTCATGAGGCTAATTCCCATCCCCTTCGAGTCATTCAATGTTCATATCATTCTCTGTCTCTCTCTGTCTCTCTCTGTCTCTCTCTGTCTCTGTCCTCTCTCTCTGTCTCTCTCCATCTTTTTTCTCTATCGCACGCTATCTTTCCATTCTTACCACTATTCTCCTCTCATTCTTCCTTCAATCTCCTCTCTCCGCACTCCTCACTCAATCTCTCCCCTTCCCTCTTCTATCAATTCAACTATGGCTTTACCATCTGCCCTCCCTATTCAATTCTCGTTCTCTCTCCTCTTCCCCTCTGTATTTATTGCTTTCTCTCGTCTCTATCCATTCCTCCTTCTCTCACCGCCCTCTTCCCTCTTTTTTCCCCCTTACCTATTTCTCTCTTCTCTTTTCTATCTCGATTAATTATGTATCAAATACATAACCCATGGCCACTTTAGACAGCTATCAAAAGAAAGTTGTTTGTTCAAAATGATTGCTTTGTATAATGTCGGAAAATCTTTATATAAAAAGTGTACTATATATTATCATATCCTTTTCCTCCTGTTTTTATTTGAGTGTGAAAGAGTGTCTTGTTTCTGTAATGTCCTTACCTGGGAAGAGGGTCTTGGTACGACAGTTTGTGTCTGTTATTTACTGAATAAAAAGGATTATAGTCGCGGTTCTATTTTTATCTTAGCCTGGTATAAGCGTCTATAAACTTCACTTTAGGAAGTCGTACTCAACAGGCTTACGAGTACGGTAACTCATGCTCAATAGGCGATAAACAGATAGATATTTCCAGTCTAAGATAAAATCTTAAACACATTCGTGCCTGAGTCCCTGTTTGTCATCTCATTTGATGCGCTTTAATCTGGAATATTCACTCGGTTATCGCCTCGTTCATATTACTGCAAGCTCCAAACTCGATGGCGAACAGTGGCACAGACCAAACGCTCATCAATTTCTGACTCAATTGATAAATTATTGCTAAATGGATCCTGAATATACACCAACCGATTCTATGGGATCTCCAATAAAATACCTGGAACTGAAAACAAGGTAAATATAGACATGACCTCCAATTCCTATCTCAATAATTAGACAATTTGACAACACCGACCGACGATTTCAAGGAGCTTTGAAATGATCGTTGAAGTTTTGGGTTACGAGATCAATAATCGATCGGAAAGCATGTATACCTTTCATAGCAAGCATGTTTACATATAACTGATAAAAATGTCCTGTGTCGATATTCTATAGTTACCCCTGGATGTTTTGTCAGTAAATGAAACCGCTGCCTTTTTTCACCTAGACATCAAGCTTACTGCAGACCAAAATACCTTGGATAAAGATATACCTAGGGTTTTTCTACCTAACCTGCAAACCAGATAGAGGATCCTACCTAATGCATAGGAACATCAATGTAGACTTATCTCCTATTTCAACCTTATTAGCACCATTCTCCGCACCTGCTCGCTCGCCCTTACTCACTCTCAAAGCCCCCTTAATCCTTTTCCATCCACCTGCGACCTCCGCCATTTTCCAGGAATGACATTTTTTGGACATGCTCACACGCACAGAATGCTTTGAAGTTTGCAGAAATCACCTTTTTTGTTGAGACACAGAAGAAACATGCAATGCTGGCATTCAACCGGTGCCGGTTTTGTATTCCATGATATTGAAAGAGTGACACGATGATACGACAGGACACTCATAAGATAGCATTGCCTTCTATGTTTCCAGTTTACACTGATATTCTGGACCGGGTTCAAGGTTTGGTCTGAAGCTGTTTGCCAAAATGAATATGATTGCTTACCATAATGAAATTTTTTCTAAAGCCGTTATGACATGTATGGATGTATGGAAAGGTAAAATCAAAGTAAGTGTGTGTGTGTAGGTGTGTGTGTGTGTGTGTGTGTGTGTGTGTGTGTGTGTGTGTGTGTGTGTGTAGGTGTGTAGGTGTGTGTGTGTGTGTGTGTGTGTGTGTGTGTGTGTGTAGGTGTGTGTAAGTAGGGGGGTGGTAGTTACAAGGGCATCGGATCTCAACCCTAGTTCTGAGAGAGTAATATTGGGAAACGTCCTTACTGTAGGGGAAACATTTATTGTTCGGGGTCAATAATGGAGGATATACGGCCTGACGCTGTCGGCGGAAGGCCGTATATATTTTTCATTATTGACCGAGAACAGCTCTAGATAGTCCATGTAATCGTCGCTGGTAGCCCACAAAATATCCTAACGTTTGCTATGGAGATTGAGGACATATTTTAAGCTATTGTTTAGTGTTCTATAATCTCAGCATCTTATACGCAAGACATCTTACAGCTGTCAGTGTGCTATAGACAAGACATCTTAAGGGATCGGCCAACGATTGTCACTCAACGGCACTTAGAGTGCACCAAGGTGTGCTATAGCTAGGACAATTGTCCATTCTCACAGCCGATCATGTCTCCCAAAGTGTCTTAGCCCAAGACAGTTTTGGACATGTCGTACCGAATGCGCAACTTCACTTTCCGTTGGAATTAAGCAATGAAATTTTAAAACGATTAAGGGATACATATAACCTATAATCGTACCAAATATGAAGAAGGTCGGTCGCACCGTTTGGCCGTTATTCGCGTTTGAATTTCGTCATAGCAAACGTCTGCTCTGGTGGCCAATGTATATCAGAGACCATCAGAGCACCCTCCGCTTATTTATGCGGCGACCTTGACATTGACCCCACGGAAATCCACTTTCCATAAGAATTAAGCAAGGAAATTTTAACACAAGTAAGGGATACATATAATCTATAATCGTACCAAAATTGGAGAAGATCGGTCGTTCGGATCCGCCGATATAACAAATAACACCGAGAAATAAAAGAAATAAAGTTGGTCTTGGGCAATGATCGAACTCCCTACCTTCAGATACTGAGGCAGGGGCTCTAACCACTTAACCACTGCCTTTCCACTCCCAGGTGGAAGCTACCCTGGAGCTCTTACTTTGCAGTATAGAACCTAAGACAGTTCTATACTTGTCTTAGGCAAGGACTATTTTCGCGGCGATCGAACGTGCCGTGCTGAGACACTGTCTATAGTATACCCGCCATTTTGTGTCTTACAAATTGTCTTCCAATCGTGGAGACATCTTGGGGTATCGTTGGGCGATTATGTCTTGACAGAAAAACAGGGCCCAGGTATGTAACCGATTTTGCTGTAGGTACTGCCCCTGTTATTTGATAGTTTCGACAGCCAGTTCTGGGTCTCTATGGCATACAGAAAACAGTCTACATATACGATCCTAGATTATGAAACGGGCCCAGTTAGATGTATCCGGATGACAGCCCGATCCTTCCAGGCAGAAAATTTTAAGTGTCTGTGTTTCTACCTCATGCTTTAATCATTTGATTCTGCAATCAATATAATACAATCATATAGATTGCCTCACTGCTATTCAATATACATGTAAATGGGCAGTACACTATCTCTCCCATATTCATACCCACCCACACTGGTGCTTTACAGTGCTGACACCTAGGGGATGTAGAGGAACTAAAAGCACATCCTATGAGACATATTTGGAAACTTCAGGCAGCATTATTGATCTTTGGATTATATCATTTGTTATCATTGTCGGATTAATCATTGTTTAACGCAACACAGGTTACGGCTACTCTCTGCCTTCCAGGTCAAGGTTCCTGAATGTATCACAGCCTGAATAATGAGTCCTTTAATTGAGAAATCATGTTTCTCGTATTCTATATTCTTTCCTTACCGTTAGTATTTATAGAGTATTATTATTGTTGCATGTCGTAAATCCAAGTAAGACTACCCCCCCCCCCCCTCTCCCGCTATTCCTAAAAAAAACACAATCCGCACATCCGTGTTTTGCCGCTTCACTTCTAAGATGCAAATTACCTGAAACGATATGATAATTCTGAATGTCACAGTTGACTACAATAACGCTGTTGTAATCGTGGAGGGGGACTTTGCTACAATTGCACTCGTCTATAAACTAGGCTACCAGAACTAGATGGAACGTCTTTATTTCTGTATGCGATAGGTGAAGCTTTAGACTTCCCTGTCAATAGATGTTACTTCATATTCCATAAACTCAAATGATTCTAATTAATACAAATGATGATTGGCAAAGGAAGTTGGTTTAGTCTGCCATCGGAAAGGGTATGTGTCTCCACCATGTGGTGTCCTTCAGAACTAAGAAACTGCTTTCTATGGTGTTGTTAGATTGGCCGCCACCTCTGTCTACACTACGTTCCAACTTAGAGGTTGGTAACGTTAAACCCTGGGCATGTCCACGGATTCTCACTCTCAGACCAAACCACTTTGTCCTACATAGATTCTGGGATCCAAAATACTTGCAAAGAAATCTCTATATATTAATAAATTGATAAAGAACCTTATCTCTGTGGCCATTTTATTAAAAATACACATTAAAATAAGATGAGAACATGGAAAAGTGGCTTCCAGGGTAAGAATGTGGGTCATGGCAGGGTCAAGGGGGCATGGCTATAGAGTGGTCGGACCACACAGTAAAAATAGATACACAGAGTCAAAATAGAAACCAACCCCTAACAAACCTCCCTTACCCACTACCACGCCATGTCAAGGCCCCTGTCAATTTAACGTGACCAGAGCTAACGTAGTGTAGCTCGGGTGGCCAGTGTATGGTGTTGTACGTGATATCTAGTATCACATCAACACACGAGGGGGCACCCCAGCATATGTAACGTCTCAGCTGGAACTGTGTGAGACGGATTCCATGGGACCGAGCTACTTTTGGTAACGTGGTTACCTGGATTGCATCTTTCAACTGCTTATTCTGAGCCCTATGATGGTCGCATACTCTTATTCATAAGTCATATATCAGTTGGTGTCCATCTATGACGACTGTATAAGAAATTCAGAGGTAGCCATACGGTCATGTGTAATTTTGAGACATAGCCGTATTTAGCAGAAAACCATACCATGCATTCCACAAACGCCACTTCAATCAACTATATAAATAAGTGATGGTTTGACCGTTGAGTGAACCTAGAAAATATAATCTGATGATTGCCGTCTAAAAGCCGTACCTGTGTTTGTAAGTCTATCAGCCAATCTAGCGATTTCCCCTCAGATAATTAGCATGGCCTTTCTGTAAGTAATATCCGACAAGTTAATTTACGATTATAAGCAATGGTATCATGTATTGAGCTGATGCTAAAATATATTGAAGTTGCCTGAGGGAAATTCCATTTTCCAGGTACTACTCACACTACTTTTACGGGCTTTCCCTCCTATGCATATATGTATTCCACCTTCTCTTTATCTACTTTCAATATTTATAAAATGAGGTTATTCCTCACCTTTTAATTGGCAACGAAGGTGATATAACTCAATTCAAACAATAACACCTTTACAGCGGATCCAGAACAAACATGGTGTCAGGTACAGCTTATCCAAGTGTTTCGTAATGACTCTATGCGGGAGTAGCTGAAAAATCGAGGGAATTTATTCAGTCCAATTATAGTTAAACTGAGTTATAGTCTGAACAGTTATGAAAAAAAATGGCATTCCTTCTGTTATTTGTTTTTGCAGGGTGGGTGGGTGGAACAAAATCTGTGAAGGTATGTCGGCGAGAAGGGAGCGTGGTGACGTCACATGCCCTCAACAGCAGTCAGGCGGGGCGGCTCTCGGCAGAAAGAGCCACCAAATGGCGTGACGTTCACTAGGCTCTCCTGTAGTGCAACCATTATGGCTCACAAGTTTGTCACAATTATTGACTCAATGTGGAAGTGGCTGAAAAATTGAGAGAAAGTTCACGAGAGCCTCAGTTACAGAGTTCAGGTTTTAAGAAGGATTGAAGCTACTGGTGTTGGAGGGAGGAATACGGAGGTACCCAGTAGACATATGCAGGCCCCATGCCTAGGGAAGGAGCCATGGAGTAACTAGGCCTGTAGAGGTGAGTAGTGTTAGATGGTGAATGAGCAGCTACTCAGGCGAGTTGGTCATCGCGAGGCAGACCCCTTGGAGAGAAAGCCTACATATCTTCTGAACAATTGACAGATGGCTCAGATTGAGGGGTCTAGGATGCACCTAGCAGCTCTATATGATCCCCCTGCGTACTGGGAGCCATGCCCCTTCTTCAGAGGAGGTGTGAAGCGTAGCGCCCCCTTTAGGCACCCAACTCATATATGCGATCGCGGCAGGGTTCAAGGCGCCACTTTCAAACCTGCCAGCAGAGGGGAAGGAGCTCTTGAGAAAGGACTGTGTGATGCTTGCAAGCCATAGCCTATGAGAAATAAGGCTGTATTCCACAAGACCAAACAGCCATAAAACGTGGAGCTCTATTGAGCTCTATTGTGGTTTGGAGTACATTAGATATCACTCTATCACTATCTGAAAAGATTTTTTATAGAGCTCTAACAGTTTGTATGTAGTAGCTGTTACTAGTTAGCCTATTTTAGTATAGGAATCCGCATTCAGCTGTCATTTGAGACCATGCCAAAACGATAGGGGGCGCTACGCTTCACACCTCTTCTCCCCCTTCTTGTTGTGGGGTATCTTAGAACCGTGGCGCCGCTTGCCGCATGGTGTGCCTGGTGTTGCCGCCCTGTTGGAACTGCAATAGGTTGTAACAGGCATGCTCCGGAAGATCTGGCAATGGATAGATATGTGGTGGCATTAGAAGAACCACCGCTAAGGTTACATAGAATGTGGAAATGAGTTGTCATGGACGTCCCCGATCATGGAGAAAGATAGGCAGGGTTTGTAGGAATAACAAGCCTCCAGTGCAAGGGCTGTGCACCCCAGAAAACCTGTGCCCAGCCACCCAGCAGAGCCACCGAAAGCAAGAGATGCCTGATGCTTGTGGTGCCATCTTGTGAGTCCTGTGCAAAGCTGGGAGCAAGGGTTGAGCCAGGGACCCGTTTCAATAGGCTGTAGGACGTCCGTTAACGGGGGTAGTGACACGATAGCGACAGGTTGCATTGCAGTAGTTTAGGGACAACCGATTCTGCGACACCGGGTAGCAGACAAGCGCAAATAGTGGCTTGTACCATTTCAGAAGTGGCTGTCCGGTCACTAAAAGGGTCACTATAGTGTCTATAATAGCGAGAGGGTATACCCTCTCGTTTTTGAAGTCACAAACACATAACTTTACTTACCATAGGAATAAAGCTATGAAACTTTAACCCCAGTTAGGGACACATACAACTTATAAACATGCAAAATATGAAGAATATCGGTCCATGCAATCCAGAGATATTCACATTTGAATTTTATCATAGAAAATGCTGCTCTGGTGTCCAGTGTAGAATTACCCAAGCGCAGTCGATAATTTATCCAGTGACCTTTACCTTGACACCACTTGTTCCCGATAGCAGTAACACCATCCATTGTAACGCCCAGGCAGCAATGTCACTATGTCACCAATAGTGAACGGACACACCACCCCAATAGTGACATGCCTTTTGCAACGAGAATTAAATTTTGTCACTATTCCTGTCACTATTTGAGTCACTATACATGTCACTAAGTGGCTTAGTGACCCATTCTATTGAAACGGGCCCCTGCAGTCAGTCACAAACCGATCAACACTACTGTTGTATATAAATACTAGCGACTTCGTCGAGCCGAGTTATGGGGGAAAAAATATAGAAAAACAAAAAGTCTGAGGGCCAATGCGGGAATCAAACTCACTACACCCGCGTACCTAGCCGAGCACTCTGCTGAATGCTCCACAGTGCCAGATACTTTCCTTGGTTCAAATACTTAGAGTGGTGGCTGGAGTGGTGGTCGGTTGGGGGAGGGGTATCAGCGGAGCTTTGAAAGGGCTACCAGCGAAAGTTGAGATCTCATTGGTTTCTCACGAGAAAAATAGATCAGAAAACTACAACACTAGACTTTGATTTCGGCATGGTGTGAAATGAATCATAAGAGAAGCAGTTTGTCTGAGTATAGAAATACAAAAAAGAAAGACAGGTTCGAGTTTTTCACTGCACGAGAATCTCACTCTCGTGGGCCTTCAGTCTCCAAGCCTAGGTCGGGTTCACTTTGTCTCTATGTGCGGGGAACTCTCCAAGCGGATAGTAAAGAAAATTACACGTTTTATATGTGGTAGGTAACTAGCGACTTCGTCGAGTCCGAGTTAAGGCGAAAATATTGTAAAAATGAAATATAGGGCTGGGTTCGAACCCCCGACGTTCACATTCCTAGACGAACACCCTAACGACTGCTCCATATAGCCAGATGTTCTAGATTGGTCAAATACCTAGGCTGGTGGTGGGTGGGGGAACCAGCAGAGTTTTGAAATCGCTACCAGCGAAACTTGAGATCTCATCGGTTTCTCACGAGTAGATTAGAAAACTACAATACTAAACTTTGAATTCGGCATGGCTCGAAATGAATCATAAGAGAAGAAGTTTGTCTGAGTATAGTTCAGCAAAAAAGACGAACAGGTTCAAGTTTTTAAATACACGAGAATCTCACTCCCGTGGTGCTTCAGTCTCCAACCCTATGTCTGGTTCACTTTGTCTCTATGTGCGGGAAGATCTCCAAGCGGATAGTACGGAAAATTACACGTTTTATATGTGGTAGGTAAATACAGCTCCTTACCCCATCAAAAAGGTATCCTCGCAAGCGGTAATGATAGGTCAGTCCAGAGCGAGTTTCTGGTGAGAACTTCTGAGCCGCAGCCTGCTCCTAGTAGTGGAATACCAGAGAGACACAAGATGCCAGCCACCCTAAATCCGCTCATTCGGCCAATGAGTTCAATCAAACCTTGCCTTGCGCTGCCTTAATACCACCGCAAGAGTGTTCACTCAAACCAGAATCACTGGGAGTGATAGAAACGCTGAGAATGCTGAGATCTGCCCTAAAACTGGTGTAAATGACGGGCAGAGGACAAATTCTGTGCTGTGGAGACACATAGGGAGGAGGGAGTGTGGTGACTCTACCCTCCCAAGACATGAGGTCGGGGGGGGGGGGGGGGTACACTGGCAACCAGAGCTACACAAAGTTAGCTCTGGTCGGGTTAAATAAGCGGCTGCCTTGACCCAGTAGCGGGACCTGTTTGTTATTCTCCAACCAGATCTTACATACTGTTTGGAGAGTGCATTTAATCATAATCTCAAAGCCAATTTACCATTTTGATATTTTCTATTTTGTGTATTTTTATAATAGAACTACCATAAAGCTAAATTTCATTATCTATCTGTTAAGCAATGAATACTTCCTATTAAGTATTTCTGTTTTTAGGGCTTACATAGAACAAAACTACTTGGTTTGAGGTGAACATAAGGGGATACCACATGTGATTTAACCCGACCACCCCCTATGTCGAAGCTCAGTGTAGAGAGGGGTTGGTTGCCAATCTAGGTAGGGAGGGCTCTCAGCAGAAAGAGCCACCAGATGGCGTAGCGGTCATTACAATCATTCCGATTAAGTTGTTCACCACAATTTTATATTATGAACAATATATTCATATCACCTTATAGAAATATATATCAAACTCCTATACACAAGGCAAAACTCCAATATGACTTCTAGTCACTGACCCATATGTGTGTATATTTTTTTCATAAAATGTTAATTACAAACACATTAAACAATACTTAACATTTCTTAGATCAAATTGGTATTAAGACATGTAGTCTATTTGATAGGTAGCACATTAGTTCAAATCATTACATATAGATTATAATACTTTCTTTTTCACTACGTTAACCACTACGTCAACCAAGCCATTCGCTCTACAGCAATAAATACTGGCCATTGAATACACTCATTTGTTCAACTTTAACATAATGCTTTCATAACATACAAGCTTTTATGGACATTTTGACAAAACACATATAGCATACATAAAGAATTTATAGTGGCTACGATGAGAGTTACTTCATACGAATCAAACCTAGCTCTAGCTATTGGCTTTTCTCACTCTAATATACAGTTTGTGCTCTATTAGCTATACAGTGGCAAAGATTAGGGCACTATCGTGACCGGCCAGTGAGATTTAAGCTGGTTTTATTTTAATCTCTTGGCCTCCTATAAGCCGAACCTCAAAAGGGAGTGCATCCCACTGCGTTTTCCCATGGTAGAACGGTGATCTCCGAAGCCACTCTGTGTTCGGTGTTTTTAATTTCAACTTGAATTCTTTCATATCATACATGTGGTCCGCACTCTCGTTCAGACTGGCAATGTTACACCTATGTACTTGTGCTCATTCTAAAATTATGTGTGTAGTGTTTTATTTATCAAGGTCTCTAATTTCCTATTTTGATCCTCTCTAAGCGAAACACAACTACAGTATTCCAACTTTACAGCATCATTTTTTTAGCATAGCAACAGCAATGACAGTATCTATAAAAAAAAACGCATCTTTCTTACAATATACAATCAACCAGGTTGAATTCCCCTTAAGGTCATACATCGATTTTATTTTGATAATTTTTAAAGCAGAAATTATAGATGAAGAAAATCATTTTTTCCTTTATTCCTTTGATTTATGAATATATAAACGTGTTATTGTGCATTTACGGTATGGTATTATTGTCTTATCCAAATCATATCTAAGTATCATTGTGGCAATATTCATGTGTAACCCACCAACTTGGAGCTGGACTACCCCAAATTACTCACGATATTGACATTCAGTCGCCCAGTGTGAACAGAGTTTGCTTACGATTAACTCCCGCTAATGAAACCAACCCAATCCATAAAACCCGTTGTGACGGTCGATGCAAAGCGCAAATTCGCCTGAAACAAATTAAAATGCCCTTACGATTTTTACTGAGTTAATCGGTGGGAACGAAATTGTACAGTGTGCTTTCCACTTTCCACATACACAGTATTAATCGGTGGGAACGAAATCCCACTTTAGAAGAAGTGACACGCAGTAAAACTCCAACCTGGCCTCTAGTGACTTAGCCATAGATGCACGTAATTACAATCGGTGAATCCCCCCTGGCTCAGTGGCTGTAATTCAAAAACAAAAGAGGGTTTTACATAGACCCAAGGAACAATGCACCTGTGCTCATTACACCGCGTTACTTAAGAACACGCCCTGGCCACCTGTCACCCAAGCAACCGTCACCCTTCACCCTCAAATAAACATCCCACCTGTCACAGCAACCCCCCCCCCCCCCCCCCCCGGTCAGCCTCCAGGTGCTCATCCCTGGCGCCGTGACGTCTACGTCACGATCCAAGTAGGATCAGAAGATCCAGTAGCTTCATCCTCCAAAGACTCGAGCGATGGTAGGTGATGGAGAGGCGTGCTGCGACACCGTCTTGTTCTTAACACAGAGCGGTGTGTATGGCAATATCTGATTAGAGTCCCGAGGGATGAAGGGAGGGGTGATAATAGGAATGCACTTGCTGCTGACAGCTAAAGGTACTAATACACACCCATTGTGTCGCTAAGGGCCAACGCCCAGGTGAAGAGTGTATTGTGTCGGCCGCAAACATTAGGGAACGTGTAGTCAGCATCAAGGTTTACATCTTTCTGCTTGTGTCTTTATTAAAGTGTTAGAGAAATGTGTCAATAGATGTGTATACCTCAATTAATGTCCATGATTTAACCAATGTGTTTCGCTCAAAGCATGTCCATAATCAAACCAGGACTTAGGGGCTCGACTATGGTGTATTTCCTAGGATCTCGTAATTCAGCTCTTTTTTTAAAACTTAATCTTAAAAGTTTAAAGGCGGGCGTCCACCAACCATGACAAGGCTATGACAATGGCTTCCCTACAAGGTCCATGATTGACCCCAGTTCCCGACAAGAGTCTACGACAAGGCCACAACGAGACCATGATTGGAATCTTGTCGAGAGCCTTCTGACAAGGCTACGACAACATCGAGCATGTTCGTTTTTTGCCACGACTGGACCTTTGTTGTGGCGTGTCATGGTGTGTCGGGAGCGTGTTGCAGAGATATATGATAGGAAATTTTGTTGGCGCATGCACTTCCCGACAGGCCCCAACAACGCTGTCGTAAAGCCCCCCCTTCTTACGACAAGGCTGCGACAAGCGCCGATTGGAACTTTCTTATCAGCTCTTGTTGTAGCCTTGTCATGGTTGGTGGACGCCAACCTTAAACGCGTTAAAATACAGTTTCTCCCTCTTCAATATACAATTTCTCCCTCCATACGCATATATATATATATATATATATATATATATATATATATATATATATATATATATATATATACATACATATATATATATGTATATATGTATATATATATATATATATATATATATATATATATACATATATATACACGGCCAATAATGTGGTACCTTTCACTTTGCTCTTATTCTTTAATCATATAAATGCACAGCCATTAGAATGGTGCACGATGGATTCACTTAATTGCTATACAGTTGTACGTGTGGTGTTCTATGTTCTTCCCATTAAGCAGGCAACTGTACAGTGTCACGATTGTTAGAGATGGGGGTTCTTTTACTGATCAATATGGATTCAGTGTCTGTTTTGCCAGCGTAATGAGAGACGTGTGGTGTCCTTGAGAGTCACTCCAATACACTGGGTCATAAAGGTGGAGGAGGCATGGAGAGGGTTGGACCGGGTGTTGTTGTCTCCATCTCTGAAGGGAACCTTGTATTGTATTCGCTCGTCGATAAGTAATGCATATTTCTACCCAACGAATTTCTCAATTCTAACAGATATTCATAAATCTAGGGATAGTTTCCTAGATAGTATCGCGACGAAACAGGCCTTAATGAAAGTGCATTGTTTTGTATGGGTCTTTCTAACAGTATACATATAGACACCTTCCATATCACTTCCTCTATCTCTTATATAACTGCGTTGTACTTTGATACAACTGTCATTGAAATTGATGTTTTGAAAAGGAAAAGGCAATGAAACCAAACTAAAGTGACTGAGTAGACCACATGCTGATCTGTATTAAATTGTCGTGGTATCAATGAAATATAACTTGAATATCTAGTGACGCTGACTACTTTTTACAAATTTCATACTTCATACTGTCGTCCATAGCATAACAGTACAGATGGAAGAATGGGTTTATGCATAACCTGCTACTCAGTTAAGAAACCTATATGAAAATGTTCCTCTGTCAATGCTTCGTTTTCCATTACCTGTAAGAGGAACACTCACAAAACAACAGAATTTAAGAATATCGCCGATGAGGTCATTGTGTCTAAAGTCTTTGCACCAGTTAATTACACCTTCACAGATAAAGTCTCGTTGATTCAACGCATAACATGGTAAAGCTAAACAATAGAGAACTAATTTCATTCCGAGCCTATGTGGTCCAAGTTGCAGGGCCAGCTGTATTGTCAGCTACGTATACTGTGACTGATTTGAGTACTAACTCGATCCTGTCTTTATCCTACCCCTAATATAAAATACCATAGGCTTAACATTGACTTTCCGTATGCGCCCTTATGTCGCATACAGATAAAACTCATCCGGTTTTACGATAATATTATAAAAGCCTTGTGTTATTTATGTGGCCTACTATGGTTAACACTAAGATGCCAGCTCTGATACCTGTTAACGGTGTTCCCTTGTTGATGTATCATGTTGGTTGTGCTATGGAATAGAGAGAGTCAATCAGTGTGAGGCTGAAGAAACCGTACTGCGAGAGCGCATTTGATGCTTACTATATTCCCACAGATGTATGCAGTTTTCATAACCCCTTCTTAAGCAACAGGAGCTCAAGGGCTGAGCGAAAAAAGCGAATCTCGTTTGCCAGAAAATGGAATTATCATACACACTGTCAGAAAATCAAGCCCTACTCGAGAGTTATATCTTTGGGACGAGGAATGATAAAAAATATAATTGTACGAGTGCTGGTTCCAAAGTGTGTCATATAAAAAGTCGCCTCTGTTGATATAGCTTTAAGTAACTATCATGATTGTCTTATGATTTCTCTTAAATTTGCCTACGACACGGCCTGCGACACGTCCAAGTCGTAACACAGGTTTCACTACGATTAACCCGTTCGTTCCGACAGAAAATTTGATTTTGTGCCGGAACGCTTAGCATAAGGCTATCCACTGCACAAAACTAACCACTTTATATATGTATATGCCTGGCTTATATAGGTATGCTTTTATGTATACAAGGTCGTCCTATTCCCCGTATGTATATGCCTCATCTGTAGGCGCCTGATTTATAAATATACCTGATTCATATGTACGCCTGATTCTGTTGTATTTACACCACTATCCAATAGTTCCGATCTCTGCCACTTGGAGACACCACTGGTAGCATATTTCATTTTCCATTAACCATCCAAGTCTATATTATATGAAAAATGCAATCTTATATTACCAATTTATTTTATAAAATCTTTATACTAAATTGATTAATTACACATGATAAACCCTGCATTATGTTGGGTTTTTTTTGCCATTTTTCTAATAGATCTGACTTTAAAACACCATTTTATGTGTGGTCAGTCTAGGTCCAGTATATAATGGCCCTGTTCCATCTTATAGTTGACTCCTAAATACATCTTACCGCAGCTTAACCCGGCCGAGCCCGGCCCTCTCGTATACGTCTGGTGTGAAATACAGCCAAGACGCTTCTTGTATAAGGGCGTAATCTTTTCGTTCCAGTAGAAAGGTTGTACTGCTCCGTGGTCGAAAAAAAATGGTCGCACTGCGGTGGGTGATAGGAATCTCTTTGCTACGCCTCGTTCACCTCCAAACAGTCTTGTATACGCCTCATATGCTGGTGTGAAATATAGTCGTATATAAAGGAAAACAAGTCAATATACGGCCGATACGTGCGCTGCCGCGATGGCGCATGTGTGAATCAAGTCGTTAGTTTCGTGCAGTGATCATAATGTGAGAAGCTCAAATCGTGACGGTGGGAGCCCGGCTTTAGGCATGTGGGGCTAACACATGTTGAGCATTCGTGATTTTTGCCTGAATTTTGGGTTACGATGTAATCCATACATTTATACAGAGATTTCGGATTTTGTTGTAAAACTTGTGGTGAAAAGGTGTGAAACGGGTTTCTTTTATATCTAGACGATTTTGTCATAAATAGTGATATTGCTCAAGGGTGCTTGCTCAGCGACATTGAATATCTTGTTATGCCCACTTAATGATTTAAGTTTTCGCGTTAATCATAATGGCTGTGGCAGCCTGATTGGAAAGTGTTATATATTGGCATTGAGAAAATGGAGGCTTCTCTCTCTCATTAAAAAAAGATCAATCGTCGAATGTTGATTAAAAAGTCCTATATGTACTAAGAAAGAACTGCAAGCGCTTTTTTCCATAAAGTTTTTTCCCTTCAAGAACAGCCATTATGTCAACCGGCTTACACCGTTGGTGTGTGACCAGTACTAAGTTGAAACAGATGTTGGTGCTGTCCTGAGACTGGATTTGTTTGCAGGTTCCTTGGAGAATTGTATTCTAAATACAGTAGAACCCCACATAAGCGGCCACCCTCCTTTATGGGTCGCTTATGCGGGTTTACCACTTACATGAGGTTAGCACAGATATCTAGTAGAGATATCTGAGCATAGGTGTCCGTTAACGCACAGTGTCTGCTTATAAATGCAGGGTTAGGCAGGGTTCTACTGTGTAGGTCATCATTTGGATGGTGCACCCAGTGAATCTAAAATGGGATTCACACGATGGGATTCATGTACATCACAGGGTGTTTGTCTGAGACAAATCCTGTTGAGATTTGGTACTGGAACACAATCTCCTCGTGTGAATGACAGGGTTCTATTTAGCTGAGACAACTTTTTTCCCTTGCAATTGTCGGCGACAATCACCCCTAACAAGGAACAGAATCTCATGAGATTTTGATTTTAACATGTTTATGTCGTCCATAGCATAACAGTACAGATGGAAGAATGGGTTTATGCATAACCTGCTACTCAGTTAAGAAACCTATATGAAAATGTTCCTCTGTCAATGCTTCGTTTTCCATTACCTGTAAGAGGAACACTCACAAAACAACAGAATTTAAGAATATCGCCGATGAGGTCATTGTGTCTAAAGTCTTTGCACCAGTTAATTACACCTTCACAGATAAAGTCTCGTTGATTCAACGCATAACATGGTAAAGCTAAACAATAGAGAACTAATTTCATTCCGAGCCTATGTGGTCCAAGTTGCAGGGCCAGCTGTATTGTCAGCTACGTATACTGTGACTGATTTGAGTACTAACTCGATCCTGTCTTTATCCTACCCCTAATATAAAATACCATAGGCTTAACATTGACTTTCCGTATGCGCCCTTATGTCGCATACAGATAAAACTCATCCGGTTTTACGATAATATTATAAAAGCCTTGTGTTATTTATGTGGCCTACTATGGTTAACACTAAGATGCCAGCTCTGATACCTGTTAACGGTGTTCCCTTGTTGATGTATCATGTTGGTTGTGCTATGGAATAGAGAGAGTCAATCAGTGTGAGGCTGAAGAAACCGTACTGCGAGAGCGCATTTGATGCTTACTATATTCCCACAGATGTATGCAGTTTTCATAACCCCTTCTTAAGCAACAGGAGCTCAAGGGCTGAGCGAAAAAAGCGAATCTCGTTTGCCAGAAAATGGAATTATCATACACACTGTCAGAAAATCAAGCCCTACTCGAGAGTTATATCTTTGGGACGAGGAATGATAAAAAATATAATTGTACGAGTGCTGGTTCCAAAGTGTGTCATATAAAAAGTCGCCTCTGTTGATATAGCTTTAAGTAACTATCATGATTGTCTTATGATTTCTCTTAAATTTGCCTACGACACGGCCTGCGACACGTCCAAGTCGTAACACAGGTTTCACTACGATTAACCCGTTCGTTCCGACAGAAAATTTGATTTTGTGCCGGAACGCTTAGCATAAGGCTATCCACTGCACAAAACTAACCACTTTATATATGTATATGCCTGGCTTATATAGGTATGCTTTTATGTATACAAGGTCGTCCTATTCCCCGTATGTATATGCCTCATCTGTAGGCGCCTGATTTATAAATATACCTGATTCATATGTACGCCTGATTCTGTTGTATTTACACCACTATCCAATAGTTCCGATCTCTGCCACTTGGAGACACCACTGGTAGCATATTTCATTTTCCATTAACCATCCAAGTCTATATTATATGAAAAATGCAATCTTATATTACCAATTTATTTTATAAAATCTTTATACTAAATTGATTAATTACACATGATAAACCCTGCATTATGTTGGGTTTTTTTTGCCATTTTTCTAATAGATCTGACTTTAAAACACCATTTTATGTGTGGTCAGTCTAGGTCCAGTATATAATGGCCCTGTTCCATCTTATAGTTGACTCCTAAATACATCTTACCGCAGCTTAACCCGGCCGAGCCCGGCCCTCTCGTATACGTCTGGTGTGAAATACAGCCAAGATGCTTCTTGTATAAGGGCGTAATCTTTTCGTTCCAGTAGAAAGGTTGTACTGCTCCGTGGTCGAAAAAAAATGGTCGCACTGCGGTGGGTGATAGGAATCTCTTTGCTACGCCTCGTTCACCTCCAAACAGTCTTGTATACGCCTCATATGCTGGTGTGAAATATAGTCGTATATAAAGGAAAACAAGTCAATATACGGCCGATACGTGCGCTGCCGCGATGGCGCATGTGTGAATCAAGTCGTTAGTTTCGTGCAGTGATCATAATGTGAGAAGCTCAAATCGTGACGGTGGGAGCCCGGCTTTAGGCATGTGGGGCTAACACATGTTGAGCATTCGTGATTTTTGCCTGAATTTTGGGTTACGATGTAATCCATACATTTATACAGAGATTTCGGATTTTGTTGTAAAACTTGTGGTGAAAAGGTGTGAAACGGGTTTCTTTTATATCTAGACGATTTTGTCATAAATAGTGATATTGCTCAAGGGTGCTTGCTCAGCGACATTGAATATCTTGTTATGCCCACTTAATGATTTAAGTTTTCGCGTTAATCATAATGGCTGTGGCAGCCTGATTGGAAAGTGTTATATATTGGCATTGAGAAAATGGAGGCTTCTCTCTCTCATTAAAAAAAGATCAATCGTCGAATGTTGATTAAAAAGTCCTATATGTACTAAGAAAGAACTGCAAGCGCTTTTTTCCATAAAGTTTTTTCCCTTCAAGAACAGCCATTATGTCAACCGGCTTACACCGTTGGTGTGTGACCAGTACTAAGTTGAAACAGATGTTGGTGCTGTCCTGAGACTGGATTTGTTTGCAGGTTCCTTGGAGAATTGTATTCTAAATACAGTAGAACCCCACATAAGCGGCCACCCTCCTTTATGGGTCGCTTATGCGGGTTTACCACTTACATGAGGTTAGCACAGATATCTAGTAGAGATATCTGAGCATAGGTGTCCGTTAACGCACAGTGTCTGCTTATAAATGCAGGGTTAGGCAGGGTTCTACTGTGTAGGTCATCATTTGGATGGTGCACCCAGTGAATCTAAAATGGGATTCACACGATGGGATTCATGTACATCACAGGGTGTTTGTCTGAGACAAATCCTGTTGAGATTTGGTACTGGAACACAATCTCCTCGTGTGAATGACAGGGTTCTATTTAGCTGAGACAACTTTTTTCCCTTGCAATTGTCGGCGACAATCACCCCTAACAAGGAACAGAATCTCATGAGATTTTGATTTTAACATGTTTATGTCGTCCATAGCATAACAGTACAGATGGAAGAATGGGTTTATGCATAACCTGCTACTCAGTTAAGAAACCTATATGAAAATGTTCCTCTGTCAATGCTTCGTTTTCCATTACCTGTAAGAGGAACACTCACAAAACAACAGAATTTAAGAATATCGCCGATGAGGTCATTGTGTCTAAAGTCTTTGCACCAGTTAATTACACCTTCACAGATAAAGTCTCGTTGATTCAACGCATAACATGGTAAAGCTAAACAATAGAGAACTAATTTCATTCCGAGCCTATGTGGTCCAAGTTGCAGGGCCAGCTGTATTGTCAGCTACGTATACTGTGACTGATTTGAGTACTAACTCGATCCTGTCTTTATCCTACCCCTAATATAAAATACCATAGGCTTAACATTGACTTTCCGTATGCGCCCTTATGTCGCATACAGATAAAACTCATCCGGTTTTACGATAATATTATAAAAGCCTTGTGTTATTTATGTGGCCTACTATGGTTAACACTAAGATGCCAGCTCTGATACCTGTTAACGGTGTTCCCTTGTTGATGTATCATGTTGGTTGTGCTATGGAATAGAGAGAGTCAATCAGTGTGAGGCTGAAGAAACCGTACTGCGAGAGCGCATTTGATGCTTACTATATTCCCACAGATGTATGCAGTTTTCATAACCCCTTCTTAAGCAACAGGAGCTCAAGGGCTGAGCGAAAAAAGCGAATCTCGTTTGCCAGAAAATGGAATTATCATACACACTGTCAGAAAATCAAGCCCTACTCGAGAGTTATATCTTTGGGACGAGGAATGATAAAAAATATAATTGTACGAGTGCTGGTTCCAAAGTGTGTCATATAAAAAGTCGCCTCTGTTGATATAGCTTTAAGTAACTATCATGATTGTCTTATGATTTCTCTTAAATTTGCCTACGACACGGCCTGCGACACGTCCAAGTCGTAACACAGGTTTCACTACGATTAACCCGTTCGTTCCGACAGAAAATTTGATTTTGTGCCGGAACGCTTAGCATAAGGCTATCCACTGCACAAAACTAACCACTTTATATATGTATATGCCTGGCTTATATAGGTATGCTTTTATGTATACAAGGTCGTCCTATTCCCCGTATGTATATGCCTCATCTGTAGGCGCCTGATTTATAAATATACCTGATTCATATGTACGCCTGATTCTGTTGTATTTACACCACTATCCAATAGTTCCGATCTCTGCCACTTGGAGACACCACTGGTAGCATATTTCATTTTCCATTAACCATCCAAGTCTATATTATATGAAAAATGCAATCTTATATTACCAATTTATTTTATAAAATCTTTATACTAAATTGATTAATTACACATGATAAACCCTGCATTATGTTGGGTTTTTTTTGCCATTTTTCTAATAGATCTGACTTTAAAACACCATTTTATGTGTGGTCAGTCTAGGTCCAGTATATAATGGCCCTGTTCCATCTTATAGTTGACTCCTAAATACATCTTACCGCAGCTTAACCCGGCCGAGCCCGGCCCTCTCGTATACGTCTGGTGTGAAATACAGCCAAGACGCTTCTTGTATAAGGGCGTAATCTTTTCGTTCCAGTAGAAAGGTTGTACTGCTCCGTGGTCGAAAAAAAATGGTCGCACTGCGGTGGGTGATAGGAATCTCTTTGCTACGCCTCGTTCACCTCCAAACAGTCTTGTATACGCCTCATATGCTGGTGTGAAATATAGTCGTATATAAAGGAAAACAAGTCAATATACGGCCGATACGTGCGCTGCCGCGATGGCGCATGTGTGAATCAAGTCGTTAGTTTCGTGCAGTGATCATAATGTGAGAAGCTCAAATCGTGACGGTGGGAGCCCGGCTTTAGGCATGTGGGGCTAACACATGTTGAGCATTCGTGATTTTTGCCTGAATTTTGGGTTACGATGTAATCCATACATTTATACAGAGATTTCGGATTTTGTTGTAAAACTTGTGGTGAAAAGGTGTGAAACGGGTTTCTTTTATATCTAGACGATTTTGTCATAAATAGTGATATTGCTCAAGGGTGCTTGCTCAGCGACATTGAATATCTTGTTATGCCCACTTAATGATTTAAGTTTTCGCGTTAATCATAATGGCTGTGGCAGCCTGATTGGAAAGTGTTATATATTGGCATTGAGAAAATGGAGGCTTCTCTCTCTCATTAAAAAAAGATCAATCGTCGAATGTTGATTAAAAAGTCCTATATGTACTAAGAAAGAACTGCAAGCGCTTTTTTCCATAAAGTTTTTTCCCTTCAAGAACAGCCATTATGTCAACCGGCTTACACCGTTGGTGTGTGACCAGTACTAAGTTGAAACAGATGTTGGTGCTGTCCTGAGACTGGATTTGTTTGCAGGTTCCTTGGAGAATTGTATTCTAAATACAGTAGAACCCCACATAAGCGGCCACCCTCCTTTATGGGTCGCTTATGCGGGTTTACCACTTACATGAGGTTAGCACAGATATCTAGTAGAGATATCTGAGCATAGGTGTCCGTTAACGCACAGTGTCTGCTTATAAATGCAGGGTTAGGCAGGGTTCTACTGTGTAGGTCATCATTTGGATGGTGCACCCAGTGAATCTAAAATGGGATTCACACGATGGGATTCATGTACATCACAGGGTGTTTGTCTGAGACAAATCCTGTTGAGATTTGGTACTGGAACACAATCTCCTCGTGTGAATGACAGGGTTCTATTTAGCTGAGACAACTTTTTTCCCTTGCAATTGTCGGCGACAATCACCCCTAACAAGGAACAGAATCTCATGAGATTTTGATTTTAACATGTTTAAAATCTATAGGGGCATTTTGGTGAGACAAATGGACCTGCTGCGACCATGTACCTGCCCTAGCCAATAGGAGTCCAGCAAGCATAATTACATGTTTGTAACACCCTTCACATCAAGGGTAATTGAGTCCCAAGGTGAGTGGTCACTGTGACTATGTCTGAGATTATGTACCAGGTGTGTCCTCCCATGTGAATCAAATTCGCCATTTTTCCTTGAGACTGATAAAAGTACTTAGCCATGAGAATTTTTTACCAAACGAGAATTGTCTAAGACAAGAGAAAAGGTGTGAAGTACACCAGTCTCAGGTACATGAGTCTCTTCGTGTGAATCCCACTCCAGGGAGTTGCGGCCTGTTGGTGGACGGCGAATTGGCTCAGGGAAACTGTCTAGAATGATAGTGTCCAAGCACGCGGAGTGTTCGCTTATACAGGGTTTCTGTTCTACTGTATTTCTCATTTATCGAGGCATTTTTCCGCATTGTGGGCCTTCCTCAAGAAAATGGAATATGAGCATGTAGATCCGGCACAGTTTGAGATTAAAGTAACATTGAGAGCGCTTAAAGGCTGTTGGGTTCAGCGATTGATCACGCTCGACCCATTATTATTCAAGATTTATTAAAAATTAAGTCTTATCTGAATGATACCAACAGTGAAAATGTTTAATTTTGATTATGTGGTTTATTAGGTTTCCGGGGTCTGCTGAGATAAAGTAACCTGGTTGAGTCAGAGATAGTAACGGCATTTTCAGACATTGTTGCTGAATTGGGGTAATTGGGGCATTTAAAGTAAAAAAAATGATGGCATCTAAGGAAAGAGTACTAGATATTGTGTTTGCAGATACGGATAACCTGAGTTTTTCTGTTAACTTTCTTCTGTTATCCATGGTGGTGTATCCTAAAGGGACATCCTAGTTACTCAGGTTTGTGAAAGATGGCCTTCATATTCGAAGCTCATATAAATGGTTTTCCAACAAATTGTCTTCAACCTTTTGGAAATTGAAATTGATCTACTGACTTCCAACTCACTGAGACGGGGTAGAGCCACATACCTATCTGAACTATCTTTCTACACATTATATTTCTATGAAAGATCTTTCTCCGATACGATAGATAAACCAGCCTATTTCTTAAATACACCGAACTAAGTATCTTCCAATATCCTACCCCTAATATAAAATCCCATAGGCTTAACATTGGGTTTCCGTATGCCACGCTGACTGGCATACAGAGTTTTATATGCCACTAGTGGCATACAGCATTATTATCACGTAATATTCCGAAATCGAGGAGATAGGGTATAGGATAAAATCAAAACCTGATTCGTTTTAATCTTGGCCACCGCATTCCACTCCTGAAGTTTTGGCTCCGGACTTCACTCGGCTTCGCCTCATAAAGTCACTTTACCAAACTCCAGTCGTGGAATACGGTGGCCAAGATCAAACCTCATCCAGTTTTACTATATTACAGTCCTACCGAGCACCTTGCTGCAGACAACCCTGTCTCTGTTAATCTATTTTATAGTTTACTATTGGAGACATATATATGTCTAGGCTTATCGATTGCTCGAACATAAGAAGAATGCATAGATGCCATCGTTATGAATATGGTTGGGGGTTCGCGGTATAAAATATGTGATAGAACTAACAAAATTGATGTAAAATAAAAAATTCAGAATTGAAAATCACAAAGCTTCACTAGCTTCATCAGGTGATGAAGCTAGTTCAACACTAGCGAAACGTCGTGAATCTAACTTTGATAAACTATATACAACACCACCTGTACTACTACCTCTTCAATAATACCATCATCAAAGAAATAACTGTGTCTGGTTCTTTGTGATTTTCAATTCTGAATTTCTACTACTCCTCACGATCGAATCCTCCCTGGGATCGCCAGACTACAGTCTGGTTGTAGGCACAACCCTATTTAGTAAAATAAAAACTTGTTTCGATAACGATATAAACCAATTAGATTTCAATAACGCACATAGTAATCTTAACTGGTCTCCGGTCATCCCTATTCTCGGTGAAGATTTACCAATCAGGTACCTTCAGTAGTATTGGCACAGAGCTGAGGTCCTCGCGTCTGGCAGGTCGGTCCGCAAATAGCTCCTGTTCCCTATACCTAACTGGAACCTTGTGTCTGCCAGAACACCCCCTCTCCCCCCACTCCCTAACAGACCCGCAGTCAGAGTAGGGCAGGTCAGAGGAGGGGTGGATAGCGTGGGTGGGGCTCACAGATCACTCAGTCACACCTGCATGGAGGATCCATACCCCTATAAGTGTGTAATTGATTGCCTGACACCCGGGGGTGGGGAGCGTAGGGATGTGCTGGAAGGGGACGGTTAGCAGGGCAAGCCTCGTTATCAGCAGGCAGCCGGAAGTGTTCTATTGAGCATGCGCTACAAAGTAGGGCGACCCTGCAGGGCTCGTTGAATAATTCAACGTCGTACATGAAGACCTTTTCTGTACGACAACGAGATGATGTGGGTCAACTTAATTGAACACTTATGGACGACCTTTGATCAGGTAGATCAGTATTGGCTGAACGAGCTTAAATATTGATAAACAATAACCCTCGTACGAGGTCTCATTGTACTCTGTCTTTTCGACGGCATATGTTACTTAACGATCCCCAGCTTCCTATAAAGCAGAACCAATTAACTATCAACTATAAAAGAATTCGAAAGCCAAGAGTATCATATAATGACCCACGCTAAGGAAATCTCAACATCATTGATTTTGCGTATATCTTATGCTTCCGAATGAATAAATCTGTGTTATAAATAGATGTGTTCATCTTAACTATAGTATATGGTAAATTATAATACTGGTGATAAAAATACCTGATTAACAAATCAAGACGCCTTCACGTTGTGTAACTGATCTTAATTTCTTCTACAAGAATAGAGTTTTGGTGTTGTATATGTATGAGAGGAAGAGTGGAAGGCCACCAATTGTCTTCCTCCTACGCGGCTGCTGTTTGCAGTGACGCAATATCCATATCAAGATGCAGTGACAATTAAAAAGGTAGGATGATGATGAACACTAGAGGGCCATGACTGTTCTTAAAGAAAGACTAAAAGTTCACTACATACGTTGCACAGTCTTTCCTCTAAATGGTAACATAGCAGGCTGAACTATCGGAAAATCTTGAGAGTAATGCCCCAAAAGATTGGGGGATTAGAAAGTCAGAACAGAACTGGTAAAAGGTTAAGAGCACAGGTTTTCTCTAACCTACGGTAATGATGATGTACTATCTTATTCTGTATTAATCACGTCTATTTCAAATGTCTCATATGACTTACTCTATGATATGTATACCTGCATGTAGAACTAGAAGAAAAATACGAAGAAGTTAACTAAGTAGGTTACTATCATATTCATACCATAAAGATCCTTTAAAAAAGAGCAAAGGCATTGACCAAATTAGAACATAAGGTTATATTTATTATCTATGACATCGATTTTGACGACTATGCATTGTTCATCTCTCTCTGAGAAGAGGCAACCCTTGTTTCCTCGTTTGGTAGGGTTTTTCAAACCCTCTCTGAGGTTGGGCGAGTCCAGTACTCCGGTATCTGGATTAATCTCTCCAGCTTTACTTGGCACACAGTGCCAAGGTACTGTACTTTTGGAGCGATCTAAACAGGATCACTTCGGGAAGTTATAATAAACATCCATTGTTTATTAAACTTTTGGAGTCTGGTTTTGTGTGACTAGGTTTGTTCATTACTTGCTGAAAATACCAAACCGACCTATGTAATAGCCAAAGGGTGACCGGGAAGGGAGATAGTATGATCTTTCCAAGGATAGAGTCCTCCACACGGTCAGAGCCACCGACCACTACATATATATATCCAAACTAATATCCTATTAATCATGACATGAATGTACAAACTGTGACAGGACACTCAATCCATCATAAACAACAACCTAATATAGCACTATGGGGTAAATACGTCCCAATCTGGATAGAATAAAGTATGAGAAAAACATGGAAAGCTACTAAATAACATAGGGCAGATACGGAACTGCTGTGAATGGGCGGTGTCAGTCTAAATGTGCATTAGGTGATTTACCGCTGCCATTGCTTTATTTCTCCGTCATGTTATTCATTATTCATCAGTAGAGTGTTTCAGGTAAGGCACCTTAATCCATGATTCCTGCCATCAACACGCCATACACAAATGCCGCGCTGAATCAGATCCTGCTATTTCATTGGCTATGGCGGGCCGACGCCATTTACTGCTGCGGCATCAACTTTCTGTCTTAAGTCCTGACTTCCTATTTGCGAAAGTTCCCTTGAGTATTTGCGTGCTCAGCATATTCTATTATACCTTACTATGAATCCAACATAGTACTTCCTGATCTATTGGGGGTTTCCGGCCTATTTGTACTTAGACTTAATATATTCAACATGACTTGTTTTTCTCAGATCTTTCTAGCTATGGTTAGGGATCAACCATTATAAAACACACAAAATGAGATTATTGTATATGGCACAGATGTTGAAATTTGATTTTTGACAGAACATTACATATATTTCACTGGTTATTTAGCACTGGAGTAACAGAACTATTATTCTATTTTATGCAATCTGACGTTCTGTCAAAAGGAGTTTCTTTATAAGTAGATAATATCATACACTGCACGAAACTAACTACTTTATTCCTATATACGCCATGTTTTCATATATATATACGTCCATATTTCACGCCAGCGTATGAGGCGTATACAAGACTGTTTCCTCTTAAATACGAATGTGTCTTGGCTGTATTTCACACCAGGCTTATATGAGAGGAAATATCCTCTCTGCAACATGTATACGCTGGTTGTATAAATGTTATATATTTTTGGCGTATATAACATAAAAAAAGAAAAAACAATCGCCGGGATATGGTCGGGGTTAGGCCTGGGTTAGGCCTGGGTTAGGCCAGGGTTATGCAGGGGTTGGGCGGGACTTAGGTGGGGGTTAGGCAGGGGTTAGGCAGGGGTTAGGCGGGGGTAAGGCAGGGGTTAGGAGGTGTGCCTTTGATGTTTATAGTCTCTGAAACTTCTGAAAGGCTTATAAAGGCTTACATCCAGATCCCTATAGAAGAGTGGTGTTTCAAAGTGAAATCTATTAAAAGAACGTTTAAAAATAGGGTTTTAGTACAATTTCATAATAAAGATTGATTATATAACATTGGATTTTCCATAAACCAAGGACTTAATGACTAAAGGCAAATGAGATATACTATAGTGGTCCCCAAGTGGCAGAGATCAGAACTATTTGGTAGTGGTGTAAATACAACAGAATCAGGCATATATATGACGTATATATGACTGCAACATGGACTCTTATATACGCTTAGAGGTGAGGCGTATACACGATGGAAAATAGGTCAACCTTGTATACGCAAAAGCATACCTATATACACTGTTCGCATACATATGTAAAGTGGTTAGTTTTGCGCAGTGATAGCCTAGGAAGTCACAACTAGGCCAAATATTGTAACCCATAAAATAAATCCTATTCCATCTGCTCGATGTATTGGTGTTTTCCAAACCTGCAAAGGTTTGTACCTGTTCAGGTAAGCTAAAAGTTCTACCTTTATTTCATGTAGACACACGATATTTAGAGGAGGGGCGTTGTTACTGTTGGCGATGCGCGTAGGTCTATAGTCACTATGCTATATAAGGGTTTTAAAAGGTCTATGCACTACCAGTCTAGAATGGGCGTTTCACATATTCGGTGTCATAGTGGCTGACAAAGTGTCCTTTATGTTGGCCAACTCCAGTCAATTCTTGCTAGTACAGGTATGGATTGATATCACAAGGTGCGCTTTTTACTATGGGAATCAGGTGATAAGAGGAGCAGGTAGAACCCTTTGGAAGCCAGTATTCCTTGTAGCGCCAAAGCTTTCCTTTTTCTACCTCTGATCTACCTGCATACTCCCACCTTTATCTCTTTACAAAATTTCGTCCAACAGGTACAGTTCCTATCAAATTGGAAATGTTCCAGTGACCATCGAAACAGGAACTTTATCGTAACTTATTGTCTTACATTCGTTTAAAGATTACCAATAAAACATGTTTATCATTCATCCATTCTCAAATAAAACGATAATAATATGATTATCTTTTACTCAAAGTGCTTGGAAAATCACAAAAGACAGAAACAGCAGTTTTTTCAAAGGTTTTTTTTTGTTATGTTAAGCCAGGTTGACAATCAGTAATCAGTTCGGGTATCAGCAAAGATCACAACTTTCCAACAATTTCCCGCACTTCATCAGGTGTTGGCTTTTGAATAATTCTAGTCTTTTCTGCTAGGCACTATTAAGAATATTAGATCCAAACAATATAGTTCAACAGTATACAAAAGAGGAGTCCTGCTTCAAATCTGTTGTCTTTTGTTAGTTTCTCACTGTATTTTTGTTCAGCTTTTAAGGAGCAAGTAGGGTATGTTAATGAATCATAAAGAGTAAGCTCCGCCCCCCCCCCCCCCCCCCGTGAACTTTCACCGAGTAGGGCTAGTAGGTACATTTCTCCACTGGGAGCAGCATGAATCACAATAAGCCGGCCGCTCAGTTGGGGCCCGGTGAATAATCTAAGATCATGTATGAAGACCCTTTTCTGTGGGACACGCCGTCAGCACTGCACCCGCTCCACGGGCCCCGCTAACGGTCATCTCTGCAATAGCACGGGCCCGGGAAAAGAATGTAGCACTGTAATCCGCCAACCTAAACAGATTACAGACTACTTTCACATGATCTCAGCCAATAAACCGGATAAACTCAAGGGAAAAGGTGGAAGCTCCAGCACCACTGATAACCCTTTGAACCCCAGCACAGCGCATGGGAATAATGACAGTGACACTGCCACGCACACTGTCAAGACCAAACTCCGGGCCACAAACCCAGATGTCGCAAGTTGCAGTAGTGCATTCCACACGCGCAACAAACCTTTTATTGTTAATAGTGACACAACAACTGTTAATCAATATGATGCCAGTTCGGGGGGACACAAAACTCCCAACGAAGGGTTAAATAAACCCGCCCTTACACACAGTGACAGTAGCACCGACACTAGGGCACATCGGACCACCGGTCCTGACACCACACTACATGACCTGTACGACCTAGATTTTTGTTTTTGTTTTGTTTATTATCAATGCCTCTCGAGATGTCGAGTTTTTCAGGCATTTCATGATCAAATCACATTATACAGCAACATATATACACTCTAATCAAATTTCAGGGCATACATACATACATACATACAAACAAACAATAGATATTATTATTAGTAGGAGATGATGATGAATATTTGATAAAGTAATATCAATATAGCATAGTTTACTCATTACTTAACAGGAAGCGTCAATACATGTCTTGAAACTCTCTTTGTCTGCAATATGCTGCACCTCACTTTTTAAACCATTCCACAATCTAGCCCCCCTGTAATATGGACTATTATACACTGTCGCTGCTCTTGTAGTTACCATATCAAATATTATATTATCCTGTGATCTAGTATTACGCGTATTATTCTTGATCCAATCATCCCTCGTCTTATTCTTGAACATAATACACAGCAATTGCTTCTTTCTCCTATGCGTAAGATCATCTATATTACAGAGTTTACACATTTCAATGGCCGATTTATACCGTGACTTCAAGCCTAGTACCATTCTTAGGCCCCTATTATTCAATTTTTCGATACAACACAAGTCTCGTTTCCGAAAACTACCGTAAACAAAGGAACAATATTCCATGTGGGGGACTATAGTACTTATGTAGACACTCCTTGCTGCTTCATCTGTTAGACTATTTCTGATCTTAGCGAACTTGAACAACTTGCTGTTTACTGTTTTGATTATTTCTTTGACATACGGTTCCCAATTCATTGTCTCATCAATAACTACACCAAGATATTTATACTTATGACATCGGGCCAGATTCACACCATCCATTGTTATATTTGGTCTTCTTAGGCCACTTAACTTCTCCTTTGTCCCCGTATACATAACTTTTGTTTTTCCAACATTGACTGTGAGACAATTTGTTTAACACCAGTTAGATAATCGGGTTACATCATCCTGTATACATTTTTCAACTAAATCAACGTTACTACCAGAAAAATACAACACAACATCGTCAGCATATTGAATGAATCGCAAGTTTACAATAGATTTTCTCAGGTCATTGACAAATAATATGAATAACAGAGGACCTAACACTGATCCTTGGGGTACTCCAAAATCGACATGTCTATTTTCTGAAAATTTCCCGTTAATATGCACTTTTTGTTCCCGCTCCGTTAGATAGTCTAATAACCATTTAACAATATTGTTCGGCAACTTTAATATATTATTTAATTTTAGAATTAGTAATTTGTAGTTTATTGAATCGAATGCTTTTCGAAAATCTATAAAACATGAAATCATGATAAATCCCTTATTTCTTGCATCATATAAATCTTTCAAATAACAAAATATTGCATCACCGGTGCTACGTTTGGGTCTAAAACCATATTGCTTGTTTTCTATAACTTCAGCCTCATTTAGTAAATCATAAATAATACTATGTAGTAATTTTTCTATTATCTTACTTGGCAAGGTCAATAGAGAAATAGGCCTCCAATTGTCGATAAGCTTAGTGTTTCCCGCTTTTGGTATGGGTACTACTGTGGCACGTTTCTAAGCTACCGGAAACTTCTTCATTTGCATGGAACAGTTACATAAATAAGCAAATTGTTTGCTAGCAAACTTAATACTGTCAATTACTACTCTCGAGGTTACATTAACAATTCCACTCGATTTATGTGGATTAAGTTCGTTTAACTTATCAAGCACATCCTCTGATGTAAACTCAAACAAATAGTCATGTACAACGTTACTATCTTTGTTTTCAATAAGCATTTTCACATTATCGTTATACTGTTTTTTGTCAAGCGCATTAAACAAAGCAGAACCAATATTCGAAAAAAATTTGTTTACAAAGTCAGGGATTTTATCGTCAGAAAGGATATGGCCATTAACCTCTAGTATACAATCTTGCTTGCTCTTGTCCGGTTGCAGTAAATCCTTAATGAGACACCAAAATTTTTTGGGTTGTCCACGGGACTCCTCTAGTTTTAACCTACAATACTTACTTTTTTCCAACTTCAGCTGTGTTCTCACACATCGACTTAGTCTCCTAATTTCTTTCATTATGAGATTATTTCTTGTTTCTTTGTACCTTCTAACAAGGTCCCTATGGTGCTTTATTTGATTCATTAGACTAGTTGACATCCAAGACGGTTTTGCTTCGGAAAATTTACATTTTCTTATAGGGCATCTCTCATCTAAATATTTGTGTAATTTTTCTAGCCATATTTCCCAAAGTTCGTTTACATTACTAATATCCCAAAATTTGTCCGAACTTTCTGTCTCTATATAATTGAAGAAATTAACTTGGTCATAGTTGTTATAGCTTCTCCTCTCAAATTCCACTGGTTTTTTCACTCTACTAGTTTGCTTCCTCACCGCTAGTGTTGTATAGTGGTCACTTAACATCTCATCTAATGTTTTGACTGATTTAACTTGTTCACTGTTAGTATAGATGTGATCTATTACAGTCCCTCCGTTGGGATTTGGGCGTGTAATTTCTGTAACTATCTGCCTTAGACCAATATTTCTGCAAAAGCTTCTCATCGCTTTATAGTCACTACTACTGGTTTTACCAGCATCTACGTTTGTATCTCCGATAATCCAGTATTCTCAGGCGGCCATTTCCGGTGCGAGTAATATTTGTTCTAGTTTGGCATAGAAGATCCCTGCTGATTTCGGCGGTGGCTTATAACATGTTATTATGGCTATTTTTTTTAATCCAGGTTTGTCAGTAAGTAGGACTAGAAGTTCATAATCTTCACATGTTATACTTAGGTTCATGCTTTTATAGGTATATGTCGATAAATCATTTATAACAAAACAGCAAACCCCCCCCCAAATTCCTGTCTCTCGGTCTAGCCTATATAAGCAATATCCTTTCCAATTTAACATAGAGTCATCGTATAGACTATGTAATAACGTCTCAGTCATACATATAAAGTGCACACCATTCAAGGCTTCATACGCTTCGTCCTTTTTGGAATATAGACTTCGGATATTCTGCCCAATAAATCTTAGTCCCTTAGTTGGACAATTTACAGTTGTAATCATTATATGGTAACTTCAAAAAATATATAACGAAAATTGATGAATATTTAGTTATATGATAACAGTCCCCCCATATACCGTATATGGGTGAACTCGAAAACTGCCCGACCACTGATATCTATCAGTGGAAAGGGCAGTTTTTAAGGTTGAAAGATACAGAAGTAGTTATTACCAATACATTTGGTGAAAGAGGAGGACACACAGGTGAGACCCGACGTCACCAGGGGCACTCTATAAATATAGATTTTATATATGCGATATATACAATTTGATATACTTATATTCCAGAGATACAAGACCTGGTCTAGTCACAATAACTCTTTTATTTTATAATTATTAGGCCATCATACTATCATAATACTACAATATTACAATATTACACTACCATTCTTCTATACCATTAAACTGCTGTACTGTGATCTACCGATCACAACGATGTGGAACAACCATTTCAAACGATGTCAGTAACGATATGTACAATTATTGAATTCACATTTTCTCGATCTCAATAGTTCTGCGATCTGGCGATCGCTACGATGAGCATTATTAATTAACGTATATGTTTTGAGTCATATTGGGTCACAACTAGGATTAACTAGAATTAACTATGTCAATGATCTGCCGATCACTTCGCCAGGCTCATAGTCTTCTATCACTCAATGATCTACTGATCACTTCGTAGACACTTGTATATCCATCGCATCAGGAAAATTAAGTGAATAATCAAGTAAATAACTAAGAATTGACAGTTTGATACAGGTCATGTAGTTCCACTTGATAGTGACAAATGGGTGGACTGCTCCAAACCAACTAGTCACAATGTCTGTTTACACCCCGAGCACGATGAGGCTAGTGGGACCACAGACACCATTGTATCAGGCTGTTCCACAAAATAACTCTGGGGGTAAAAAAGAAAATGGCATCAATAATGATGTCACCACGTCCAATTTTGTCAAAATCTTGAACTCTGAAATTGATTTCACGAAAACTGACAATGTCGATATCTCCGATTGGGACAACAATGAGAATGAATTATCTTCCTCTTTTTTCTCTTCCCACCAGATAATCGACAGCATCCTACCGGAGGTCGCTCACCTAGCATGGAGAGACATACGCGACGCAAACCCGAGGTACCACAAGAGCAAGGCAAGGGCAGGCTTCTATGAGGCCTGTAAACACTACGAGCACATCGAGCCTTGGACAGCAGGCCTTGCCCCGACTCCTCTATACATCGACTCCAAGCTCCTGGAGAACATCGCCAAGGAGCACAGGGAGTCCGCACTCCGCATAACTGACCTCACTGCCAAGGCACTCCGCATTCAGCAACACGTGGAGAGGGCCAGACGTGAACGGTTAAGTTGGATGATCTACAACATGGTGAGATCTAATGGAACCGAATGTGATGAGGCAAAGAGACTGTTGAACCGGACTCGCTCGCACTCTGACTTGACCGCCAAACGAGACCACAAAAAAGAGACTGACATCTTCACAGATCGTATGGCGAAAAGGAACACTCAGGCTCCAACTACCGTCCAGCTCAACGACCCTTTCAAGGCCAGGGGGACCTTCAACACCCCAAAGACCCAGACTGCGGACAACACAGAGAACCAGGCTCCACGCCCCCCAACTCAGGTTTTTCCGCTAAACCCCGCTCCCCAGCAAGGCCCCAACAAGCGCGGCAAGGGCAAGGGACGCGGGGGCAAAGGAGGGAGAGGACAACGATGAGGGGGTCCTCGGGGAGCACGCGATCCACGCACCCAGCCAGCAGCTCAGGCCACCAACATGGAGTGACTCTAACCACACCGACAAGCTCCGTTGAATCTAATGTCATGACCAACAATGGTAACATTAAAGATTCAAATCGTTTTCAGGTGTTTTGTTCTTCATTGTTAACACACAACAGCATTGATAAAACCAATCCTGTAACACAATCTGTGAACAAATTCATTCAGAATTCGCAACAACCTATCAATAATGACTGTGAACTGTCCTCAAATGATCAATATGGTCATTAATCTCTCAAGCAGAACCCTATCTTGCTCAGACCTATCTCTCTTAAACAAGGGCCTCAACTTTTGCCCAACCAAGCAAAGAATAGAGGAAGGTGATGTAAAAATGGAACTAGATAACTTCCATAGAAATCTCAGAATCAAACAATTCTTTTCCAAACCTAAAGATGGAGAGTCAAACCCCAAAAGAGGGCCGGAGAGCTTTTTTCCCCGGCCGCCACCGGGGGCGCCTTTTCAAAACCTAGACCTCATTCGGAAACTTGGTGACAAATCGAAGTGGTCGGCCCCGCAGGGGTCGAGCAACTTAGAAGGTTTATAGCTATTAATGAGATTTTTCTCTCCAAACGTAATCTAGTCCTACATCAAGGACACAAACCACTTCTTGGAGAAAATCCAGGGGGTGGGTAAGATAGGAAATTTGGATATATTGGGCACAATGGATGTAAGTGCATTGTTTACCAACATACCAAACGACGAAGGTCTGGCTACAATTCGCCAGAAACTGAATGAAACACGGAAGGAAACCGACCTTCCAACAAATGAGAGCATCATTAAACTACTGGAAATGGTACTCAAGAAGAACAACATCCAATTCAATGGCGACAACTACCTCCAAGTTGGAGGCACTGTGATGGGAACCAAACTGGCCCTGTCGTATGCCAATCTATTCATGGAAAGCCTGGAGACCTCAAGAGATAACGTGGCATTTTTGGATACGCGGATCAGTAAAACGGAAGAGGGACAGCTATAGAGCGACCTCTACGTGAAACCCATGGACCGGAACACGTATCTCAGATACGACTCAGCACACCCGCCCGCTCAAAAAAGAAGCATACCCTACTCGAAACTACTCCGGGTAAAGAGGATATGCACGAGCGAGGCAGACTATGAGAAACATGCCAAACAATAACTCAATGAGTTCAAACAAAGAGGGTACCCGGAGAAGGTTTTACAAGATTGCAAAACCAAGGCAGACGGGGTGGAGAGAGAGAAACTCCTCCACAGACCAACAGAGAAAGCGGAGAAAGAAAAAACCTTCTTAATAAGCACCTACCACGCAAAGGGGAACATCTTGCCCAAAATAGTTGATTCTAATTGGGAAATCCAAGACCACAAAACCCCTTTACGAAAGTAGACTCGTAAAGGGGTACAGGAGACCAAAAAACTTGAAGGACCACTTGGTCTGAGCAAGGACGTGCTACAATGTACATCAAGCAGGCGAAACAACAGCTAGAAACAAAGACTGCAATATATGCAAGAAAGAACATTGCATATGTTGCACCAAGATCAACAAGACTGGCAAGACCGAGAGCAAAATCTCGCATAGACAACACACATCAAAACATGGAGCAATGTGCAACAGCTCCAACCTGATCTACTGTATAACCTGCAAGATGTGCAAGGCCCAATACATAGGTCAGACCAAACAAAAAATCAAGGACTGAATGAGAGAACACCTAAGATCGGTCGAGATCAAAAGCAAGATAAGTGATGTACCAAAACACTTAAACAGACTGGATCACAAGGGCATCGATGATATGGAGTTCACAGTTTTGGACTACATACACCAACACCCAGATAGCAGATCCGCCAAGGAACTCTGGCTAAAAATTGAATACAATTGGATACACCGGATGAATACCCAGGCACTACAGGGCCTCAATACAATGGACAGTAGATATGGGTGATAAGGTAATACAAATGCCACGTCAAATTTTTTTTTACCGCAAACGTCTCGACACTCCCACACCCCACCAGGAAAGCGGAGCATGTCAAGACAAGCAGAAAAAGTTTTTTACCAACAGTAACCTTACACCTACCTTATCACCTAGAGGCGACTGAAATGTGATGGCCCGGACCCTTAATCTATTCCAAAAAACCATCCCGATAAAGCAACACCTTGAATCAACCCAAAACATGCTGTAATATATTCAAACGATCAGCCAATAATAGCCTGACGAGATTGTACGCAATTGAAACTGCTGGTATGGTCCAGAAACCCACTGGGAACTGGACAGTAATACTCTCCACTGATATCCCCTGTAAAACATTGCCTTCAAGTCACTACAGATGGCACCACCAAAACAAACACGACTGGTCCCCCACCACAGGAGCCAGACGGTTCTGCACCAAGCAAAAGCATTGGTTCAGACAGTTTCCTGCCACCCTTTGTCCCAAACTGCAACAATTAGAAGCAGCTAATGACCCCATGTGACTAAACACAACCAGTGGATACCATGCTTTGAAGATGACCGGAATGAATTAACTCACACGCCGTCACATACCAGCAGTCGCTCAAGCCGATCGCCCGTCTACCACAATTTTCTGTATATCGTACAAGACTTATTGTTTAATGAATTTCAGGTTCGTTAGCTAGGACAGTCGTAGCCGTCCATAAGGTCGTCCATAAGCGTTCAAAGAAATTGTCCCACATCGTCCCTTGGTCTCCTTGGTGTACAGGAAAGGTTCTTCATGGTGATCCTGGAAGGCATTTCTAGGGGTGTTGTAACCGATAACTCGTTTTTATGCACTAAATACTATTCAAATTATAACAGAGAATTATATACGTATGTGATACATGTATACTAAATTTCATCGTTTAATAAGGATCAACCCGTTAGTTAGAAGCTTTTTACCGGTCGAACTGATTTATAGAGGGACTGCATCACGCGGACGGCTGGTCTCAGACATACTACTGCGTCGATCAATGTGTACCGGTGTGTATCAGCATTTATAAAAGACGTGTGGAAATAGGTCATTTGTGCAACGATTGTACGACATTCTGTGCGAATAATGATGCTGACGCCCACGAGGATACCGTTTATCTATCCGATTTATCTTATAATAGTCCAGTCTCATGTACGAAACAATATTATTTAATAGCCCCCAGCCTGACATGTCCTGACTTCGGGTCACCGTTCCGAGCCCTGGACACGACTATATACTTAACATGAAGTGAAAGCATGATAAGAATTACAATATTTGGTATATTTTGTACTATAGATAGAATTGTACTACCAAATTAAATATGAATCTGAAACCCTATACATCCACACAGTCTTAGGCCGACCAAACACAAGAACTGACATTGGCAGCAAGTGAAGAAATTTCTACAATTGGAATGAAGAATAAAAGTGTTTTTTTTTTCAATTTTAGACTTTTATATAGACTTTTATATAGAGTTTGTTTTATTTCTTCCAGTTTTTTTAGATTCGTATGGACAATGCTAGTCAGGCCCCCGCTCATAAAGGGGAAATAGTATTCTAAGTTCCTGCAAACGCTTTGCTCTCAGAATTTATCCCTGCCGGTCTAGATCTAAGGCTTCTGGCAGAATACACCACCTCTGACCTGCTCAGTGATGATTCTACACGAGGAGAGAGCACTCAAGGCCCTCCAAACTACGCCCACCAGACTGAGAAATTGGTGAGTGACATGCGAACCGCGCGTTGTATAACCTTGTCTGCCGACTTACTACTGACACGTTGCCAAATGTGTGGTGCAGTGTCTGAGACTCGTGAGCACAGACAATTTAGGTACGCCTGCCCGACGTGACATAAGAACGGCGAAACAAGACGTTTGCCTTTATGTGTTCACCTTTATTTATAAGTAGTCTATAGGACTGTTTCCATTGGTTGAGCTCCCGTCATCGATCTACACTTAAGAACCACCGACCCACTGCTGACCCAAAATCGGTCTAACGGTCAAAATCTAAACAACCCAGCTCGTGAAATGACCCACGACTTTTCTGCTTAGATTAGGCAATGTGGCACCACCCACCACTGAGTGAAAGCTTGGTCACTGAGTAAAATCTCGTGAAATTATGGAGCCAAGAAAATGCGTGGCATAAATAAACTCAGACTCAAACTCATGGCGTCTCTTGATAATATGCTAATAGCGGCATCTGAAGAACTGAGCTAGCCTGAGAGATGTTTGTCTTACAAATATAAAACCTTACTGACGCACATTGTTCATTTTTATTCAGTTTGATATACTTTACACATTCATCCTTTGCGTGTTCTTTCACGCATAAGTATAACAATAACAGTCAGGGCAAATATTTAAAGCAGATCAGAGTTCCGCTTAGAATCGGCCTTTACCATTTCATAGTTTGTAAATATTAGTAGGACGCATATTTTATAGTGTCATGACCAAATAAAGTGTCTATAACCTCTTAAAATATCGGTGGCTGTCTTTAAAAAAAAGATATTTGCGCTTTGTAAAGTGTGGTGGCTGGTCGAGTTTAATATGTTTACAGGATAGGAACCCCACCAGTGCATCATTCTCGTTCACCTTTCCGTGTTGGGAATAATGCAAAATCTACATATTTGATTTGGGTATAGTCATCTATTCTTCTACGGTACGCGATGATGTCTCCCCCAAACTTTTGGCGTCATTTTTTCATTTGTTGAATTGTCACCACCACACCCAGCAAAACTAACATTTCCCTACATCAACAGATACACCTATCAAAGCTTACTCCAACTAATTATGCATCTCTCTTACCCTTGGGCATAGCAATTAATTCAGCGGGTGATGTACCTGGTAGGCGTTGGACTAGCAACCTAATTTCCGGAACTCCCCCTGAGAAATTTAAGAATTCTGACACCCATAATTGGTTTCTCTATTATCATATACAATATTACTATTAATATTCTCAGCTTGGTTAGAAACCATGTTACAATCTTGCCGAGTACAGCTAAGTGGCCATGTTTATATATACTGCCATCCAATAGTCCGGCCTTCCGTCCAATCATATTGCCGCATTTTCTTTAAAGTCTTGTGGTACAATAAACAAAAACAAAACCAAAAAAAATCGATAACAAAACAAGTACCATTGAGAACGAAACAACCACCTCCAATACAAAACATGGTTATTAGATACTTAGTAGTGGATGTTTTTTAAATCATAAATAGCTATATCGGTTCTCTATTTAACTACGTGTATTGAGGTATATTATATGGCCCACACCTGCTCGCTCAGACCTCTACAGACCTGGGCCCCGTTTAATAACCTAGCATCGTAGATGTAGACCCTTTTCTGTATGACATAGAAACCCAGGGACGATGTGGGCCAATTTTATTCAACACTTATGGACGACCTTATGGATGGCTGAGACTGTCTTAGCAAACAAACTTAAATATTATTAAACGATAACCCTTGTACGGCATACAGAAAATGGTCTTCATGTACGATCCTATGTTATTAAACGGGCCCCTGTTTCCTAAAGTTGCAGGGGTGTAAGATTCGCAGGCATCCGCCGAGCTCCCTAGCAGATACCTGGGGAACCAGCATAGTTCTGAATGGGCTATTATTTGCCATGATACAGGTCAAATCTCAGAGGTGTCCACAGGATTAAATTCCGTTTTCGGCATGGCTAGACATAAATCATCAGATGATAAGGAGAGCTGAGTTCAGAACTACAAAAAAGAAAAACAGCTTCAAGTTAGTCTCTCCATGACATTCTCACTCTCATGGGCCTTCAGTCTCCAAGCCTAGGTCTGGTACACTCTGTCCCTATGTGCGGGAGAAACTCCAAGCAGATCATACCAGAATCATAGTTTTTTATATACGGTATATAGGTAATAATGACTCTGCGATTTGAAATGGGGCTGATTATAGACAATCATGCTGTGTCTGATCCACCCACATAGTGAATATCGAACGGTATAGATTAGTATTTCTATATTGAGATGTATATGTCTTCTACCCTTGAAGACGTTGGAGGCTGATAAAAGGGCGATAATCAGTGGATTTTAAGGACCCTGGCGATATGAACCATAACAGGGCATCGCCCTTGACGAACAGGCTACTGTCGTTGATGGGTCACTTACACCAACCTCTTCCGATTTACTAACAATGAGATGAAAGGAGGAGTTAAATCGATGGAATAATCCGTCCACACACACTGGGGGTATGCTGTGGGAAGGATGGGTGGAGTTGGGGAGGGTAGGGTAGGGTGGGGCAGGGGAGGGGAGGGGAGGGGAGGGGAAGGGTACTCTACCAACACTTCAGCATAGACGAGGGGTCAGAAATTGAAGGGGGGAGACAGGGTGGCAAAAAATATTTTCTTTTTTTTTATCAGTATACATATATGAATATACGCCAAAGGTATATGATTTGTAGACGACCGGCGTACACATGTCACACACAGGATATTTATTCTCATATACGCTTGGCGGCAAATACGGCCATTATGCATCCGTATACAAAGAAAAACACATTTGTTTACGACCTATATATGCTGGCGTGAAATGTGGACATATATATATATATATATATATATATATATATATATATATATATATATATATATATAGAAACATGCCAATGTAACTCAGATACATGCATTTATGCGTTGGCATATATATGAAATAACTGAGGGTTTTCGCGCAGTGTTGTGTATCATTATCATCATTATTATTATCATTACCTGGTATTATTTACAGTATCAACATATTTTCTATTTCTTTTTCACACACCCTGAGCCTGATGTTGAAATATTCATAGAGTCATTTTGTGGTGTCAGGCAGGAAAACAGGAAAATGCCACCACACTCGTGAAAGTCTATTTTTAAAAAACTGAAGGAAAAAGCCCTTCGTATCTACAAAGAGGTTTACTTTACAATGCAGATTTGTGTACAGATGAGACATCATATACATATATGACCTTCTCTTGTCCCCTGTATTTGCTACAATACGATATCTCGTGACCATCTGAACCATGTTGATCTGTGATACAAAGTAAGGCAACAAACATGTATATCCGATGTATAATTCTGACTGGGAGTGAACATTCTTATGATGGTAAGGGAATGGGCCGAGTTAAGAAAACCAGCCTAATGTAGGGCTGAAACTCTGCCTACTTTATTGACAAGTGGAATATTGTTGAAATCGGTGTTGTACGCTCTTCTACAAGTCTTAGAATTCTGAAATACCCTGTTATTGAAATGAAGTATAACACATTCATTGTAAACTGTCTAATGTCAATAAAGAATTGTACCCCAAAAAAAACCAAAAAAAAATATACGCAGGCCATACATCGTGCAACATATTCCCGTCAGGGAACACTACAGAGGTGCTTTCAACTTTAGTTTACAGACAAGGAGGCGACAGGCGTGCTGCTTGTTGTTTACCTGCTGTGTGACCCTAATGATGTCTGCAGGTACAAGCCCTACCCCTTAAGGCACTACACAAAATAGGAATGGCCACACCTGAAAGCAATTACGCTTCAATAAGCACACCAGGTTCTACTGAGAATTTCTTTCTTACATATATATACAAATATTTTCTTTGGTTTAGGTGTGCAATACACTTAGAGGATGCACGTGTTTGGTTTGAGTTGCATTGCCTTGCTATGCTATGGTGGTATCAGAATTGCTTCTGCCAACATTCGAGAACTAAAAAAATTACATTTCATTATTTATCCTTGCAGTATATTTGATACTTACGAACTGCTTCTCCCTGTACTCCAATATGCTTTCTTTTATTATTCAAAATCGTGCAAGATTTGAAATACGTCGGTTCTTCCTGAAGTGAATGGTAGATGATAAGGCCCGTTTCCATTGACTGATTTCCTGTTACCGATCTACAGATGGTGAAAGGTTAGTTTTTTGCAGCAAACCTAAAGTCTATGTGACCACTCTAACTTTTAGCCCTTTCCCTGCAGCACCCAATTCCCCTGCTCAGCATTGCACGACAGGCATTGCCTGCATGAACGACCCTGCTACGGCAGGCACCATTTTTGGGAAATAGCAATATCACATGATGTGTTATGTGATCTGAGTAATTTACCTTGGTAATTAATATTTTGTTATACCAAATCAAATATCAATATGGCTCTTATACTTTGTCAAAATGTCCTTTAGTTCATATTTTTATTTATTGGATTTTGTATATAAGTATCAACGATGCCTCCAAGGTGCCTGGAGGCATCTGCCTGCCGTAACCAGGGGAATTCCTGAAGGCATCATGCTGCCATAGCCAGGGGAATGCCTGAAGGCATCATGCCACGGTTAAAGGGTTAAGCAGTGGATATGAGTGTGTGGCCCACGCTCAGCAAATGGCACCTTATCCCAGTGCGAATGGTCTCTAGTTTGCAGGGGTTCTGCTGCACTTAGAATCGACCTTGAATGCTTACCTGCGCCTTCTGAGTAATATCATCGGATAGGCCGGAGGTAAACTGAGCTTACATCGAGATATAGGTTAATTCCATGGCCTGTTTTTGTATATACAGGTGAAGCCAAAAGAACGTTTGTTTGAGGTGACAGTAGTGGGAGGCGAAGGTTTATTGTCGACAGACATTGGGATAGGGGGCGTTTAACACGATTTGATGTAGACAAGTGTCAATTATTACAGAATCGAGCACTGAGGATTGTACAGGGATACAGCCAGCGAGGACAGAGAATAGACGATTTACATGCAAAATATCATATTGACTATCTGGATCGACGTAGGCAAATACAGGTTTTGTCGCTTATGTTCAAATTATCAAAAGATCCAGAGTATATAGACAGTAGAGTACGTAGAACATGGCGGGATGGATGTGTTCGGTTTAAGATGGGTCGCTTTAAAACAAGTAAATATCAAAAGAGCCCGTATTATCGAGGTAAAAAATTATGGGAAAATTTGGATCAGAATACACAACAGATTGTGATGAAAAAAGAGTTTAAAAAGGTTATAAAGAAGAAGATGTCAATGTATGAATGGTAACTGTGTTGGTATGAAATATGCCAGCAAACCTATACAAAGATGTACTATGAACACAATTTCACCCTCATCTCATCTTGTATTTTTACATCATATAATGATGCTATGTGCTGTACTATTTTGATTGAACTTCCAGTGGAAGATCTGTCACACCAGACAGAAAAATAACCCTTACTTCAGCCAGGGACACACCAAGCGAGAAACGCAGCGATGTCTGGAATCGCCATGTGAACTATATTTGCAAATTTCACATGATTGTTAGTTCTGAAACACTAAATTATGGGTTGGAGATATTACTATCAAATAACATCTCACATACATGCCATTGTATTGGGGATTCTGGAGATCGCTGCCTTGACTCGCTTGGTGTGTCCCCGGTTTAGCAAAATGAGAGGTCCTCGGAGGCGTAGTGATTTAAAAGAAAGACGATTGTCACGGGGGACTCTCCCCACGGACAAGGCAAGCCAGGAGTACGTTTAGAAGATTTTGCCTCCTGAGATAACGCCAGAAATCCAAGGGATATTTGAGGAGAGGAAACCATTGAAGTTAACAACTGATGCCATCTGTAGGGAGAGAAAACCTGTTTAATTAGTCTCGTTCAAGTGAATTTGACCCTAGATATAGGCTACGACAGAATAAACTGTAACACAGGTTGGACCTCGTCAGGGAGAAGAGTTTATATAACTGCAGGTAATGCCACATAGTGGGTGGTTTTGGTAACTAATTTCATGTTTTATAATTATCAATGATTACCTGACCAGTCTATTTTTATATCACACCCTTATCATTGCACTGTCTGCCCTATCGTGATATATGTATTAGAAATAACACAGGGTGTTTCCTAACAGGTCCTCGGTCAAGATAGTGGTTTAGGCCCAACCTTTTGGACTGCCGCCCCCAATGTTAGAACCGTCCCCTATCTTTGTTTCCACTAATCCCCCGATAGGGTATATAAGGAGCAGATGTCCATTCGGGACTCACTCTGAACCCAGACACTGAACCTTCAACATCTCCAGGTTACTGAGCATTACCACCACTACAGTGAGGAGGCTGGAAGACCATAGGACACTAGGCTGCAGAGGCCTTTACTGGGGATAGGCCTTCTCCACCAGCTAATATCTCCCCAGCACTGGAGTAACAGAGATTGATGACTGCTACAACCACATTACACTCCATTGGATCATCTATATTCAAGGAGATATTCGAAAATAAATGAAGTGATAGACTCTGAGTACCTACTGCTATAACCAAGAGGACTCATATAAGCTAAGTGAATGTGATTTTGTGGTCGATTCTCATAGAATTCAAGTATGTTGATGAGAATTGTTGTTACTGTATACTTTGTTATAATGTATGTTATAAACACATATCTGTGTATGGTTATCTGTCTTCTTCATTGAGTATAGAAGATATTCCCAATTCCCTTTTCTTGTCACTCTGTTAGCTAGTCTATGAGAATAGACCTTAGCTATTTTATGTGACACTCATGAGTTTTCTCTGTCCCTGTCTGCATATGTCTGACTCTCTGTCTGTTTACCAGTCTCCCTTCTGTCTCTGTCATCATCTGCATTATTATCTGTCTCTCTGTGTCTCTCCCTGTCTTCATCAAGGTCCATGATCAGGGGTCCCAGCAAGTCTGTGTTCAAGCCTTAGGCACAATGCTTTATGACAGGGTTGAAGCGAGTAAAACTGGTTTGTCAGGTCTGTACAAAGTGGGTCTGAATACTGTGGAGTAATGTCTGTTCCATCAGAATGCTGTGTATTTAGATCTGTCCCATCAGATTTGAAAATGTAAACACCACATATAGTCATTATTATTATTATCTAATAATTATAGTGGCGGATTACAGTAGCCATTATTAAGTGTTTAGCATTTAATGCCAGATTTGACATAGTGAATCCTTTGTCCATAAAAAGACTATAAACAAAAAGTTATATTTTTAGGAACCAAGTCAATAGAGGGGCAACGGATATGGTCAGGTTGGGATACTGGACACCTGACCATTTTACCAAGCCGTTATAGTTAGCAAATAGATAGTGAAGTGTTCGATTATTTGCAGTAAGCTGGAAGCCTATATGTGACTAGTAAAACCTCTAGGTGACGTATATATGGGTGCGTTTTCCCGCATTCAAAGAACAAGAATATTCTCTTCTCCTCAAATAACTCTTGCTGATTCGATCGCCAGTGGAATCCTCAACAAGGACCAAAACTTTATACACGGCCATGTCCAGAATAGGGTCCGAGCACTGTAAAATCAGTGGTCGGGGGATGGCTCTTGAGATTTAGCCTTGGCGCTTAACCATTGACCCCAGAGCAAAGAGAGGGTTTTAGTGAAACCGAACGAGAGTTAGACTTGACAATGTTTATGCCACGACGGGAAGGTCGCGTATTACTACACGAGGCGTAGCCGAGTGTAGTGAGGAGTAGACCTGACCAGAGTGGCATAGACATTGACAAGTCTAACTCGAGTTCGGTTTCGTATTTATCCTACCTCGTCTATGCTTTTGTATTACTAAAAGATAAATATTGAGTCAATGACCAACAGAACTTTTTTCATAGTAGCTGACATCCTGCTCTCTGATTGGTCAATATTTTTATTACTCTAGTGGCATAAAAATCACTTTATGTCACGGCCTGCCACATAAAATTTCCCTATGTTAAGTCTATGGCGGTTTTTTATTAGGGGTAGGATAATCCACCTTCCACCCTCCTATGTTTCTTTATTATCATATCTTTTATGCGGCGACTGCAGGCACAACGTTTTGCTTGAACGTTTCCAGTATAACCATCTCCAACATACGGCCGTTGAGTACTTTTACAGTTGGTTGTGTTGGGACAGGTGTAAGGCTGATGAACAACGTTTATGGATAGAGTATCGTCAGGTCACATGGGAATTAGGCCGATGTCTCCATAGAGACTCCTAATTGGTCAATCGGAGTGCAGCAATCCACCATATATCTGTACCATGCCTTTGTACTAACCACAAATCGCGTGTGTTTACGACAATCAAAGTATTTAATATCATCTCATGTTGTTGCAATTAGATGCAGATTATATCAGTTGGAAGGCAAAGCCTCGTGACCCTCCAACGTGAGCATTTGTTAACAAGGGCTATGATGTGTTGCAAAGACTTGAAGAATTGTATAGTATGTTCGGGCCTTGACAAAGGTTTCTATACCCTGCTTTTAAATGACTAGAGCATGGTTCATCTTTAAGAATAATCAATGTGCTGACTGGGCTGGTGACTGAGCGCCGCTAGTGGAGATATAACGTTGTGTTATGGAGAGAGGCTGGAAGCGGGAGGGGGAGAATGGAGGAGGGGGCGGAGTGAATTCAGGTGTCGCGGTGATGGGGCACAGGTGCGACTCCTATGGGAACGGTCCCCTGACATCACAGGCCATGCTACCTGTAACCACGAGAATAGTCAACAGGACACAAATCCCGTGCTGAGACCAGCTGCTTTAACTGGGTTTCTGATCAAGGAAGGTCGACAAAAACAGGGACGGCAAATTCGAAAGGGATTGATAACTATTTACATTCAAAAATCTTTTATAGATATTGATTAAAATTGTGTTTGTATAACAATTACATTGTTTTCATAACCGGTTAGTGATTCCGGTTTAAGTAAATAAAGCCAAAAGAAATTGCCAATGGGAGCATAAGAAGGCAAACCCATTTGATATGAAATTCCTTACACAGCATGCCAAATTCATGAGATATTATGCGTGTCTCTATATTCAATTATATGTATACGGTTTTAGCAGTGAATAGGCTACCAGTATTTTATATAGATGCACGGTCTATAGGGCCGTTATCATCCTACATCTAACCCCAACCATAAACATACAGTCTATGTCCCTCATACCTTGCCGTCACCTTTGAATTTTGGCAATCCTGTTGGATTCGCCAGACATTATGTTTCCCCAACATAAACTTCTGAAAGTATGTCCTTGGAATTGTATTCATATCTCTCTAGAATACTGTCTGTTTCAAGGATTCAAGTCTAGACTCCCATCACGATTATACATGCAATGATCAACTTACTGATGAATATTTATCTTTAAAACGTTGATCTATTTGCACACATTATGGTTCGTATTATGATTGTAGACGAAGATCCATATAAAAATGTCCTTTAGTACACCATTAACCGAGCATTCACAGCCCTTATCAAGTCTCGCAATAGAACTAGCACACGAAGCGATTATATCACATGGACAACAATTTTTAATTTGATGTCTTGGTGGATTCCTTAGACATTTTCTCGATGTGTAATTTGGACCACTCAGCTTGATCAATAACAATTACAAAACTGACGTCATTGGCGTAGCTGCACACACAATGCAGAAGGCCCGGCTTCCAAGTCAGAATCAGGTAATATGGTAGACAACACAGCGAGGAGTTCCACGCTGTACTCTAAAACCATTGACGGTTACTACTGATTTGTAAAGATTTTATCATTGGGGAATAATTGTCAAATTGTTTTTAATTTACCAGAACTCAATTTTATACTTTTATCCTATCACAGTCGCACTTCACGAAATTCATACTGTAATAAATCCTATTTATCTCCAATTGTGTCTGAGTCAATTAGCAAATATTTGCTATTTTCACCCAACCAACTTACGGGAAAATATCTCCCTTAAGTCTTTGTGGTTTTACAGCCTCGGCAGAAGTAATGAGCTTGAAACAACAAGTCATGATACAATCAAAACCCACCCTGAAAATAACTTGCCGGCTGCAAAGACGGACCTAGTTGATAAAAATGGTTGATTCTAGTTTACGTAAAGAAGAGGGCAACATTTGTGTTACCTATTCAGTTGTCGAGTGACACAATGACTAACACAGAAGAGATTCTATTATGGAAACAATATTTCATGAGGTTGTTTCAGTGTCTAAAATAAGCGAGATAAATTTAGGAATAATTACGAGTTATGAAATAATGTCACGGGCTATTAAAATATCCCTACAGAGTAGGATGATTTAATAGAAGAAAGACAGAGAGTTTTTGTGGGGTGAGTGGGTGGATCCGAGTTGATTGGCGTTGCAGTTGAGAATGGCCGAGTCTAGGGGACGCCAGTCTGAAGCGAGATGGTCACGTGACCATTGGGTGCACGTGACCATGCGGACCATATAAGGTAGCGTCCTTAGTTACTGGTCTCTTCTGTCTCGCATTCCTGGCAACCTCCAGTTAGCCACTAATAGAATTAGTAGAAACCGAACGAGAGTTAGACTCGACAATGTTTATGCCATGACGGGAGGGTCGCGTATTACTACACTAGGCGTAGCCGAGTGTAGTGAGGAGCAGACCTGACCAGAGTGGCATATAGACATTGACAAGTTTAACTCGAGTTCGGTTTCGTATTTAACCTACCTCGTCTATGCTTTTGTATTACCCCGGTACTAAAAGATAAATATTGAGTCAATGACCAACAGAACTTTTTTTCATAGTAGCTGACATCCTGCTCTCTGATTGGTCAATATTGTCATTACTCTAGTGGCATAAAAAAAACTTTATGTCACGGCCTGCCACATAAAATTTCCCTATGTTAAGTCTATGGCGGTTTTTTATTAGGGGTAGGATAAAAGGCATTTCATAGACACTCGTACTACTTAATGTTGATATATTTCACAACTGGGGTATTGCGCACATTCAACACTGATCGCCTGTTTCCATATTTATTCAACTGACTGTCCTACCAACACACACCTAGATATACACATTGTTCTCTCCCTGCCCACCTGCCGATCCGTCACCAGCAGCTTTTCCAGCTGTCATTGATCAATTCTAAACGGTTCCATGATGTCTACCATACCATTTCTCTGCAGTGTGATAGCATACTAGCATACACTAGAGACCTCCTATGCATACACGTATATAAAACATCTGAAATATTAGGAATATATATATATATATATATATATATATATATATAAAACGACCATGGAACTGCAAACTACGCAGAATAGTGGGGGAGACACTGATCATAACAAGCAGATCTGGGCGAGTTTGGATATCATATCGCACAAGGTTCTAACCCCAACTAAATAAACAGGGATTTATATGGGAATATTCCCTACCCTCTGCGGTTTGTTCCAGTATGATATTGTCCAGTTTGGAGGAGAGGTAATTTTATAATCGAATTTCCTCTTTGGGCCTTGTAAACACGGTTCATATTTTGGCATGATTCAACATTGTGTCTACTAGGGAGATGGGCTACCGAGTACTTAGTGTCATTTTCAAAATCATCTCGTATATGCCTTTAACATTGAAAAAAGTGGCAAAGCCCGACCCATCTTCAATGTAAGCTCACCTAAGACCAGAGAAGGTCTGATGTAAAGTGTTGACATATTTGATCTACCAGATCACCAATCTGAGACTCATGCACTCCTTTATCTCACCCCTGGAATAAATGCCCATAGTCTTATCATTGGGAACTCGTTCTCAATGACCCTACGAGTATTGCGGTCCATTCTCCATGTCTATATCCTGTGTGTCGTCCGTTGTTTTAGTGTGTACAGGGGTGGGATAAATACACAATATTACCATGATTTCGATCTGAGTGGCCGTATTCTCCGCGTAGTTGACGCGTAGTAAAACTCCGAGCGACAGCCATGAGTATTGCGTAGCTTCAACTACAAGGAGAATACGGCCACACAGATCGAAATTATGGTAATGTTGTATTTATTACTCACTTATTTTTAGATTTAAGCAATAAATATGATCGTTAAAAAACTTTTCAACGTAATTAAGAAGTTATGTTTGGGACTACTTTTATCTCAAAAATCCGTATCCTCCTAGGAGGGTACGGAGCTCCGTATCCTCCTCAGTAGCGATCTGTAATCTCCATAGGCTTAGTATGGAGACTCGGTTGGGGAAAAATAATTTCCCCAACCGCGGAATTACCATCCATCGGAACGGAAAAAATTACATGATTAGTATGGAGACTCCGTATCAGGTGGGTAATAAATACAGAAAGCAACTCGTTTTGGTCAAAGAAGACGTTCTCCAACTCGTTTGAATGCTACATGATATTCACTCGGCTGTCGCCTGGTTAATATCACTCCGCATCAAACTCGTGGAGAACGACGACTTTGACCAAAACTTGTTGGTTTCTTCTTTAGTCTGCCATAGGAACCTAGCTCTACGCCTGAAGCTGTGTGAGCCCAGTGTGGTCGTGTTTACTCAAGTAGCTGTAAGCAGAGTCATCATACCTCTTCTCAAGGTGCCTGCCATAAGTGGAGAAGGCTGGAAAGTTAGTCACCAATAAAGCAGGTCCTTCCAGAGATGCATGTTTTGTTAATAGGAGCACATTAATGTATGTTTGGGTTGGACACAGGAGGTGTCCTTTGGTGCGAGGAAGTGGCAGTAGTCTCTTCCTCGACCTAAACTGGTCCATTTTTACCAGCATATAGTAAGGGATAATTCTTCAGGTGTTATCATAATATCCCTCCTCCTCAAATTGTGAAAGAAAGCAAATGAGACAGTAGACACAGGGAGTACATGCAATCTCCTAAGGAGCCCAAAGAGCAAAAGCAAAGCAACCACCCATATAGCTGCATGGTGCAGAGTAGAAACATCAAGTTTCTGCCACCGCTGCCAAAGTGTTGGCAGAGGAGGTGGTGGTAGAGGTTGTGGTTGGGACTGTATTACTGGCTCAGAACAAACAGGCCCCAGTGTACATATCCCATGCAGAGTGGGGTGCCTCTAATTTCAGAATCCTGTATCAGCACCTATGGTCAGGCGACTAGGCAAAAACATTGAAGACTATCTGCCATACAAGGCTTATGTCTTTGAGCTGACAACTGGCAATCTGTACTGAATCTAGATATCGTTATCTGCAGGCTGACAATGGTTCTTCTATAGAAGCCTAAATTCTGACCCCCAAGCATCCAAAGCATAAAAAAAAGTCGAACAACAGGTGAAGAATAACACCAATAAAGAAGGAAAGAATACGATGTGATGTGTGCTATCCGAGAGATGGAGTGCTACGGCCAGAGGCATGAGAGAAATGGAAACCTAATATCCTCAGTTTTCTAAAAAAAATTATATTTTGGCTATCCTGGGCCCCGTTGAATAAAAAAGTGTCGTCCGTGAGGCTGGACGATAAGACATAGTGAAGGATGGACAAGAAATAAACGATAATTCATTTTCAGTGTAGCATAAAACTGCTCGTCCATGTGAGCACTGTCGTCCGTGATAATATCGTCGAATTATCGTAGAATGATCGTATAATTGACATATATCCACGAGGACCACTAAACATGTATTAGGCATTGGTCCCTCAACCTGAAGGTAGAGAGTTCTAACCCCATCCAAGGCTAACTTTTTTTCCAGTAATTTTCAAACATTTCACCAAAAAAATGATTTAATCGTTAATAAATGTTGAAATTTGGTAGACATGTAACATCCGGCCCCGTCATGATGGACAGCACCTCATTATCCACATCAACCTCATTGTCCACATCATCTTCGTTGTAATACGCCTCTGTGGTTCTTCTTTTCAAACCAACACCCTTCACCCATGCAGTTTTATCTGTTATGCTAATATCAATGGGCTATTACATAGTATATTCATACATCTTTGTATTATAATATTTACGGGTTTGAGCCGATATCAAAATGCGGTTTACAACAGTGAAGAATTACGTTTAGAAATGTATTACGGACACCCACAAAATTTACGGTATTTCCCTGGCACCCCAGTTGCTAAGGAATAACAATAAATAGTACAGACATATTTTTACAGTGCAGTTTAAGTTATTGAGGCCAGGTTATTGTCATCTATTTTTTTTATTTTTTAAAGAATTTCTTTTATTGACCAATAAGTTGTTACATGAATTTCGTCCAGGTGCAGGTATACACATTGCCAATAAAAGAGGCCACATAGTGTCAGCTCTAGTTATGAGCTGGTTTTAATCACAGGGCCCGAACTATATACATGATTAAACAAGTATACATTCTGTAGAATGGCTGATGCCGAATAACGAATATTCAATCATCAAACTTACCTTATGAACTAACCCGCCACTTAAATGAATTTGGGAAGACCAAAGTTCTGTTATCAATCCTAATAGAATACAATTTTGCATTGAGGACCTGTAATTGGCATCGGTCATGATGTATCTGTAAACCAAGCCCATTAAAGCCTGCCCCCACCTACCACGATTCTGGTCCCGATTGGCCTTACGACGGCCTTCCCGACACCATTCCGATTGTAGCATGAGGTCTGGCAAAATCGTGGTAGGTGGAACAGGTTTCTGCGATTCCGTCTACGACAGCTCACGATAGGCTGCGATGAAAATGCCAATTGTAGAGGTCCCGATAATTTCCAACATGTTGGAAATTTCGTAGCCTGTCGTAGGGTATGGTAGCCTATCGGGAAGATATCATGGTCAGCGTTTATGTTATTGGTCCTCCCAAGGCGTTGCCACGCTCTACGATTTCAAACTGTTGGACCTATCGGGGACCTCCCGATAGGTCACGATTTCCCCATTTCAAATCGTAGCGATCGGGAAGCATGTCGTGGCCTATCGTGGTAGGTGGGGGTCCCCTCTTACTATCCTATCTTCATATCGCCTATTCACACGTGTACCTTCATGCAGGTTGTTCTCAATACGATGTCGCTACAGGTAATCAATTCATTTCCGAGGTATCGGTAGTAAATGCACGTGTGGCAGCATGAGAGCGGGTGTGCGCATGTGATAGGTCTATATGGGGCGGATGTGGGTGAGAACGTGCCCTGAATTATTCATTGAAAACTCGATGTATGAATAGACTGAGGTTTGGGCTAACGGAGTGAAGAATGAATTGCTGCATGGACCTGGTCTCATGCAAAAGATTCTGGACTCTAAATCTCATCAATAATATCAGTGTGTTTAGCTAAAAACAACGATGGTTTTAATGGGAAAATATCCGCGGCACAGTATAGGATAATGCCATGATTTGGTAGTTGCTGTGATGTTTACCAATGCGCCAAATATCGCATCATCATGTTACTTAGGTGTGCGGTCAGAGAAAAAAACCACTAATATAATTCAACCGACCATGGCGTTTTGGGTGAATGAATGAGTGGCTATATAACTCGGAGTAATATACAATAATCTGAACGAGAGCAAATTGCCATGCTGGTAGTGTGTCCATCTGACGGCCTACGTTTCTTGAACGCTCCCTCTAAATGTTCTAGATACACCACACAGGCAAGAAGAGGACCAATATTTTGATTTACACAATAGCAAGTCTTTCCGTTTACCATATGTTCTCATATACCATAGTTATACATTTTTCTATTGATAACCATTAGGTGGTATTAACTGTCCAGCCCATATCTCTGCAATGAGAGATGAGGAGATCATATATAAGGGTGACTACAGTCCGAGTCTCGGATGTGTGCCGTCACAAATAGGAAATGCAATCACTACATGAAGCAAATTGACATTTATGTATAACTATCTATGATATTGTAGATTTCTGAGGACAAACCCCATGTTAGCGGTCCGTTCGGTCTATATAGTCAGGCGGTAAATAGTCCTGAGATCTTGATTAGCCGGACCTTTGTCGTTACATCCTGCTGTTACTTGCCATCTTATGATATGCATGCTGGTGCAGTACTTAGATAGGAAATCTGAGATTTACTCTCTGCTTCCATGTCCTCCTAGACACTAAGATGGCATATGGCATCATCTGTGCTGGGGCGGGTGATGCCAAAAGGCACAATTTTTCATGATTAAGAAGAATTAAGTTTTCATGTAATAAAATAGGAACTATTGGGATAATAATCATAAAACTTTCCAAGAATATAGATATAACATAGAGGGAAACATCTTAGGCGAAAGGCGAGATGCTACATCTATACAGTTCGGGTAGGAAGGTAGCATCCATCATACTCATTACCCCATTGTAATCATATCCACTTTGTAAATATTTCTTTACATGATGAACTAGTTGCCGAACGAGAAACCTGTATTTTTGTCACTTTAATGAGAGGCCTGAAAATCTGCCCTGCAGAGGTCCCTTTTGTACCTCCTTACAGTACTAATAAAAATTTAAAAAAATTAAAATTGGATAATGATATTGAGGGTGATATGTCCTACCATATGATAAGCTTCTCTTTTTTGTTAGCACATACATTCATCACATGGATGGTCTTCCATTTATGGCATATCAGCCGCTACATCTAGATAAAGTTTTAGATGATCTATCACCAGAGGTGACTCATAAGTAAACGGCTTATATGGTATAATAATACATTGTAAAACATATTACCACCCAAGCTTTCGAATTATTGTAATTATCCTGAGATCTCCAGTCCCCTGGTCGTATATAATGCCATCATTATTGCCATTAACCATTTAGTTCGGCTACAGGTACCGCCATTAAAGGGGTAATCTTCTCATTTCTGATGAGAGTGAGATCCCTAGGGATTTACCTATAGTTGGTCTGACTCTCTGGAAGTCGACCTGAGTTGCGGCACCCTCTACCTAATGTCAGATTTTATCACCTGCTGCACATCCCCAAGCTCAGTGTGGTTACACTGGCCACCAGAGCAAACGCCATTCCCTTAACATATTCATTTAGAGCTCTGTGCTTCTCTGTCTACTACTGAAATCCATCTGCTATCAATTATTGAAATTCATAAAGAGTATATCAGTATAGCTGACGATTGCGAAGTTACGTTGTTGGGGGAAACCTAGATGGTGATAAATATAGGTAGCAAAAGCTACTTCTATAATGAAGGTAGTTCTGGCCATTCATGAATCGATATTACGTGCGGTCAATATGAACACCATTATTGTTTGGCCAGTATTGGGTATCGTATCATATATCAGCAGGAAATAGACGGCATAGTAATTTCGCACCGGAAATCGAAGCAATTGCGAAGGTGACCAGGCCGTATCCAGGTTATGAACCTTAATCAACAAGGTGTCGTCTAAATTGATGTGACTGGTGGCTAATGCTGACTTGGCCTTGATCACGATGCAGGATAATGTGCATGCTCCACCAAAATTTCCTATCGTAGACCTCTGCAACACACTCCTGACATGCCATGACACTCCATGACAAGGGTCCAGTCTTGGGAAAAAAATCAAACATGCTCAATCTTGTCGTAGCCATGTCGGAAGGCTCCCGACAAGCTTCCAATCCTGGCCTTGTCTTGGCCTTGTCTTGGCCTTGTCGTAGAATCTTGTCGGGAACTGGGGTCCACCAACCATGACAAGGCTACGACAAGAGCCGACAAGAAAGTTCCTATTGGCGCATTGTCGCAGCCTTGTCGAGAGAAGAGGGGCTTTACGACAGTGGTGTCGGGGCGTGTCATAGACTTTGTTGGTTCCCGTAAAAAAGGCGTCCATGGTCCTGACACACAGTGATATCTAGGAAACCACAACACTCCACGACAAGGCCCCCGACAAGCTTCATGTCGCAGCCTGTCATGGCCTTGTCGTAGCCTCTTGTTGGGAACTAGGGTCCACCAACCACCACAAGGCTACGACAGGCCTTCCAATCGTTGGCCTGTCGTGGACCTTGTCGGGAACCCATTGTCGTAGCCTTGTCGTGGTTGGTGGACGCCCGCTTTTACCCTGACTTTCTTTCACCGGAACAATGTTTCTTCTATAATACTAGTCCATGATTGTTGACTTCTGACTTTTTTGCTTCAATTGAGATCAAGTGCACAGACGGGGATGGTTAGATGTCTACAAAAGCCGGGCTTTGCCTACAATATGGAAGAGTGGCGGTATAGGTCAGTCCGTATCATGTTATATCTCATCCCAGGTACTAGTTTCACCATTGTTAAAAGATAACCAGCGGGTTATTAGATAAAGTGTGAAAACTACGTTACGACCGTTGAGTTGTATTCAATTAAGTGATATCGATGTCATGACGAACCAACCGATCCGTGGCCAAGATTTGAAAATAGTCCCTGCTCCATGCATAAAGAAGACAATGACAAAAATCCAAGCAAGCGGTAGGAAAAGGTTGTGTTCTTTTGATACGCCTCGTGAATACATCTCTAATGACAAAAATCCACTTCAATTCACTTCAACAAGATGACAAAATGGTGACATGGGTTTTCATAACTAAATTTCTATGAGCGTATATGAATATATTTTGATAATCCAATGTCGTTGAAAGCTTAAGGTTTCAGATAAAGTATGGACTGCACCCGACCTGTAGAAATTCCGCCATTCTTTTGATGTGCAACATGATCTGACTCGGCTACGCATCGTAAGGATACAGAGCAACCAAAACTCACGGCATTATATCAGCTTAAATGTGTCTCGATGCAGTTCCTTCTTATGCATGCAAATCGATCAAAGTGGGGCTTCAGGTGGTGTCATGCCACTGTTTTTCCTGTATGTCTGTCAACCTCGTCTCATAGATTTAATCTTGTGATATGATTCTGATCCTGGCTGTGGCATACAACGTCACAAATAACAAAGCATAAGGAGTCTGATTTATATGCGGGAGAGAAGACGTAGTGATCAGTAACAAGAGACAAAGATGCTAAGATTCGCGAAAGGGCAGGTCTGAGGGTATAGAGAGACGTGTGGAGTTACCAAAACCAGCTGACCCTATCTATTATGTTGGCACGTTTAGAGTGTTGGCTAAGAGTCAATCACACTGCTATATGGATGTAAGAGGGTAGTCAGGCGATACAGGGGCATGGAAGATGCATTAGATATAAACCCCTCCCACCTCCCCCTTTGACCCAATAATCACCTGACTATGTGGCACCTTATAGCACGCACGTAACAAGAGCCTTTGCAGCTTTCTAACGTTGCCTTTATCCATCATAAATGCAGTAAGAACATCTGTCTCTATACTATCGCTCAAGTAATTGACGAATAAAAACACTATCTATCATATCTTATTCTCAATTCTAATCAAAGTATATGAACCATCTTTGCTTCACGTCCTGTATAAGTATTGTATATTATACAATGATTCTATCATGTTTTGTAGATTGTAACGAAGTTACATGTAACGAGATTGTATAAGGATTCGATATATCCAGGTATGTTTTATAATTGCCTCATGGTGGTCTCTAATCATGCCTATGAGAAGAAAAGAGATCCTATCAATGATGATACCAACACGCACGTGGTACTTGATGACAACTGCTCTACTCCACTCTACCTGTGCTGATGTATGTAAGTCAATACGCCACGCCTTATTGTTGAGCTCTGAGACACAACCGATATCTGCGCGCGTCCTACCTCATGCTTGTCGGCGAGTTCCTGTTCCTCCATGGTCCAGTTCTCACTCACATAGTCAAACACTCGGTCACTCCCTCTCTGCCTGGTGGTTATTGGTAATTAAGCCCTGTATCCGGACATCACGGTCTGTGGTCACATGTGAATGCAGGCCGCGTGCAGCCTTCCTCGTACACCGCGCTGTTTTGGAGCGCCGCGCGCCTTTCGCCTCAAACCACACTGCACACATGCGCACAGCGTCAGGAAATGTCGTCTGCTGCGCTGACACTCTTCAAGCGCAGGTTCTGGTGACGTTTCCGATCATCGTATCTGATCATGATTGGAGTAGGAAGTTTAGATATACAGAGGATGACATGAGAAGGGAGGTAGGGACTGAACTGAAGGATGAGTGACAGATAGTTATATAGAACGTCCTGACCATGCTGTACAAGTCACAGAACGAGATGCTAGTTTACCGTTTATACGGACCGAGGCATTTATGCCGAGTTCCGTACAAACGGTAAATTAACATCGAGTTCTGTGCCTTGTACAAGCATGGTTGGACGTTATATATTTACTATATACCCGAATTTAAAAAAAAATCAATTTCATTTTTCTTAACAACCAAAATTTTAATAAATGTGTATGGCTAGGTGGTCCGTATTTTAGTGTACGGACCAGTGGTCCGTACAGTATTTTTACGTCATATGCCAAAACGGTGCGTATTTACAGTATATACGGCATGGGTATATAGTAAATTGAAGAATGGGAGGATATGATATATATGATATGAACTTATGATATATAAACAAGAACAGACGAAAGGCGAGTATACAACTGGAGAAAGGGAGGTAGAGAGCGTAGGAAATGAAAGGGCAAGCGGGCTGAATAAGAGTGGCAGGCGAAAGAAAAAGAAGAAAATGATAGGACGTAGGAAGAGAGGAAGTAGAGTGAATATAAAGAGGAAAGCAAAGTGACAATGGGACGGAGAAATAAGAAGAGAATGTTTATTGTATAACAGAGGAATGTAGAAGGATGGAGGTTGGATGAATTTCTCAGATGAAATCTGCTGCCGAGGTAATTTTGGAGTGTCATTTTATGGTTTTCTGTTATGATGCAGTCTCCTACCGCGAAGTGACGTCTGGTTTCCTTGTGCTAAACAGACACAAGAAGAATTATTGGCGGAATAGCAAAGAACCCTGGCATTGTATAGAAGTTATCGATCCTTATAATGCACCAACCTTAGAAATAGAACTGTCGCAGAACTTATCACCCGGGTGTTTTGGCTGGAACGTGGCAGAAGGATGGCGGAGCAATAGACTTTGAAATAGTAAAGATCCCCCACCCCTGCCGAAACCGCAAGTAACAGTCTACGATAAACATTAGGCATCATTCCACCAGTGTGGAACATGTAACCATTAAGTTAGACCTGTTTGGTATCGGAGCATGTCAATATGTGTATAAGTAATTCTATCCGACAGAAACTGTTCATATTGATCCAGGCCTGGGTGCTCACATGTGCCACATTCAATCAATCTGTCCTATGATGCTGAAAACCTGCACTCCGGGTAACCATGATGATTGACCGAATGCGGGATTGATAAATAGGAAGAAAATGCAAAATTTGGGAAATTTATTCAGTCAGTCAGGAATTGGTGAACTGTAGACGGAAGTGAACAGTTCATGTAGATAAGATGAAATAATACGCCACCCTTTGTATTTGAATTTTTTATGGGATGAAAGGTATAAAATATGTGCCGGCATCACAGCGAGGGCAGAGCGATGGCATCACGAATGTTCCCCTGGAAGGTGGCTTTGGCCCACTAGATTCACATCGACTACAGCTATTGACACTATGTAAGGAGGTCAGGGTGAAGGTCGTGATTTGCTATGAATGCAGTCATTGGCTGCTGTGACAAAGAACAGCTTCTATATTCCTTATATGGCAGTTAATGGAGTGGGGAAACTCCATGTAAGCATGGGTTGGCACTCGGCAGAGCGAATTATAAGACGGTACCATTTTTTTTTTTTTTTTGGTAATTGTTTATTGACCAGTAAGGTTGACATTCAAGGTGGTACTCCTTGATCTTCCACATCAATAGGTCACATAGATAGATACATACAGTCAGACAGAGCAAAAAGCAAACTGGACAAGCACATCAGATCAGACAGAACAAACGACAGACAAGACAGTCAAGAAGACAAAATATATATGCAAATTCAAAACAGTAAGATTTTTAGCTTTACAAAATATTTATCTTTCGGTGATAGGGCACTCCTGTGGGAAAAGGACATCCAAGTATGAAATTTATAGTTTAAGTTACCATACAAAAGTTGTTAATATAGTTCATGTTTGACTTTTGATTTAAAACTATTGCCAATGTTGGCAAGTTGTGTGTCTGCTATTAATCTATCCCATAATGTGCTTCCCAAATACAGAGGTGATTTTTTATAGATTTCAAGATTCGGTTTTTCAGTCTTGATTTTACATTTGGTATTACTTCGGAGATTCCTCTCCCCTACTTCAAACACATTTCTTATATCCAACGTCCACCATGGTCACCAGACCCTCCCGTACTGCAACCATTACGGCTCATAAGTTAGCAATAATGATTGGCTCAATGCAGGAGTGTCTGAAAAATTGAGTAAATTTATTTATTCAGTCTAGAATTAGTTAACAACTGCACATGGTTGTGATCCGTTCATATAGATGAGATAAGATACTCCAAGTTTGTAAGAGTCTCAGCTACAGTTTGAAGATTGGTGATGGAGAGAGGAAAAGGGAAGCTTGGAGAATTACAGAGCCCCAAAACACTGTGAAGAAGCCGTAGAGGGAAAGTAAGCATGTAAAGATGAGCAGTTTCCAGAGTTGGACGGCTGCCCCAGCAAGTCGGCCATCCTGAAGCAGCCCCTCAGGTGAGAAGCACTGTATCCTCTGGGCGAGTGTGATCAGGCCAAGCAAGGGGTCTAGAATGCACAAAGCTGGGACCTGTTTCAGTAGGCTCGTGACATTAGGCCTAGACAGACATCAACAGCGGCACCAACAGTGCAAGCAACAGCGGAAAAAGACTAGCAAATATCAGAAAAACAGAGCGCCCAATCTTCTGCATATTTGGAACGATTATAGGTCATATGTATCTCCTACTCATGTTAAAGTATCATTGCTTAATTCCTACGAGAAGTGAGTGAGACTCCGCGTGTCATCGATTGCAATCTTGTGATCTGTCCGTATGGTGTCACAGACGCCATCTAGACATGTCACGAAACTAGTGAAACAGGTCCCTGGACTCTTTATGATCCCCCACCCATAGGGAGCCACACCCCTTTCTTGTTGTGAATTATCATGCAGCCGGGGCACCGCCTGGAGCCAAGAGAGGCACCGCCTTGCAGAAACTGTGAGAAGTGCCAGCTGCTCAGCCCCGGAAGATTCAGCAATGCGGGGAGTGTGGAAGCATTGATGTGCTGATGCTGAGGCTAAAGTAAATACAATGTGGAGCGAGTTGTCCTGGATGTCCCTTCCCCCAGGGTGGAGAAAGATAGGCAGGGCTTGTAAGAATAACAAGCCTCTAGCACTAGAGCGGCCAGCTGCAGGGAGCTTGCATGGAAGAAGAAAGGAGACCCTGAGACAAGCTGCCCAGGAGAGCAACCAAATTGAGACACACTTGATGCTGGTTGTGCCATGTTATGGGCAATGTGTAAAGCCGGACACCCAGGCTGAGTCTGCAGGGGCCCATAAGCATGATCAATGCTACTGTTGTACATCAACAATACAAACCCCTACCCCCTTAAAAAGGTGTCCTCGCATGTGGTCATTATGGGTCAGTTCTTAGCGAGTTCCTTGGAAATATGTGCAGGTGCCTCATATTTCGCTCCAAGTGCAATAGCACGCAAGAGAGGAACAAGAAGGCAGCCGCCCGAGGCCCTCCTGTGTTGCCAACTAACCCGGCGTTTACACTAGACGATTCTGGCCGGCGATTCTTGTATTTTAAACCTCCTGACGACTTTCAGCAATAAAAAGCTAGAAATCGTCTAATGTAAATGCCAAGCGTGTGGCGACTGCAGATCGACTGATTACGTCAGATTACTCAATTTGGCACCACCTCACGACTATTGAAAACGCTCTGACGCTGGCGACTATTTCAAGCCGGTTTGAAATAGTCGTCTACATAGGCGGCGATTCTGTGAAAACTCATAGTCGTCAGTGTGAACGCTCAAGGAAATTCTGAGATCGACGACTTTTGCAGTGGACATAGCCACCACCTGACGCCTATTGGCTGACGATCTACAGTCGTCACATATTTAGTCGTCTAGTGTAAACGCCGGGTAAGACGTGCAAACTTTCCAGTCAGCCAGCATACGGTCACGAGAGCGGTCGTCCCATATAGCATGAGATGGACATAGCCGATAGGTATGTAACGATGCCTCACAGGGATGTAAGAACCCCTGAAAAACACCCCAAAACTCATGTAAATCATGGCCACAGAACAAAATCTATGCCGCCTTGGCAGTTCAGTGACATCCAGAGTGCTCCACTGAGCAATCAGGTGCGGTGGCATTTGGCAGAACGAATCGTCAAGCAGTGCTGTGGTCGCCGGGCCCCCTGCTCTGCAACTATTACGGCTCACAGTTTTGCAGTAACAGAAAATCTCCCAAGGTGAGTATTATCTTCCTTATATGGAAAAGATCCTGGGCTGGATTTCTTGGAATGTGTGATAGATCCCCTCCGCCTGTGTTCAATCTTCAAACTGCCAATCTACCATGCATGGAAGTCTCATTTTGTAATGAACTAACATGATTAGGACCATGGTACCCCTTAAAGATGAAGTACAGGAATGAGTCTTTATGACAATTTCATGAAAAATAAAGACCAGCCTCTCACACAGTGAGAGAACGGGTCTGTGTGTGACAGCCGTCGCGACCAGTCAGGTCGGCAGCAGGGTCTGTCAGGGGGTATAATAAGGCAGGTGGGACGGGGTCTACAGCTCATCATATGCATGGATCACAACAAGTAAGAAGTCGGTCATGGTTGGCCATGACCATGCATATCATGTGAGTCCAATTATTTCATTCAATATGAGAAATTGTGGGCCATAATCAGGGTGATAAACAGACAGACACAGATACACTGACACAGATAGGAAGATATAGAGACATACAGATACAGTATGCACACATAGAATCACATAGGTCGACAAATAAACTTAACATATATACTACACCTTGTTAAACCCCGTGAAACTTCCCCTTGTCATCACCATCAGTTCAAATTTAGGTTGTTAATATTGTTGTATATATATCTTAATTAACATGTATCTTGCACTTCTTTATAATTTCAATCACGTGTTTGTTGCACTTGTTACAAAATATAGTAGAAATGTGACGAAAACGATATAATGAGAGTAAAATAGAGATTAGGGAAAGCGAGCTGTCACAGGGATGATGGAAGATCGAAGTCTTTTTGTACTGCCGAATCAACCCAATAAAAAAATAAATAAATAAATTAAAAAAAAAAAAATTGTGTGTGACAGACACACATGTGCTCACAGCTCCAGTCACACACACACAGAGGCAGGCATGGCTCTACAGACACTGGTAAAACACACAGATTCATACAGTATAATGGCCCAATCCAAATCTATAAGGTATAACTTTTATATATCATAATTTATTATACTCATTCAAACAATATGCCATGTTGTGTAGTTGTGTATTCCAGTCTCACCCTACTAAATACAGCCAGGTACATGTGCTCTCACTGAGACTCGTGAAGCGTAGACAGTGCTCAGAATGGTTATATAGGTGGTCCAGGTCAGACACTACGGGTCAGGTCGTCGCAACCGGACCCTACACATCACCCGATGTATGCACCTGTCAGCCCCGATCTGCGTGTGCTTGACGGCCGTGTGGGCGGAGCTTATTTTTTAGGATTAATTAACAGAGCTTAATTGCTTTATATAAGCTTTAACCTTGTAATGTTCAGTACAATTACACCTGAACTCTCAAATCTTGATTTGTCAATACATAACAGCTCTTGGTCATTAGTATCATTATGCTATCAATTTAACATGGTGACCACCCACGAAGTGTCAGGTACACGTGTCTCGGCTAAATTAAGACAGCAATAGCGTAAAGTGACGTATACTTATCAATGTTAATTGGAGAACGCACCTGGTAGAATGATACACAGGTGTATAAAAGCAATAGCAGTTTTGCCATTATCGCCTTTATTACTCCATATTTCTATGTCCATTGCCTTTCATTAATCACAGAGCTGAAAATTCCTCCCAGCACTTCTGTAAATGGTTATAGATGATGTAATGACGTAAGTTGAATACAAATCATTTCAAAACTGATATCAGATTAATACGTGTTATTATTACAAGTTGTAACCATTTTACCCAAAATCTTAGATTAGAATTTTGCGATAATTTTTCTGATCTCGTGCTTTTAACAAATGGTCTTATAGGCTTAAGAGAAATGATTCCTAAATTGCATAATAATGTCATTTGATGAATCAAAAATGACATGGATGTCTTGCTAGATACTTCTCTCTTTGGCTTTTTTTGTGTAGTAGGAGCACTGCGCTCAAGAAAGTCCAGATTTTTCTCATCTCTCATCTATCACCTCTCTTGTCTCATCTCGCATCTTTTTTCTTAACAGTTTCTAGATAGACAGTACAGGACAGTTTGGATTCGATGGTACTACACACATTCTGTCAGCGAATTTAAAAGATCACAGGTTTTTCTATCAATAACCTTATGCCTCTCCATAAATGTCATTTGTGATATCAGTCACTTGATACAGGGATTTATTATCACTTACGCTCTAACCGTATTTAATGCTGGACGATTGTTAATCTAACTTTTATCCTACAAATCACGGTGGCGCTACCTGGTTATTTCAAATATTGTCAATTACCAGACAAAACTGGTTACATGCTCCGTGTTCCTGTAAGTATGTATCCTAGTGAATTGATACAAAATTTGGAGATAAACCTAGAATATTTAATGGTCATCAATTATATTTTATGCTAAATGCAAATGCCGTTCTATTAATGGTGATCTGTTGTTAAATTGGAGCCTTTTCTAGACATCGCAAGTCTGTGCTCAACCCACCTAAATGCAATTGTGACCAACTGAAGAGGTTAATGGACATCCGAGGAGAACGGAGTGGCGCCACCTGGCGCTTACGAGACGCATTCCGGATACAGCGCCATCTAGCATATCGCGGCCGTTGTGACGTCATGCCGCACGCTCATCAAAGACTCCTTTGAACATTTTACATGATCCTGCTATTTCGCCGACAAAGTTTAGTTTTCGCGCATCTGCGACGCCTGAAGATGCCTCCGAAGAAAACGGCCACGGGCAAGACCCAGAAAATCGCGAAAAAGACATCGGCAGGGGAGAATAAGACGGTCAAGATGGACAAGAAAATTGAGGATCTGAGTTGCGAAATGCGGACTATGAAATCTGCGCTAATGGCGTTCACTCAGGCGGCAGCCTCTAGGTCCCAGGCGGCAGCCTCGCCCCCTAGGCCTGCAAACGATTCTGCGATGACAGTTCAACAAGGTACGCCATCGACGCCTACGGGTCCCCAGATGCGGGGATTTGATTTACATCGACCTACTAAAACGGTAAGTGCTGCTCCAACGGCTGCAAACGACGGTTTCGCAGCATCCATGTTATCGCACCCCTGGATACCAAGGGACGCTCCCAGCCTAGGCGTCTCATACCATGACCAATCCATCGATGACCAAGTGTGTTTATTGCTCCAATCTACGGCTCATGTTCTACAGCCAAACAGAGGTAAATTCATTATCCCTTGCCACTATGTTTTATTGCCCAGCCGTAAAGACCATATGAACTTGGGGACCGTTAATTTGCAAGAGCATATCTGGGGGATCCTCCGCATCGTGGACGATGCGGCGGTGCCCCCTACCGTCAAACCTCACATTCTGTCCCACCTCAGGGAGCCGTTCGCCGGTGGAGCGAAGAAATATTCATACGGGTAGCGGAAGGTCGTTTCGCCAGGGGATGGGAGGATTCCGAGCAAATCCAACATCTACGCACGGCGATTTCTCGTTCTGAAAGTTCCAGAGTTTGCCGCGCGGTGGAGGCACCAGCGGCAAAAAAGAAAAACAAATCGCCGGGCGCCTCTTCAGCCCACCCCCCCTGCAAAGTGTACAACAGCGAAGGGGGTTGCGCTGTCACCCCCCCTCACTCCACAAGCGGGAGAACTGTAGTTCACTGTTGCTCATACTGTTTCGACAACTTTGGCGTTCACCATGCTCACAGTTTCGTGGATTGCCGCATAAGGGCTCGGCATGAGGCCGCCGGCGGCAGTCACGCTTCTAGTACGCCCTTTCGCAGGCAGGAAGGGGGACGACCTGCCGCCACCAAGAACTCAACTTAGCTCGCTCCAACAGGGGGAGCGTCTCCCGGGGGGCGGGGCGGACAACCCCCCCCTGGCAAGTCCAGTTGACGCCTCTGCCGCCGAAGTGTGGCGCCCCCCCCTCGGACGAGTTTCGTGAGCACTTCCCCACGGAGGCGGTGCTTTACAATGCTATATGAGCTGGAGGGGACTACAACTACCGAGCTGCTCGCTGTGAGGTTCCATCGGGCCTACTGGTAGACCGTTGGGCCAAACTCCTCATTCACTACCACGACACCGAGCTGTGCGATTGACGTCGCTACGGCTGGCCGATTAGCTTCAACCAGGCCCGTTGGCCCCTCTCTACGTTCAACAATCACGCATCAGGGAGGTCACAGGGTGCTGCACTTGCTGCTTTCGCCGAAAAAGAGCTACATCTCGGGGGGCTGACGGGCCCCCTCGTCCACCTCCCGTTCCGCCAGTGGACTCAAGTCTCCCCGCTTCTCACCCGTCCCAAAAAGGGGGGGGAGGGGGTTCGGGTCATACTGGATTTATCCTTCCCACCTGGTCAGGCGGTCAACGACGCCATAGCCCCTGCCTACTATCTGGGGTCTCCCGCCGCATACACTCTCCCCGGCGAGGGGGATTTGATCGAGGAGATTCTCGCGGTAGGCCCTACGGCTCACGTCTGGTCCGCAGACCTCTCCAGGGCGTATCGCCAACTGCGGATCGACCCCATCGACGCACCCCTACTGTGCTTCCGTGTGGGGGGGTCTTTCTACATGGAGCGATGCCCCCCCGTTTGGTTGCCGCACCTCCTCCATAGCGTGTCAGCGCACAACGAACGGGGTTGTCTACATGATGCGCTCACGTGCACGGCATTGTCTCGCATATCTGGACGATTTTGCGGGCGTTGCCGCAGGGAGGGGCGCCTCTCAGGAAGCGTACGACCACTTTCTGTGGTTAGCCGACCATCTGGGCCTGCAACTGGCCACAGAGAAGTGCCAGCCCCCCACCCGCCGCCTCACCTGGTTGGGTTTCTTGTTGGACATCGATGTGTCCACTGTCTCCATTCCTCCCGGCAAGCTCGCAGATGTCTTGGAGGTGTGTCACGAGTGGGGGGGCGCTCCCACGCATTTCGCCACCAGCTCCAGTCCCTTCTCGGCCGTCTCGTCCACGTCAGCCACTGCGTCCGCTACGCACACCATTTCATGACACGCCTCTTCTAGGCCCTACGGGCGTCACAGGGCGCCACAGTCATCACCGTAGGTCGGGAAATGAACGCGGACATCGCGTGGTTCCGCGCTTACGCGACGTCCTCGAACGGGCGTCACTACTTCGGCCAGCCCGACGCCTCTACTGACCTACACGTCGACATCTCCGCAGTAGGCGCCACGGCTTATCTGGAGGGTGCCGCCGTCAGGTGGGAGTGGACCGCCATCGACTGCGACGTCCCCTCGGACGGCCACTCTCGCCACGCCTACGCCTTGGTCGTGGCACTTCATTTCCTCACTCCTCATGCCCCCCCGGGCACCACCATCCGGGTCCACGCCTCCCACGCAGGCATCCTTGCCCCCCTCGCCTCGGGGGTCATCAAGAACGGCCGAATAGCCGCATGCGCGTGGCAAATTTGGCTCGACGCCGCCCTCAGAGACACCGATGTGCTTCCGGGGGGGGTGGGGGGGCTCCCCCCCTCGACGCACGTGCCGAGTCACGTCGATGTCCCTCCTCTCACAGATCTCTTCAATATTGGTTTGTAAATTGCAGGCACACCACTCGACCTACACGCCCAGATGAGGGCTTCCCATGTCGCCGCCCTTGCCCCCTCCACACACAGGAACAGGGAGGTGCAAGCGCGGCGGTACATCCGCTTCGCAACCGGGCACGCCGAGGACCACTTCCGTCCTACGGTTCTGGAGGCGTGCTTATACATCCAGCACCTGGCGGATACACTGTCGTCACCCGGGGCCCGCGCTTGACTCTCGGACCATGGAGGTGACGCCAGCTCTTTCGACTCGTGACAGGCCGCGGCCGTGGTGCGCGGCACGGGGCTACAGTCAGCTCACATCCTACGCCGCGCCCCTCCAATCACCATGGATATGTTGTCGTTGATCGCCTCCCAGGCGGCATCCCTCACGACCGGGGTTCTCGTCAAGGCCGTGGCGCTCGTCGCTTTTTTCTCCCTCCTCCGCGCTTCAAATCTCTTCGCACCACCTCTGGGGAGCCGCCAATCTTCTCACACGCTTTTGCGCGCCGACGCGGTCCTTCAGGACAGCCGTTTAGCTCTCACTGTACGGTCAGCTAAAACCAAAGGACCCGGCCGCCCTCCGGCCGTTATTATCTTGGAACCATCTGACGACCGGGCCTTGTGCGCCGTCAGGGCATGGAGATCTTATGTAGTGGCCGCCCCTGCGCGGCCGTTGGACCCCATGTTCCTGCTACGACCGGCGGAGCCGTTTTCGGCCTCCCAGTTTACCGCGGTCGTACGTTGCCTCCTGCAACGAGCTGGTTTCCCCCACGCAGACGAGGTGACTCCTCACTCGTTCCGTAGGGGGGGTGCCCAATTTTTTCATTCCCATGGCATGCCGGCCACAGACTTACAGCGTCTAGGCACCTGGTCATCTTCGGCAGCCATGGCACCCTACCTTGTATAATGTTTCAGACTTTCAGCTTGGTATCAAATTTTCTGACATTATACTGTTTATACCAGTTTGAGTCCTTCGTTCATTCTGGGCATGTATTTTATACTGTGTGATACCGTTCTGTCATACCTCCCTTTCTCGGTAATAAAATTTACCAAATGCCTTCGACGAGTTTTTGGTCATTATTGAAATCCATCGCTGGGTTAGATTCCGGGATTTGCCTTAGTCATACTCTGATTTTACTATACTACTTGCGTTTCTCAGTGGTGGCAAGCGGTCGCAGACAAGGTGCCTATGTACCCAGACACGTTGTAAGGCCTGGCGTCCACCTACTGCGATAGAAATTTAGATCTACCGATGTGGCACCGATACAAAAAGGTTACCCATGGCCGTTGGTCAGGGGTGGTCATTGCTCCCCCTGGTGTTCCCCCCTCTCGCGCGACACGAGCGCCCCTCCTGCCCCCTAGCGGCTTTCACACGTACTGCGCAGTCACGAGCGCGGCCACGCCATCGGTCCCGGTCTCACTTCTTCTCTAGCTGTACTGCAGTACACACCTACTCCAGTCTTTCTCGTCTTTTTGGCCACGTGCTCGCAGCCTCATACTCCACGAGTACAGGCCGGCACGTCCATTCTATCACGAGGAACACGCATCACGAGTGAGGAGAAGAGACCAACATGGGTCCACCGAATACGCGCAGTAATCCCGTCGCTGGACCATCCCAAGGACCAGACACAGAAGGTACGGTCTCAGACTCGAGACAAACGGGCACGGACCACGTGGCGTCGGTCTCCGACAACGGGTCGACCGTTAAGTCCTCGAGGATGACCGCCCTGGAGAACAAGATGGATACCATGATGGAGGCAATCAACAGAATGTCTCACCAACGATCCTCGTCCCGGGCTTCGAGGTCGAGGCCGCCGACGGAACCGACAGCCGTGGAGGCCCGGACCAGGGAATGGGCGAACGAGCAGACCGCACGGCTACCACCACCGAGGCAGCTGCGGGAGCAGTACGTGCCGGAGGATTTGCTACAAAGGGAGCTAGACCGTGAGGCCCTATGACATGAGAGAACGGCTGGTAAGTTGGCCTCAGATTTGACCACCTCTCGTTTAATTTCCAAGCCGTTCATGTTTGTGGACCGTGAGGGCATATATACCCTCAGTCAGAAACTCGAGGTCAGGGGTATGCTGGGCCCCCTCGAGTACATCAGTGCTTTCCTGGCTCTCATGGAGGACGACCGTGCTACCCAGGAGTGTGACCGTAAGGATATGTATCGCCACCTCCATCAGGTCTCCGTGGACGCGCAGGCACGGCCGTGGGCCGGCGTGCGCCGTTGGTCCAACTTCATTTTTGACCAGGTGGAGGCAGGACGTATTTATTGGTCGGATCATGTACGAATCCAGGATGAACGGGTTCGTCTGGCCATGACCCCTACGGCTGGGAACGGTGCGAGTCAAGGAGGAGAGAAGTCCGGAGGGCACGAGCTGCCATGCCGGGCATACAACTCGGAGAGGGGGTGTCGGCAGCGCAACGGCCACCAGGAGCGGGGAATTAAATGGTTACATGTTTGCTCCTTCTGCGACTCGGTCGGCAGGATGTGCACACACTCCATCCACGCCTGTAACCGCAAGCTATCGTACGGCGTGGGGTACGACAGTACTCTGCCCACACCGACACCCACACCACACCGGACGCACCACGCCGGACACTCGGGGAGCGATGCCCCCCCGTTTGGTTGCCGCACCTCCTCCATAGCGTGTCAGCGCACAACGAACGGGGTTGTCTACATGATGCGCTCACGTGCACGGCATTGTCTCGCATATCTGGACGATTTTGCGGGCGTTGCCGCAGGGAGGGGCGCCTCTCAGGAAGCGTACGACCACTTTCTGTGGTTAGCCGACCATCTGGGCCTGCAACTGGCCACAGAGAAGTGCCAGCCCCCCACCCGCCGCCTCACCTGGTTGGGTTTCTTGTTGGACATCGATGTGTCCACTGTCTCCATTCCTCCCGGCAAGCTCGCAGATGTCTTGGAGGTGTGTCACGAGTGGGGGGGCGCTCCCACGCATTTCGCCACCAGCTCCAGTCCCTTCTCGGCCGTCTCGTCCACGTCAGCCACTGCGTCCGCTACGCACACCATTTCATGACACGCCTCTTCTAGGCCCTACGGGCGTCACAGGGCGCCACAGTCATCACCGTAGGTCGGGAAATGAACGCGGACATCGCGTGGTTCCGCGCTTACGCGACGTCCTCGAACGGGCGTCACTACTTCGGCCAGCCCGACGCCTCTACTGACCTACACGTCGACATCTCCGCAGTAGGCGCCACGGCTTATCTGGAGGGTGCCGCCGTCAGGTGGGAGTGGACCGCCATCGACTGCGACGTCCCCTCGGACGGCCACTCTCGCCACGCCTACGCCTTGGTCGTGGCACTTCATTTCCTCACTCCTCATGCCCCCCCGGGCACCACCATCCGGGTCCACGCCTCCCACGCAGGCATCCTTGCCCCCCTCGCCTCGGGGGTCATCAAGAACGGCCGAATAGCCGCATGCGCGTGGCAAATTTGGCTCGACGCCGCCCTCAGAGACACCGATGTGCTTCCGGGGGGGGTGGGGGGGCTCCCCCCCTCGACGCACGTGCCGAGTCACGTCGATGTCCCTCCTCTCACAGATCTCTTCAATATTGGTTTGTAAATTGCAGGCACACCACTCGACCTACACGCCCAGATGAGGGCTTCCCATGTCGCCGCCCTTGCCCCCTCCACACACAGGAACAGGGAGGTGCAAGCGCGGCGGTACATCCGCTTCGCAACCGGGCACGCCGAGGACCACTTCCGTCCTACGGTTCTGGAGGCGTGCTTATACATCCAGCACCTGGCGGATACACTGTCGTCACCCGGGGCCCGCGCTTGACTCTCGGACCATGGAGGTGACGCCAGCTCTTTCGACTCGTGACAGGCCGCGGCCGTGGTGCGCGGCACGGGGCTACAGTCAGCTCACATCCTACGCCGCGCCCCTCCAATCACCATGGATATGTTGTCGTTGATCGCCTCCCAGGCGGCATCCCTCACGACCGGGGTTCTCGTCAAGGCCGTGGCGCTCGTCGCTTTTTTCTCCCTCCTCCGCGCTTCAAATCTCTTCGCACCACCTCTGGGGAGCCGCCAATCTTCTCACACGCTTTTGCGCGCCGACGCGGTCCTTCAGGACAGCCGTTTAGCTCTCACTGTACGGTCAGCTAAAACCAAAGGACCCGGCCGCCCTCCGGCCGTTATTATCTTGGAACCATCTGACGACCGGGCCTTGTGCGCCGTCAGGGCATGGAGATCTTATGTAGTGGCCGCCCCTGCGCGGCCGTTGGACCCCATGTTCCTGCTACGACCGGCGGAGCCGTTTTCGGCCTCCCAGTTTACCGCGGTCGTACGTTGCCTCCTGCAACGAGCTGGTTTCCCCCACGCAGACGAGGTGACTCCTCACTCGTTCCGTAGGGGGGGTGCCCAATTTTTTCATTCCCATGGCATGCCGGCCACAGACTTACAGCGTCTAGGCACCTGGTCATCTTCGGCAGCCATGGCACCCTACCTTGTATAATGTTTCAGACTTTCAGCTTGGTATCAAATTTTCTGACATTATACTGTTTATACCAGTTTGAGTCCTTCGTTCATTCTGGGCATGTATTTTATACTGTGTGATACCGTTCTGTCATACCTCCCTTTCTCGGTAATAAAATTTACCAAATGCCTTCGACGAGTTTTTGGTCATTATTGAAATCCATCGCTGGGTTAGATTCCGGGATTTGCCTTAGTCATACTCTGATTTTACTATACTACTTGCGTTTCTCAGTGGTGGCAAGCGGTCGCAGACAAGGTGCCTATGTACCCAGACACGTTGTAAGGCCTGGCGTCCACCTACTGCGATAGAAATTTAGATCTACCGATGTGGCACCGATACAAAAAGGTTACCCATGGCCGTTGGTCAGGGGTGGTCATTGCTCCCCCTGGTGTTCCCCCCTCTCGCGCGACACGAGCGCCCCTCCTGCCCCCTAGCGGCTTTCACACGTACTGCGCAGTCACGAGCGCGGCCACGCCATCGGTCCCGGTCTCACTTCTTCTCTAGCTGTACTGCAGTACACACCTACTCCAGTCTTTCTCGTCTTTTTGGCCACGTGCTCGCAGCCTCATACTCCACGAGTACAGGCCGGCACGTCCATTCTATCACGAGGAACACGCATCACGAGTGAGGAGAAGAGACCAACATGGGTCCACCGAATACGCGCAGTAATCCCGTCGCTGGACCATCCCAAGGACCAGACACAGAAGGTACGGTCTCAGACTCGAGACAAACGGGCACGGACCACGTGGCGTCGGTCTCCGACAACGGGTCGACCGTTAAGTCCTCGAGGATGACCGCCCTGGAGAACAAGATGGATACCATGATGGAGGCAATCAACAGAATGTCTCACCAACGATCCTCGTCCCGGGCTTCGAGGTCGAGGCCGCCGACGGAACCGACAGCCGTGGAGGCCCGGACCAGGGAATGGGCGAACGAGCAGACCGCACGGCTACCACCACCGAGGCAGCTGCGGGAGCAGTACGTGCCGGAGGATTTGCTACAAAGGGAGCTAGACCGTGAGGCCCTATGACATGAGAGAACGGCTGGTAAGTTGGCCTCAGATTTGACCACCTCTCGTTTAATTTCCAAGCCGTTCATGTTTGTGGACCGTGAGGGCATATATACCCTCAGTCAGAAACTCGAGGTCAGGGGTATGCTGGGCCCCCTCGAGTACATCAGTGCTTTCCTGGCTCTCATGGAGGACGACCGTGCTACCCAGGAGTGTGACCGTAAGGATATGTATCGCCACCTCCATCAGGTCTCCGTGGACGCGCAGGCACGGCCGTGGGCCGGCGTGCGCCGTTGGTCCAACTTCATTTTTGACCAGGTGGAGGCAGGACGTATTTATTGGTCGGATCATGTACGAATCCAGGATGAACGGGTTCGTCTGGCCATGACCCCTACGGCTGGGAACGGTGCGAGTCAAGGAGGAGAGAAGTCCGGAGGGCACGAGCTGCCATGCCGGGCATACAACTCGGAGAGGGGGTGTCGGCAGCGCAACGGCCACCAGGAGCGGGGAATTAAATGGTTACATGTTTGCTCCTTCTGCGACTCGGTCGGCAGGATGTGCACACACTCCATCCACGCCTGTAACCGCAAGCTATCGTACGGCGTGGGGTACGACAGTACTCTGCCCACACCGACACCCACACCACACCGGACGCACCACGCCGGACACTCGGTTCGCGCCGCCGACACCAAAGCACTCCCACAACAGAGTTAAAAAAACGGACCGGACGCGCCCCGCGAGTGAGCGAGGCGCGTCGCTCGCCCCCCCCCGCCCAGTACGTCCGCACCACAGCGGAAGGGGGGCTTAACAATCAAAGGGTGCATCAGGGGTGACGCAACACCCCACGTGTCAACAACACCTCCCGCCGGACACGTGGCGAACACAAAGGACGCTTACGACACGCCCACTGAATCCACTCCCAGTATTATCGGTGATAGCGTGTACAGCGAGCAATTGCCTCGGCAATTGCCCCGGGGAGAGATGGACACAGCCGCTCCACCAGACTTCTCGGCCATCAGGGAGTTATCATGTATTGTATCACGTACAATTAACATTTATATTGTATATCATATTTTCTTATCATAATTGACCGTTACTCTATTTGTCAATTACAGTTACCTTATTACTCATATTAATATCATATTCATATGTCGTCCAATAAGGTCGGCATAAAATTTTACCCATATAAAATTCAATAAAATTTTATGTTCCCAAGCCCCTGCTTCTCTCCTTTTATCCAGGGTAGGGGTAATGGCAAATATAGGAGACATATCGGGAATGTGACAAATGTCTAGACATGCCAATCTACCATGCATCGTAAGGGTTTTTATCGGTGCCTAATCGCAGAAACGTGGTCAACTGCCCCCATATTAGGTGACCTATAGACTCAATTTTGATTTTTTTTTTATCGGGAGGTGCATCGTAGACCATATCGGAGCTATATCGTAGTAGGTGGACGCCGGGCCTAACGTAACTGTTATATCATATCTAGAATGTATTACGAATCTAACCTGGTTCTTCCAATCTGTTTACACTAAAGTCGACTACACATAGGTCTACCACGTATTCCTTAGACTTCACTTACGTCAGAGATATAGCACAACACAATGTATAATACCATAGATCCCCCATTTTGTATTCATGCTATGGAAAGAACTCAGGATTTAAGGGTAATATTCTAAGGAATCTACATTATGCTAGTTCTATGGGTACCACTCGGGCACGGTGGTATGTGGTCGTAGTAGCGAAGCTTTGGATGACTATCAGTCATGTCCGTCCATTCATATTTGTCTTCTTCTAGGATCCCCAAGCGATATTGGTGTACATAAAGATTCTAGAGTAAAACTTGCTCATTGATATTTTCAGCGCACTTCCACATTCAGGTAGCGGTAATCTTCATTGGCCTCATCATGATGGATTGGTTCCAACATGGTTCCATGAGTGACTTGGTCATAGGACAATGGCTGCCATGCCCTGACAAGGCTTACGTAATTCCTTTAGTAGGTTCCCTGGGGGTGATACGTAATTCCTTTAGTAAGTCCTTCGGAGGTGATCCGTCCCGAGAGGTGTATTCTTACCTTTGTATTCCAGACATGACCAGTTCAGGTAGGCTGTCCCTAGGGAATATAGTTTGTCTATAGCTATTCACAGATTCACTTTCAATCATGCACCATTCATCTCGAGATGTAGAGACCTTGGGGCCATTTGATAAAATTCTGTGTAAGCCAGGATATAATGTTCTAAAGATCCAAACAATGGAATGTGTCAATAGGGGTGAAGGACGAGGGAACATAGACACAGGGAAGCTGAAGGCATCACCCTGTTAACGGACATCTATTAATTGTACACGCTGTAAATATAATTCCAGCTAGGGGATTCTTCACGAGGCAACAACATCAAACACCTCAGGCCGACCCTTGTTCACACAGTACCACTAGACTTTAACCTACTGCTATGATCAATAAAAGTTCCACATGAGGAATTAACACTGTTATGATATTATGATGCTAAAATGAATATGGAGTCGTGACAATTGATTAACAATTGATGTTGAGCCCCATTAGGTTACATTTGTGCAAATAGGAATAATGTAAGAATTGTCGTCGGTGAGAAAAAGGCTTTGTTTTTAGTGAAAAAGTGAAGGTCGCGACTGAGCTGTAGTAGGTATTGTGAGCCTGCCACTGATCATATGTGCTCGTTTTGAATTACTCAGTGAGATGAATAGTCACCAGGTGAAATTATTTTCCCCGTTTAGACCTGGAAGTGTGCCTTAAATGAGGAAAATAGACAGTGGGTGGTGCCAAAAGCCAGAATCCGCGTTTAGAATCGTCAGGTCAAAACACCATATCTTTTCATGAAGTGGGGACCCTTCCCGTGTGAATACTCACCCTAGGACTCGGGACTCTTGATAACCAAGTGCATTCTGAGAAAACAAGTAAGGGGTGTAAATGAATTATGATCTTTCTTGCTGGCTTCCTGGCAAAGTTTGATATTTATTTGACCACCCGGTGAACATCCTGATGTGAATTGGAGTTATGCCACAGCCCTTAGACTTCGGAACTCTACATCCCAGTCGTGGATATATTTGTCTGACCCTATAAATTTCAAAAATGCTTATAATCAAAATTTCTACACTGCGGATTTTTCAGCGAGAATTGGCCCTATCAATCTCCAGTCTCAGAGAAATTAAACCCAGCCATTCAGATGGGGAGAATCAATGTGGTTCATGAATTCCTACCTGTGAATTCCACTTGGCCGACAGTGTTGGCTTTAATTAGAGGAATCTTACAGATGTAGTTGGGGCTTGATAATGAATACAAAATGAGACTTGAAAGATTTTACGTGGTGAAAATCCAAGTACAACGTGCAGAGGGTGTGTTATTTCAAAAAGAAGAAAAATAATCTGATATTGCACACTCTGTGCAGCAGGATATGGATTATGGTCCTTACGACGAGATCGTACATTCTCCATATTGGTCATGGATAAACACGTAATATGCATTCAGACAGAGATGTACTTTCATTTATACAATGAAATCTTGTAAAGCACGACAGCCATTCTTCTTAGTTCAAGTGGTCTGAGTTGCTGGATCACCAACTTAACGGAATGCAGCAAAGAGAAAAATGTTCAGGGCAAATCAGTCTGAGTTGCGGGATGCCCTGCCAACGGGGTTCTACTGTATGCCGACAGCTACAAGGCCGTGTTTATTTAATATAGGAGAGGATCATTGCAAATAGGAACATAAGAGACAGGTCACTGGGTATAATATGTCCTTGTCCTTCAGTATCTAGTGTGAGAATAGGCGTCATGTTATTATTATACCTACTATAAATGGAGCGGTCTCTGGGTAGCAATTCCTATGTTGAAACAAAAATAGATTAAGTCACGAAAGAAGACTGCAAAGCTCATTGAGGAGTCCACCGTGTGCTATTTTTATAGACCATCATATTATTCGATGCATTTTCTTCAATTTTTTTATTTTTACAAATTGATATCGATAGTACAGATTATGTAATCCTGTGTCAATCGTCAATTGTGTCCACTTTATTAAAGCGTGATTGTACGCGCAAAATACATTGCCTAAAGGTTAGAGTGATCGCATATAGACTTCCAGCGTGCGTCCAGGAAACTATCCCTTCACTATCTTCGTGCTATTCACTGTAATAGTAGGAAAGGAGCAGGGTGCCAGTGTTCTAGGGTCTTAGAGGCATGCCCAGCAGTTGATCACCAATTATTAAGACCAAACCACCCTTTTGGATCTAGACTCACGAGGTTGCAGAAATGGGTTGAATGGTTGCACGTGGGCTACAGAAAACGGTAACTGGACCGATGGCACCACGGACCGATGGCACCTGGACTGATGGCATCTCTTTTCAGTGTTACCTGGACCGATGGCACCCGTGCCTGGACTGATGGCACCACTTGCCTGGACTGATGGCACCACCTCATTTGTTTTACCTGTACATGGGAACCACTTGATAGATATAGTAATAATGTGCAGTAATCCTGTAATAACAGTGTTTCCAGTTTAATTTTCAGGTTTTTTTCTGGTTTCTGAAAAAAGATCATTGATTTCAGGAGACCACCGCTGCTACCGCGACTGGTACCGAGGCGGCTGCCGGCCGGGACCACGGGTTGCCGGCCGGGACCCCCGGCTGCCGATGCCGAGGGGCCCGGAGCCGGTGTTTTTTAATTTTTTTTAAAATCATCACGTAAATTCTTCTTTATGTGAATTTAATATACTCGGTAGTTGAAAAGTAGTATACACAATATGATATGGCAATAACCATTAGTCTGAGTGAGAGTGGTGCCATCAGTCTAGGTAGTGGTGCCATCGGTCTAGGAAAAATGTTGCCATCGGTCCGAAGAGGTGCCATCAGTCCAGGTGCCATCGGTCCAGTAATCCAGAAAACTATCCATAGACTGAATGTAACCGAAACGTTTTATTGTCATTCATCCATAATTGCACGCGCATTCATCAATGATGAACATACCATTTGCTACTAGTTTCTTCAATCATTATGCATTTTTAACTTTCCACAATCAAGATCGGTATTTCTTATATATTCATTGGATCATAATGTCTTCTCTTGACACCAGTCCTGTTCACCTGATACTGCGAAATTCATCCCCCTTCACCTGATGGCTAACGGTGCTACCTTGTCTAACGCCAAATATGGCGAAACCAAGTTGACACCAAGTTGTGACACTAGGTGGCACCACTAAATAGACAGCAGGAACAGGACGGTAGGAAGCGGCTCAGTTAGAGTGAGGTCCTAATCGTGTAGAGAAACAGATTTAAACCTGTGCCATCCCATTTCATATCATCTCAATTTGATCAGAGATGATTTGGGAAACTAATTACTAGGACGCGCACAAAGATATCGTGATATAAAGTTGGGATATTCAATTGTTGCTTCTTTTCTATGTTCCAATTATCAATACTGTATTATTATCCATCGTATACAAAGCCCCCATTGAAAATGTATGGGGACTCAGTAAACCATGACCCATTATATAAAACCTGTCAGATACCATAACTGTGGTATACGGATTCTAACCTGTGGTACACGGCCTCAAAACCATGGTATACGGGAAAAATAGTCCCTTTTGCTATAGAGTAAAGAAGTAGTCCCTATTGTTATACACTTTAAAATGGCAATTACTGGGTTTAATTTATTCGAAAAGATGGATAATAAATGCAACAAACGATAATTTTGTGCACAGGCAGCTCTGTAAACCACTCGCGGTTGACGTCGTAATACACTCGCTAGCGCTCGTGTATTACTACGCGTCAACCTCTCGTGGTTTACGACCGCCTGTCCACAAAACAATCGATTATTGTCTATATAAACCATAGCTATATAGGTTTCAGGTATTTGATGTTGAATAGCCTTCACCAGCAAACCATTGAGAAGCATCACTGAAATATAGGTATTTAAGCCATGCCACCTTCAGTCATATCCATAGGCCAGGTTTGGGGTTGGCACACACATGTTCACTGGCGACGCTCAGCGAATACCATATGAACTACAGAATCCTCGCGCCATCTTGCTCGGCAGGGAACACTGTATCTCTTTGCATTGTGTCACTGCCAATGAATGTTCAAATATTATGTATTTTCCAAGTGCTTCCTTGGTATGGATGTATAATTTATTACCCATAAGGTAGCATGGGTATAGCGCTATTGCTCGTGTACCGCATTCTAATGTTCGTTGGTATCGCTAATTAGCATATCAGTTGGCATTGAATTTTCACACTCATTCTCCTGTGCTTTTCTGTCTCAGCCTGTCTATGTATGCATGCCCAGATTTCAAGTACTATCATGCTCACTATTTACTTCAAATGTTCTACACAATCCTGTCGCATTGAGCAATTTCACCTGATTTGGATATTGAAGACGGCATTATAAGTTCCGTCCACCAAAGTGCTAACCGAACTGGTCAGTTCTTACATTCTGTTGACATGCATGTTTCAGCCTATCACGCTTTAGATTTAAGTAATTGCTCTTTCTTATTAGTTATTTGAAAATGTCCTGCCCATAGGGCTTCAGTGAGATATATGATCTATATGGCCCATATCAGATATTCTACGAAACTAGAGACCAAAAGACTTTTATTTTCAGCCATTTATTTTCAAGTTTCATAGAAAATGCTGAAATTCTCATTCGACTTTTAAGGCAGCCTTTCAAATTTAGATACGGATAGGCTCAATGTTATCGTCCGAATGCAAAGGTGAACGCCTTTGAAATGCGTTAAAGGAATATGTTTCCATATTCATATGTTCCCTAAACAAACTTCAATAACTAACGGTTCCAATCACATATCTGTCAAATTTCAAGCCTGCATGGTTGGATAAAAAGTATAATTTGTTGTTTTTCTGTTATCGTCCGAAACAATAGAAACGCATCTGTGTTTTGAAAAATTAAGTGAATTATACTTATAAATTTTGTTGCCCTAACATAGTGATATTTGGCTATATAGATATTATCGCTGTACCCTACAGATGCATCGAGATATAGCTCTCTAATTATAAATGCTATCGGCCGAATGCAGATTGAAAATGTGACTTGGACATTTGCCTAATACACAGATCAAAGCCCAACATGGTCCTGTTTTCTTTTTTTGTCGTGGTTCTTTTGTTTTCACAAAAAGTCTCGATTTCTATGAGAAAAAAAAACAACCGTTACTTCACATGTCTCGATAATTCAATTTGCAATATGAAAATTATGTGAATTAAAGTCAACATTGCGGAATCTCTTGAGATTTGGTAAAATATATTGGAATAGTCCAACAGATTGACAAACCAAAGAAAGTATCTCATTCTCATCAGTCATTAGAGTATATTCTCTTATTATGAGATCAAATAAAATCTTCATACATTATATAAATATGGTGTATTGTGTATGAAAGGCATATATAGATGCTTAATTTGGGCGATAACAGGCTTCAATATTATAAAACTTCAACTGTCTGCAAAAGACAGAACTTTTGATAATGGTCACCCACATTGGACCACTTAAGATAAAATACCCAAAATCTAACGTTCCTTGGATGAGAGTAACACCCGGCAGCGGGTCAGGGCCCCGTTGCTCCTGTTTTTGTGGTATCGCTAGCTATAATCGAATCGCAATTTTATTTTTACAATTACTTTAACGATCCGACTAAAAAAGCGTTGCTCCAGTAATATCGGATCATATCGCTATATTTCCGCGTTATCGCTAATTTTTACGATGCGATTACGATACAACAATTCAGGGGTACATATTGAATGAGTTAGGGGTAGATTCATTAGTTTTTTCATTAAATACAGATGGCACCATAGTTAAAACTGATCTGACACCTGGTGGTGTGGATCGCTATTTCCTATAGGCAAAAGAACAAGGGGCAGGGGTTGGTGGTGCCACCATGGATCGTTATTTGAAATATCAGACAAGGCTGTATTTAACCTACAGTGATACGATCAGCAGTGCTGTGAAGGTCCGCGTAAAAAGTATCGCTAAAAGCCGTATTTTGCGCGGTGATGCGCCTATGCGATTGCGACACGATCCGCAAATTGTCAGGAGCAACGTTTAGGGCATCGGATCGCTATTCTGCGATCCGCAGCTCTGTCGTAATCCTGGAGCAACGGGGCCCTGGGGGGCATACATGTCCAGCCTTGATGTCTCGAGAGCACACAAGAACTTCTCCTGCGACCCTCTTGACTGGGGCCTTCTTTGTCTCAAGAGGGCGAGCGTCTACTACTATGACACTTCTGTTCCCTTCGGGGCCAGGGCGTCCTCTCTCCACATGCAGACAATTCAGTGGTCACGATGCTCAAACACAAAGATGTCAGTTGTTCTCATTGATCTTATAGTTGTATCTCCTGACAGGAAATCAGCAGTAAATCCCTAGAGTGTGGCATGGGCCATTTTCTAGGAACTTGGCCTCCCAGATGAGAGCAAGCCTCCCTTGCTGCAAAGCTTGTAATAAGGTTCTAATGGAGTGTGCCTGGCAAGCCTGGAACTTACAGGCCGTCATGGAGGTGGAGATTTCCTATGTCCTTCTTCTTGGCAAGGATAAAATCTTGGCTGATGCCCTCAGTAGGCCACATATCTCACCTCATTTTCTTGATTTGGCACTCTTGTAACTGCATGTCAACAATGTCATGCTCTGCCTCCATCTGCTTGATACTCACATCTCTCAAATTGTTTTCCAGATCCAGCACTCAGATCCTTACAAGTAAAGGCATCTGCAAGTCAATATGAGACATGTGCTCCTGCAATATGGGTGAACCAAAGATCTGCAGTCATCACATACCTGGTATTTTTTTTTTTATTTTTTTTTTTTATTCAGGTAAACATTAAACAGACACAGACTGTCGTCCAAGGACGTTCTTCCCAGCAATGGTCATATGTGAAACCATAGTCATGGTGACAATACGGGTTAGATTTATGAGTTGTTTCGGAGAAATTCGTTCTGAACGAGCCGGCACGGCGAGTTCAGAACGAATTTCTCCGAAACAACGAGTAAATCTAACCCGTATTGGCACCATGACTATGGTTTCATATTATTATATACCTTCATTCGGTCTTAATTTGCTAAAACTGACCGTAATTCGACGTAGAAGTCACATTTTACAACTCGCAAAGACGATGTGTACGTCAGCAGACATGCCGGAAGTTGACAACCGGAAGTGATCACCGCGCAGGCGCGAATACATTATAGCGCTGCATAAATTAGCAAGCGATCACCCTGCTACGCTCGATCGTGCCGTCGGACAGCTACACTCGAGCGGTGCAGTGTCTCCGCTACTTGTTGACATCGACGAGTCGCCCGCTCGGCCCGTGAACGTATCGATATTTCTCGCATATCTAAGCTATCTAAAGTGTATCATGTGGTTCGTTATCGTATTCCACCTCGATGTTTGATGTATTTTTCACTAACTCGCTCTGTGGGTACTGTACGACGCCACAGAACTCGCGAAGTGAAGGGATCCGCCATTTTTGAATCTGGCACCTAAAATTCTGTTGTCAGCCTCTCGACCAATCAAAATGCGTTATTTCTTCAAAGGGTGCAGTCTGTCAGCCAAAGCGTGCCGGTGAGGGTCAAAGGATGCAGTCTGTTAGTCAAAGGGTGCAGTCTGTCGATACCCAAAGCCACCGGTACAAAGAATCACGGCGTACAGTGCATTCTGTGTACGATAACTGTACCCCTAGGAGCAGTACGTATTTACACTGATTTAGTGCATAGGTATATAATAATAGACCATACAGGACATAACACTCAAGCATACACATCAAACAGTTACACATATATTATATTCGCATGTCATGTTTCCATATTATGTTATTTACTATACTTATAGAGTTTATCATATCAAAACCGTGGTATTTACGAGGCACATAAGCAGAGACCCCTAGTAACTAACAGTAAGGAATGTTACAACATATCTCAAGTATTTGGCACTCCACGCTCAGGCACCTGTGACAACAGCCAACCATCTGTCTCATGTACGAACTCAGCTCCGCCCCTTCCAGTGGGGAAGCAGTCAGGGGGGCGATGGACAAAACTACTTTCCCAACGTCAAACCTGCTGTGCCAAGGCAGGTCCTTGGGCAGGCGATTCTACAAATAACATCGAGTAGCATCGACCAGGGTTCTCGTGTTCATTTGTGGGGCTATGAGGAAATAGGAGATCGGGGCCCCCAACACACATACATTCGACCTCATTACCCCTACCCTGGATAAAAGGAGAGAAGCAGGAGCTTGGGAAGATAAAATTTTATTGAATTTTATGTAGTAAAAGGTAGTAAAATTTTATGCCGACCTTATTGGACGACATATAAATGTGATATTAATATGAGGATAAGTAATAATCTTCCACCTGACATGGATCGACGTTGTGGTCACTCCTACGACAGCCACACTGACCATACAATTTTCTTAAGAACTTGCAGGGGGTGGGTCAGACGCATACAGTCACTCTGCACACTACCCCGACTTCTGTCTCCTCGTCAACATCGTGTCAATGTATACCGACACCCCAATTTCCATCCCAGACGACCCCTTCCTTATGTTTCCAGAGTCAAGGGTGCATGTCGCCACCTCCTTCATACAAGGCCAATGGGACCTCCTCATGTGGAACATCGGGCAGCCAAAACACAAGTGCATGCTCCACCGTCTGTGCAGTGGCAACCGTGGCATTCACAGCTGGAATCTCAGAAATGATGATAAAAGGACTTCGGAGGTTGGCACTTTGATGCATATAAACACTATATCACAAACAAGAACTCCCAACGGGTCAACCAAACCCTTATTAAACCCATGCACATACCACCTTAACCTCGTACCTCATAAATCATTCTTATTCCATACCCCAGCCTCCCTTCATTATGGCAGGTGTTGGCCTTTATTTTATTTTATTGAATATTTATCAACTTTAATCATATATCATCTACTATCTTATCCTAAATATCATTAACTATATAGATTTTATTGATGATTCAACAATAGATTGAATTTGATTTACCAAAGCCTATCTTTCTCTCTCTTCATATCAGCAGGTTAGGAGTTATGGACTACCCATGGCCATAGAGTCAGGAGTGTTCATTGCACCAACCAGTGTTCCTGTAACTGATACCAATATAAGCGTATCCAATCGCGGTGGACTAATGGTTGTTTTGCCTCTAAGTCATTATAACGATATATATTCTATATATTCTCTATGGATAACCCAGGCGCATACGGAGAATATGGCGACTAAACGGAAGAAAACTGCATGCAAAAAATGTAATGTGTAACTAATGCAAAGTGATATCAGCATGTCATGATTCGGATAAAGGTGGATAACAAATATAGATACGCTCGGATATTATTACACGTCAACTCCTCGGAGCATATATGCTACAGGATTGCTACTCTGTGGAATATAGTGTTGTCCCACCGTTTTGGTGGGACTGGTCACTGCTGACGTCTGGTGGACAGATCTCACACCAATCTCACCTCACACCTCATCTGGCGCACACGTACCGCCTGCGCTCCATTCCTTCACCAAACCTCTCACCACACACATCGTTTCATTTTACCCTCACCTCTTTTTGGCAACTCATTCACCTACACCTGCGGTACTTACAACCAACTTACAAGAACAAAGTACAAGAACGGCCGTTATTATGGCCCCCCAGACAAGAGGAAAAACGAGAAGCGAGAGGAATGAGAGAATGGAGAGAGAAAGGGAAGAATCAGAGGACGGGTCCGAGGCCATTGAATCCCAGAGCGAAGCCGAGAACGAAGTAATCTTCAAATACGACCGGTCGGGTTACGAAACCATCTCGGTCCAGTAAAAGGGTGGATCGCCTGGAGGAAGATGTCCGCGGGCTCGGCCAAAAAATGGACCTCCTCCTCAAATCCAACATGGACCGCCAGCGGTCCCCACCGACGAGGAGACGCCATGACACCCGCACCGACTGTGGGAACCCCGGCGCGCACTCCACGACAAGAACCTTCAGAGCCGGGACGATACCATTCTACGGACCAGGTCATGCCTCCCCCGCAACAACTACGTACACAACAGGACTACGATGGTTATCTGGAGGATGAATTTGCCAGAGAGTTTATGCGACCACTCCGGTCCGAAGGTAAGGTCGCACTCTCTTCCGATATATTTATCGACCGTTACATCCCCAAACCCTTCATGTATCTCGACCGGGAGGGGGTGGACAGTCTCAAGCAAAAGCTGGAAGCACGTAAGGACATTACCATGTTGGAGTACATAAGAGCCCTTATATGCCTTGTTAGAGATGAACGCCGGTCGGACCTCTACAATAACCCCCACATACTCGAGCATCTCCAGGGCGTCATAGACGACGCAATGGTGCGACCATGGCCCTCGGTCAGGAGATTTTCTCAACATATTTTCGACCAAATAGAAAAGGGAAAGATAACGTGGTCGGACTGGCATGTGATACAACATGAGCGAGTTCGATTATGCCTCATGGACCGTGCCCCGGTACATACTGGGTCAAGTAGGCAGGCAGCTGTCTCCCCCCCTAGAGGTGCGACAAACAACACAAGCTCAAGGACCGGTCAGTGCGGTCGTGAGGTTGCGTGTAGGGACTTCAACGCTACTAAGGGCTGCAGCTATCGAGGCGACCACGAGGAAGGTGGGATTACATCTGTTCATGCTTGCTCCTACTGTTACGGGCGTACGGGCAACTTCTACAACGGGCACAACATGTCCGTCTGCGACAGGTTGGACCGTGACAGGAGGCAGGGAGACCAACACGGCCGTACAGCACCAAAAAACGGGCAATAGGCGTCTCCGGCACTTCGTTGTTAGAGATGCCTGTACCCACTGGTTTGACGCGGGAAGGAGACGAAACATCGGGGAGGAGAGCAGCAGCGGCAACCGCCGGGTCTCAACGTAGGGATCTACACTACCAGATGGGCAAGCCGAAGGCTACGCACGGAGAGCGAGTACAAGATGGCGGCGCCCTATGGTCAACCGGAACTGGCACCAGCAACACGCAGCCGCAACGGCCTGCGAGGAACAAGCTCCAACCATTCCAAGATGGCGGAACTTCCGGTCTGCTCGATCGGAGCTCGATCCGCCACGGATTTCAGGCTCCTGCGAAGTATATAGTGCCCGCTAGATGTCGTAATGAAGAGGATCGATGCCAAAAGATACGGCCGTCCAGGGAAAATTCAGTGGAGACATCTGACTGGCGTACGACGTGCGTCAGCACTCGAAATGAACACTCCGACTCAACCGCGGCTGCAAAGGAAGGGGGCGTGGCCACCGCTCACCAACAAGCGAGTGCAGGTAACGACCCCGACTTCAAAGCTATACGACATATATGTGAAAATAATATTATTGACCACGAAATTGACATGTCCCCTCAGGCGTTTAAATATCACAGGGAAATACACTGGCCGAGCATGTCTGTGTCCGCTGCCTCGACTGACTCGGTCGAGCTGGCACGCATCTATGACACTGTACGAGCGAGTGGACTCCCTAATAGCGTCTGTTGTAAGATTGCGCTTCCCACTGCTCTCAATCTTGCCGCGTGGAATAAAATATTATGTATCGACGGGGTGGACCCAGAGCTCTACGACCTCATTGCCTATGGTTTTCCCCTGGGGTATATGGGACCGGTGAGCGACAGTGTGGGAACGCCTAACCACGCTAGCGCGACCGACTACCCACAGGCTATTGACTCGTTCATATCCAAGGAGCTCAGCCTTGGAGGGCTGGGAGGCCCCTACGGCTGTCCCCCGTTCTCCCCCTGGTGCCATGTCGCTCCGCTCATGTCACGCCCCAAGAGGGACTCGGAGGAGCGCCGTGTAATATCGGACCTCACGTTCCCCTACGACAACTCAGTCAATGCTTACGTTGTTAAAAACTCCCTATTTGGAAATGTGCAGAGCCATGGTCTACCCTCAATTGATTCTATAGTGGACGACCTGGTCGGGATGGGCGATGAGGTACACCTTTTCTCGACCGACGTCAGTCGCGCTTACAAAAACTTTAATCAGACCAACTCGACTGGCCCCTCCAATGCCTCGAGTGGGGTGGAAAATTCTACCTGGAGGCGAGTATGGTGTTCGGGGCCCGATGCTCGAGCTGCCAAATGCAGCGGGTCGCGGATGCCATAGTCGCGACACTCCGTGCCAGGGGCCTCAAAGCATGGATGTACCTGGATGACATTATTGCTCCTTCCAGAGAGCAGTCGGTCCGGGATGCAGCTGAGGTCACCAGCCTGCTGGAGGAACTAGGCCTACCCGAAGCTCCCACGAAGAGGCAAGGACCGGCTCGGTCCCTCACATGGCTCAGCATCAAGATTCACACATTCCATAAACAATGTATTAATTATGTATTAATTCATTTTATTTATATAATCAATCATTTATCATTTTACAATAATAATAAATTATTTATTCCCAAGTTTGCCTCGTCATCTTCTCTGTCCCTAGCTCCCACGAAGAGGCAAGGACCGGCTCGGTCCCTCACATGGCTCAGCATCAAGATCAACGCAGAGACCAAGACCCTCTCGGTACCTCAGATGAAGCTTGACGAGATACGGGAAACGGTCGCCGCCTTCCTCAAACGCCGGTCCGTCTCCAGAAAAGAAATGGAATTGTTGGTGGGTAAATTGGTTCACGTGTCTAAATGTATCCGCCCAACACGCCTCTTTATCTCGAGGCTGCTGGAGATGCTACGAGGACCGAAAAAGAGGTATATCAACATTAGCAATGACGTGAGGGCCGACCTCAGATGGTTCGACGAGTTCTCAAACGCGTGGAACGGGGTAGCTCTCATCCCCCTGCCCACTCTTTCAGTGTGAAATATCCTATGTACACATACCAGGTGTTGACAATGTGGTGCCTGACAACCTCAGTCGAGCACATCTCAATAACAAATATTTTAATGACGCATGTAACGATGTACGACGATTCAACCTTACACTTGTCGACCCATGTACGGACTTCCTCAACAACGTACGTCCATTTGTATTATCCAGATCAGGCGTACCTATCACTGCAGCGAAGGGCGGCGGCACGACAGCAGGCCTCGCGCGCCCCTGGGACCATGCGCGCTCACCGGACCTCGGTCGAGACATATATAGCATTCTGCAGGAGGGTGGGCGACCATCACCTACGACCACGACCCCAGACGGTATCAGCATTCGCCGAGTACCTAGCACAAGGGGACCCGTCACCCGCCACGGTCAGGAACCACGTCGCAAGGGTACAGCAGCATCTCAAAAGGGTGGGCGTGGCACTGTCGCCAGCCGCGTCCACATGGCTGACCATGACCCTCGAGGGCATCGACCGCACCACCCCCTATCGTCCTCGTCAACGCCCTCCGATCCCGATGGACACCTTCAGGCAAGCGGTGGAGGCCTTACCCTACGACAGAGACGGGATGACGGTCAAGACGGCCGTACTCCTCATCTTCTACGGCGCCCTACGGCGCTCCGAGGTGGCGCCTCCGTCGGTCGCGGCCTTCGACCCCAAGAAACACCTCACCCGTGGAGACGTCAGCTACCACGAGGGTGCACTACGGCTAAAAATAAAACACGCGAAAAATGCCCAGAAATACGACCAGCACCAGGACCGCCTGATACTGCCCGCCCCCGACGGGAACATGTGCCCGTGCACGGCCGTGGCCGCAACGGTCGCACGAAACCCCCAGTGTTCAAGGGACGACCCACTGCTGGTATTCCACGCCTCCAGGCGGCCGATGCCGGCCACATACGTCGCGAAACAGTGGGCGGTGGCCGTGAGGGCAGCGGGGGCCGACCCCGCCCGCTACCCCCTGCACTCCATAAGGAAAGCAGCCGCCACGGAGGCATTCAGAGCAGGGCACTCCGAACTAGACATCCAGAGGTTCCGGCATTGGACGTCGGACGCCTACAAAGCATATATACAGACGTCCACCGCGAAAGCCGTAGGAACCTCCCTGGTACGGGCAATCACTAAATAATAAGCCCCAACGGACTCACTTACCAATTTCTTATACTATTATAATCTTAATAACTATTTAATATTTACCTATTTCCACCACCACACCCCATCATCTCAACCCATTAATGGCATTCTTGGCGTTATATATATTTTACAAATATTATATGTATTAACATCATCATATTTTATACAAATATTTATGTTATTACCTCTTTTATCATAAATACTCGTTGTACTTCAACTCAACTACAACTTATATATACTCTTATCAAACGTATTAACTCAACCAACTCTTATACTTCACCTACTATTTATTATCACTTCACACATTCCATAAACAATGTATTAATTATGTATTAATTCATTTTATTTATATAATCAATCATTTATCATTTTACAATAATAATAAATTATTTATTCCCAAGTTTGCCTCGTCATCTTCTCTGTCCCTAGCTCCCACGAAGAGGCAAGGACCGGCTCGGTCCCTCACATGGCTCAGCATCAAGATTCACACATTCCATAAACAATGTATTAATTATGTATTAATTCATTTTATTTATATAATCAATCATTTATCATTTTACAATAATAATAAATTATTTATTCCCAAGTTTGCCTCGTCATCTTCTCTGTCCCTAGCTCAGCAGTGTCAAGGGCTAGAATTTGTAATATCATAGATATAATCTCATTTAAAAACTACACGTAAGGTAGGCTGGTAGCCCAAAGAAATAGCTATATCGTTAACTAATGAATTAGTTTTAAACACAATTTCTCCCTCTCTCGGTATAGGTACTTGGTTTGATTTCCAACTCACACTGCCTATCACGTTTATATCATATCACCGAACCATACAACTCATCATCTCGTTGCTAATATCATATCTTTTTAACTACCCCCCCCCCCCCCCACCTACTCCACCACCTGAAAAGAAAAACAGCACACAAATCAAAACCAAGGCACCCACCAAGCCAACATTATTAGAAAAGAAGAAGAAATCCTTTGACCAGAGAAACATCCTACCACTGAAAATAGAAATTACGAACAATCAAAATAGCCCAACAGAGAAAACTGTCTACCACTACCGGATAACAAGAACTACCACAAGAGACGAATAGAATATGAACAAAATCAAACCACCATGCTCTACTCTACCACCAACCTTATTTTCCTAAACTAGATAAACCGGGGTTGTGGTGCAGACGTCTATGCAAAGATGATCACTCTGAAGGTGATAATCAATCTGCACCTTGTACATATGTTATATTTGTCTTTCACCAATTCTCTATTATTCCTACTATGTTGCAAATCGGTTGAAAATTGTGCTCTCCTGATTTCCTGCGTAATTTGTTACTGGAGTCAGCGGAAGATAGGGTGATTACCACTCAAGCTGATACCTCCAGTCTAAATAAAAACCTTAAAAAAAAATTCAAAAAAAAAACAATCAGCGCAATGATCACCGCGATGAACCAACCACTCAGAAACCAAGGAGGACATTACCTAGCTCCGAGGTGTAATTTGATTTGATTACAATTATTAACAGATGTGGCACATATATTGGCCACTACATGCGGAAAACCATAGGTGTTACATCAATCAAACAAAGAGACACAACTACCGAAAGTAACTAAGCACCTCGTGACACAATTGTCACCCACACTGGTATTTATACGCCCCTATTTTAAAACAGAAGTGATCTCCTACTATAAGGATAATTCGACATATTCATCAATAATATAAGCTCACTACTTGAACAATTGCTGTAGCAATTGAATACCATCACCTTGTTATCAGCTATGTACGGACCTACAAAGTTCACTTAAATTGTTATAGTGTTGTTATCAAAATTACTACCAAACAACTTCTTCACTCATCCATGATTCCACATCACATTTCAACAAGAAAATCTACCCCTTAAAGCAATTTGAAACCTGAATAAAATGAGTAGCTTTAACGACTCACCAAGGATCTAAGTAGACCTAACTTACACAGATTAACCTAGATAAACCCCACGTAATAGTCGAAACGTCGATTCTGTAATAAATGCTCTTATATATCACCTAGACTATCTCAGTAGTTGTACTATTATCTCCATCATAATTTTCCTTTAGCTAATTTGATATCACTTTACGACTATCACGCGAAGACATCAAAGGATTTCCTTGAGACCTGTACATATGTTGTTTTACGGAATCTACCGATGATCAACTTCGTGCTGGCCACTGGAGCCTACTGAAAACAGGGTTCCATATATCATACGTAGTATCTCCAGTATAGACAAAAACACTGAAAAAAGAGCATATGGCCGTTAGTATCTGAAATCAGTCAAAATTGTGTATGCATGTTTATCTCACCCCTGGAATAAATGCCCATAGGCTTAACATTGGGAACTCGTTCTCCATGCCCCTACGAGTATTGCGGTCCGTTCTCCATGGTCTATATCCTGTGTGCCATCCATTCTTTTAATGTCTATAGGGGTGAGATAAATACAGAAAGCAACTCGTTTTGGCCAAAGAAGTCAATCTCCAACTCGTTTGAATACTATAGAGGAAACCCATGAAAGTTTAGGGTCTGAGCTCGTATCCCATCGAGTTTGAATCACGTAGTAATTCACAAGGCGAAGCCGCGTGAATCTCACCCTTAATATTGACTAATGGGCTAATATTTGTGACATTATCCCCCATTGGATATTTTTCCTAAATATCTAATGGGCGTTAGATACGAGTTTCCAATGTTAAGTCTATGGAGAAAAAATATCTGGGGTGAGATAATATGTGATATTCACTCGGCTGTTGCCTCGTTCATATCACTGCGCATCAAACTCGTGGAGAACGACGATTTTGACCAAAACTTGGTTTCTTCTTTCGTTTCATATGATCAGTCCATGTATCCTTGTGCGTTTCCTAGATTTTGTACCAGATTCACTGTCTCGTTTGACCACACACCTCTAATCACTGCGATGAATTTCAGAGTAACTCGATCCGCCACCGGTGGCTGGATCAGATCACGTAGCTGACGGCTATCTCAGTTTCACATCTCAAAGTGCATGTCCAGACTGTCAGTCCAATTAATGGGTCGACTGAATCGGTATTTCACCATCTTCTTCGCTCACCAGCATTCACCTTTTCTTAATCTCAACCCTTCTCTAGTCCTGACCATATCTTCATTACATTCATCTATTCACATTCAATTTTCATCACAACTAGCTCTTCATATGTCCTGCTGCTCATCTACACCTACTTACCCGTTAAACGCATTTGAGTAATACATTAGCATCTAAAAGATTGCATTATTATCCTACCCCTAATAAAAAAACGCCATAGGGTTAACATTGACTCAATGTATTTGACGGAGCGTTGGATAAAGTGCTATTTATGCACCGAGGTGAATAAAAAAACAGACCAATCAGGGACGAGATAACGAAAGTAGATCCGGCAGCATTGATAACTACTAACATGGATAATCACAAATATTCTCTGTATATCGGTGAGATGGGGTAGGATAAATACGAAACTGAACTCGAGTTAGCCTTGTCAATGTTCATACCACTCAGGTCAGGTCTGCTACTCACTCAACTCGGCTAACGCCTCGTGTAGTAATACACAACCTGCCCATCGTGGCATAAACATTGACAAGGCTAACTCTCGTTTGGTTTCTACTAATTATATACCTGTGTCCGAATGTCTATAAAATACTGCCCGCTCCTAGGGGTGCAGTAATAATAATGTTCGTGCCCACTGTGAGAGTGACTTGATAAGTCATCAAAAAAATTTCTTTTATCGATTTAAGGTATATCATAATAAGCAAACGTCCTGACTGTAGACGAAACGATTCTTGTTCTCGGTCAGTGGTCAATTTCATACTACCCTCCGCCTATGGCGTCAGGCAGTATGATATCGACGACTGACCTCGAACAGGAACCGTTTCGTCCACAGTAAGGACGTTTCCTAATATTACTTACATATCGTATTATTAGACAAAACTATGCGCTTCTGACACACGTCCCTATTGGACAGTAGTAAGTCAGGCGGCTGAAAACAGACGACAGTACGCTAAATGCATCGAACCAGCCCCCCACCTGCTCGTAAGTAACTCGTTAGGACTCACCTCTGTCTGCGAGGCGCTACACGGAACACGAAACACGCACATGAGAGGTCGTGGCGAGTCCTGAGTGCAGATCCACATCGCGTTGACTGGTAGCCTTCATCAGCTGCCTGCTGATTAGATCTGATCATGGCTGATAGACACCCAGCTAGCAGCCTCTGGTAGCTCCCCGTGTAAGGTTAGCACTGCTGTTCCCAGTCAAAGAGCAAATCCTTCCGGTGGAATTATAGCAGGCATCATGTATAGCCGATAACGAGCATGCTGGGGATGCATTTCAGGAATGCAATAAAGTTAGACTTCTAATTATGGCGAGCCTACTGGCAATAATCTTACTCTGTTGACAATGGTCATGATCTGCTAACGATGGCCAGGCTCTGTTAACAGCGGTCCAAGTAAGCTTGGTTCAGGTTTTTAAAAACACGAGCTGCAATGAATTACTAGACTTTAAGAGAAGTCAGTATCGTTTCCATAAGCTTTCCATGTCACCTGTTAGTCCTTGCGAAGGCCACACTGAACACCGGATGCTGGAAGGTACATCATCCGATGAATCAGCTGATAATGCATTCTAACGACAATGCCTACGTTTGATACATTCCTCTTGCTGTGTTCATATCCTAGTCGTGCTGGTATTCTTGATACACGAGTAAGCTTATTGACAATGGTTCCCAATAGCAATTAGAATCACGTGATGTGGGTTTGCTGGGTGCTGGATTCCAATGGCATAAATGCATGTACCAAGCAGCGCTGGAGTCAGGAGTGCGTCGTTCCACGTGTCCACTTCCATGGTCCGTCTAAGTACCCCCCACTGATGTGCCCCCTGGTGGGAGAAAGAACTGGAGAGGAGGCCGGAGACGCACGCGCAGGTGTGAGCCATGCCACTTCCGGCGTTGCCTATATAAGGACGCCACCTGCTGGAGGCTACCAGGCACTACTGTACCTCCTGTACCTCCCCCGGCCTATATCACTCCCTCACCTATCCGCAAACGCACTCATAAACGCCTGCCCTCTTATTCACCTTTGTGGTGGTTCCGCCTACCAGATATATAATCTTTAGCATTCGCCGCTTTAGCACTCTCCCCCTCCCCTCCCCCACTCTCCTCTCCTCCCTCACCTTTGACGCGAATCTTCCACCCCTAGAGGCGTACTTTTTATTGACATACCTTGCGGGTGAATGTAGGTGAAGAGTTTGGAGCGAGATAGTGTGATCAAAGTGTGATGGTGACTTTATAGATCTAGAGAATGAGAAAAAGATACATACTCAGGTAAAAGAAACAGAAAGCCGTACTCATTTTTGTATTTTCCACTTGATCATAACATTATACCTGTTTAAGAGATTAATTGATGGACTCATAATTCGATTGAAATGAACGCGTTGATCATATCTAACTAGGTAAGATTCATCAAAGCAACACTGGGCTTACGTTGTTTTAAGCTTTAAGTTGCAAAGCGTTTGTGGTAGGAACGTATATTGCGTTTGACTAACACCTGCTGTTTCTGAATATATTGAGTATTCCAGGTCATCAGCATAGAATCTAAATTCAAGGCAACTTGAGTTTGTACATATAATACCTACAAACAGGATGAGCTTGCGTACGGTACTGGGATGTAGAAAACATGCACATTCAAACTATAATAGTCCGTTGTTTCGTTGGTTTCACAGACAGAAAACACAAAAGCCACAACGTAACTCTTTCGGGGTCTGATTGCACTGTTTCTATCAGTCAAGAGCTGTCACTTGGAAGGGGAAGATAGAAAGTGCTGCCACGTGGTGGTTGGACAAAGTTAGAAGAAGGACCGGAAAATTATTGCGGTATATACTGAGGCCAGCAACCTCCTAATTCTAAATTCAGCAGATTACTGGAGGAGTTCCCAAAACGTCATCAGGCCCCTAGCGAGAAATACACGAACTAATACATGTATCACATGTCTCTTGTATTAGTTCTTTATAGCAGCAGACACACAACATCACAATCAATGTGAACTACAGAATAGTTCAGGTTTAGTGAATTCACCCATGGCGGTGTCTCCTAAACTCCGTAATCTGTCAGATTACAGATGTCAACGTGTTCTTACCTTTGATCTTACCTGTGATCGACCCGATTTTTCCTTTTTGGTTTTTTGGTTTTTCTTTTTTGTCGGAACCATATATTAACAAATCAAATATCTGTATTTTTGGCCCATGATAGTGTAGATGCCACCCTCTGTCCACTACCTTGTTTGATTGTATAGTACTGTCTTAATGTATCTGTGATGTCTATCACTGTATTGGCTCTTGCAATAGGAAGCAACTAAGCTAAATGTAGTCAATTGATCTATTGGTAGGTTCAAAACTGATGATCCCTCTGTATGCGCCTCTACATGCCCCCTATGTTGTTCTTTTTTAGTATGTTCAGACGTTGATGGTTGAAAATCATGTATACTATATGAACCTCATTGCGTCAATAAACAACTTTTTAAAAAAAACAAAAAAAAACTTTGTTCTGTCCTATATTTTAGCGTAAAATCCATCCTCATGTGACCGCAAAAAAACCAACATGGCAAGATACAGACTAACTGCCACCTCACGGGCAATTAGGAATCATATTTTTATAAACGGTTGGAGGCACATCGATCAAATTTCCAATCTTTAGAAATCGAAGAGTACCGAAATTATTAGTGAAGAACGGTGGTTAATGAATACAATATAAACTGGTTTCAGATAAAAGCTACCGTGATCTCCTCAGGCAAGACTCTATGTAATCGCCTCGTTATCGTTCGGCGATTATTACGAGTCTGTTCCTCAGAGATCACGGTCACTTGTATCTGAATCCAGTTAATATTGTGTATATTATGGTTCAAATTCTCTCGTCAGCTTTCGCTGTTAGAAAAAATTGCCACGTCAAAAATTTTTTCTAACAGCGAAAGCTGACGAGAGAATTTGAACCATAATATTCCCACGAGGGCCCTGTCCACTACATCTGTGAGTGATCTGCAGTAAAGCGCCACCACATATTACGGCAAAAAAACAACGCCCTAATATACACTGGAAAGCCTCGGCAAAACAGGCCTGAAGAGATATCCCTATCGAAACTACTGAGTATAACGTCCCCTCAGAATGACGGGAACGTAGGTTAAGATATAATAAACAATAAATCTCAACCAAGTATGAAACCACCCCCACCTGACCACAAGAAACGCACTGCTACTAAGCAAGTGTAGGGAGACAGGGTCCCAGACCCAGAAACACTCACTAGGAGGCAGCAGCAATACCCACTGGCACCTGCACACCCCAAGTGACATGTTTCTCCCAACAAATCAATGTAAAATCGATCCCGATTGGTCACAGCACGACTCCCGCCAAAGCAGGGAGGTGACTGACCAGTTAGGGTTGAGGTCAAGGGTTAAAAATGGGTTTAAACCTATTAGAACAAAGGTTTCAAGTGACAGTGACGCGCACCGGACCCGCGAAACGCCGGCCGTACATACACACAGATCACTCGCTCAGTAGTCGCCTCCACCGACGCCACGTTTTTTCAAATAATATTGTGTATATACTCAAGCTCTAGATAATAAAATCCTACAATTACCATTTTGATGGTAGTTATATATGTGTAACTGTGCCGTCTTCGAGAGTCTCAAGAAAGCAATTTACTTTAGGTCATGGGAATATTATATGAGATGTATCAAATGCTGTGAAATTTCCCCTTCTTACCTATATTAAAGCTTCATCGTTAATGCGGTAGGGGGCACTGATGTCGATCTAAGTCACTCTGGTAACGTTCAACACACAATAGGTGGGGACACCGATGCTATGAGGTAGTTTTCGTCCCCTTATCAGAACAGGGTGTCCCATTCTGGTTCCCCTCGCTATCTCTCTGCCTATGATTAGTGCAGATACAATACCCTTGGTGATGGACTTTGAGGGACGTTGTCACGGGGAGAGTGTGCGGGGGTGCATATGTGCAGTGTTGCACCTTACTTGGCACCACTGATCTGCATGCCAATCTTATACAGAGTTCTTCTAGGCAATATGCTAAGGCCCTTACGTATAATTTGAACATTATACCTATTTAGCACTGAACTAGGCTAGTGGACTGGATTATTGGTGGGGGATGAGATGTGTAAACAATTTTCGAAAGCATTGAGTGTTCTTCATTTAACTAAGGTTGAATCATGAAATTGTCACAAATGTCTGCTTAGATCACGATGAAATAACAGCCTTTGTAATCTTGATCTGGAAAATATAGCTCTGTGACCTATGAATTACAATAAACATGTCCGCAGTAATGAATAAAAGGTAATCATTCAATGTGATCAGAAAATCATGTCAAGTCATCATCATCAATCATTGTTCAAGAAGATCAAACAAGTTCCGTCGATCGATAAATCAATAAGTAATGTTCATTGATGAAAATGTGTACCAATCATGATATCTTTCAGTCTCCTTTTGTTCTTGATTAGAAGAAATTCACGAGGCAGTTTTTTAATAGAGGAATTTGTCAGCGGAAGCGGTCTACATCCTCATTACGCAGATTCGTAGCAAAGTCGGCCGTACTTAACTATAGCAATATATTGGTCAGTGGACAAAAATTATAGTCAACTAATGAGGTCTGCTTTGATTTATGTTTTATCCTTACCATGACGTCCCTTGGGTGAAGAATAAGATGACCGAACCAATGAAGGAATATCAATGTGTTAATCAGAGGTCGGGCATTAAACACCAACACACCCATAGAGTTGAGGAGGGGGGAGAAAGAGAGAGACAGAAAGAGAGCTACTATGAGTTGGACACCGGCTATATCATATCGTGTTATGATTTTATTTTTTTTTATAAACTTTTATTCATTCTGCCATGGGCAGGTCTTCCATGAACAAGATATGAAGCAACAAGATACAGTAGCACATGAGTAATTATTACAAAAGGGTGATAATGAAGAGGATGATTGTTGATTGTCACCGTGATACATCAAGATAATGCGATAAAGTACAACAGTTGGCATTATATACTATAAAGCTCATGTTCCATCACGTTCTTAAATGTGGACTTGGTCGCTGCGTGTTGTGTCTCTGTGATTCACCACGATAAGAGGGACTTCTTTTGTACCCTGAACCCTTAAAAGCAAATGGTTTAAACTTCAGTTTGGTATCTCTGCGTGTATTGCGTTGGGTCAGATCTAGGTTGTTTTCGTTTTTAGACCTTTTATACATTATACTTAATAGTTGACGTTCCCTTCTAGCTTTTAACATCTCTACTTTACAAACAGAATGTAATTGATCCACTCCTAGGTCTCGGACACGTTTCCGCAAGATAATACGCAAACCTTGGTTTTGTAGGCGTTGCAACTTGATAACGTCTTCAGAATTAGCGCCATCGAATAAGAAGCATGAGTACTCCATCAGCGGTCTGATTATGGATAGATATACTAGTCTGGCTGATTTCTCTGTAAGCATGTTTCTTAATTTTGCGAATTTAAATAGTCGCGCGTTGACACTTTTCTTCACTCCTTTCATGTGGCTTTGTAGGTTTAAAACAGAGTCTAGCTGCACACCAAGGTACCTGTATGTACTGCGGTGTGGCAATTTTGAATCGCCGCAATCCAAGTTTAGGTCTTCTAGTCGTTTCAGTCTTGGTTTGGTGGTAAACCAACAAGTCATGTTTTTTTTGTAATTTAAGGTCATGCCGTTTTTCTTGCACCAGCAGGTAGTACAGTTAACTGCTGAACTACCTGCTGGTGCAAGAAAAACGGCATGATCATTAGGCCAATCTCTATATACCGTATACAGCCTGAAATAATAACATATACAGCTTTTCCATACTATTTGTCTCGAAAATTAACCTACTCGTTGTAAATACTTGCAAGGCTAAATAGAAATAAAGCAATGAGCAAGTGTATATATATACATATATATTCGTTACTGAAATTATGAGTGAAACAAGGAACAAATGAGCGAATGGCGTATAAATGGGAGCCTGGGAGAGAGGGAACACGCGAGCCGTTAACCTAAGTCTGATCGGGCTCCAAACGCCACTGCAGCGGGCAGCTACTAATAGCTAGGACCATCTCCGAGAAGCTCCAAGCACTACCAGCAGCTCTGAACAGCCCCAAGTAGCCCCGAGCAGCTCCAAGAAGCCACGGGCAGCTCAAAGCTAACAGTTCCGATCTGCCCCGAACGGTACTGAGCAGCTCAAAGTAGCTCCCGAGCTGCACTGGGAAGATTCTAGCAGCGAGTCTGCGAATCCCACCGGTCTCAGATCCAAGTCGGTTTCCCTTGTCTCATCTATTGTGTACTTGAACCCCCTACTGGAGCAGCCTCCGAGCAGCTCCGAGCAGCTCCGAGCAGCTGTTAGCAGACCCCGGACTCCGACACGTCTCAGTTCCCAGTCGCTTTCGCTTGTCTCATCTGATGTGAAACCGAACCCTGACTGGAGTGGTTGACGGCCCAGGGGCTCGTGATTGCAGCCAACACCAAGACATGAGTCGCGAGTGTCCTTACACATTTACATAATACACTGTTCAATATCAATTATCGTCACCCGTGCCGCTGTGATTGGGTGAATGGTGCCTTGTGCTCAACAATGCATGCAATGTTTCTCATTTGGTGTAAAAACACATGATTGTCCGCGTTTTCATGGTTAAGATAATGCGAAAACTTTAATAAGGTCAATATTGATAGATGGGAGTTTGTCTATCCAAATCGTTAAATCCTTCAATTGGTAACAACAATATATCTTTACCGTAAGAATGAATTACTGAGATATAGTACTCAGCATATATAACTATCTATGTGAAATACTTTGTGTAATTGTACTAGAATATCAAACGAATATCTTCAAGAGTAACACTGCACGAAACCTACCACTTTACATATGTATCCGAAACGCGTCTAACAGTAGGATTTTGCGTCTACAAGTTCGACCTGTTATCCGTCTCGTAGACGCCTTATCTAGTGGCATATATACATGTCCATGGTGCGGTCTTATATACGTTATATATATGCCTGATTCCGTTGTATATACACTACCATCCAATAGTTCCGATCTTTGCAACTTGGGGACACTACTGGTAGCATATTTCATTTTCCATCAATCATCCAAGTCTGTATTATATAAAAAATACAAACTTATATTACCAATTTATTTTATAAAACCTTTATAAAACCTGATCGAATATAAATTGATTAATTACACATAATAAGACGGGGACGGGGATCGGCGGGTCTAAAAACAACAACGGGCATGGTAGAGGTAGCGGACTTTTCAAATTTTCGGTACACATACACATACGCCTGGCGTATATATATCGCGCAGAGCATGTTTTATCTTGGATACACCAGGCATGAAATACAGCCAAGTCGCGCGCGTCTACATATGGAAACTGTTTCGTAGACGCCCAAAACGCAGACGCGGATAAGTGGCGTATACAAATGTAATCAAGGCCCTATACAGCCGATACGTGCGTTATCGCGATGGCGTATATATATGTAAAATGGTGGTTTTCGTGCAGTGTAACTTATATTCCCGATCAGATTAGACTGTTATCAATAGACAATGGTGTTTACATTAAACATACCAGCAACATTAACAGAATAATTATGCTCTGGTCTGTACAGTATTTTATCCGTATCTTGTAATAAAAAAAAGCATATTTGCAATGTCCAGCAACCCACCATTTCTCAATGAGCACATTTTGACAGCCAATACTGATTGAAACGAGGACTTTTTGACGGGCACGTTACACCCGCCGCCTTACGTCGCCCGAGGTGGCGGAGGTGGAAGGTTGGCAGGTGGCGGTTCAACCGTTACATTCTGTAGAAAACCGATGGAATGGGGTCTCAGACTGTTACCAGAATGAATATTTACTGATGGGGAGCTCTGGTAACGCCAGCATTTAGGTGTTATTTAAGTAGTCTTAGCCCAGCGACTTTAACGGGCCACCAGGCAATTACTTATATCATGTCAAAATAGATGAACAGAAATATGTGTTATCATTAGAACAGCATGTCATATTGTGAATGTGTCTGTAATATAAAACTGCTGCGAATTCAATTGGACTTACTTCCACCATAACCTATGTCAAAATTGATCTACCCATTGCATGAAATTCCTGGGAAAATAGTTTTCTTTTTCAATCTTGGAAGGTCAGGTCATATGAGGTGAAATTGTGCTGTAATAATGAGTCATTTCCATTTCTTAACGGGTACCTTAGACCCAAGCACTCCTCCGAAAAAAAACCCTCATCTATTTCCAAAGGTATCTTAGGTTACTGCACAGTTAGAATTACTCCAATCTCATTCATATTGATCTGCCAGCATAATTATACATTGCCAAGGCATTGGCTTTTGTTTGAAATTGCCACAATTCCAACCCACCACCCCTCCTAATACAACTCTCACCGCCACCAATAAGTCTGACCAAAATACCTTCCCTCCCTTCGGTGTCCACCACTGCTTTGCCATTTATTTTGATACTTCGCTCCAGGTTAACCTTTCTTGGGCAGTCAGTGTCTTTACCTCACACCATATTCCTATTAGTCTCAGCAACTACATTCCACGTTAATCATTAGCCCTGTGCATTTTAAGAATTAGAAGATACATCTACAAATAAACATACATGCAACTATTGTCAGCAAATATGCCCTACAAGGGAAATCAGTCTTTTATTGACTTAGACAAATCCTAAGCTTTAGTCTTCACTCCAAAGGCTATTCCTGCGGCCATTACCTCATGTCAATAATTTTATGTACTAACATATCTACAAGTAAACAAATCACAAATGTTGGGCTTAACCTCTTCCTACTCCGTAAGAAATGGTGAGGGGAGATCATTTTCCCGACACCCCCCTTCGGCCGTAGCGTGCTCTGAGGTAGCTTGGAGCCCGTGGCTCCCTCTCTCGGCTGTTTCTGTGGTTGGCGATAATAAGGGCTTTTTGGCCGTGTGTTGTGGAGAAGTAGCGCCATCATTTAGAACCCATTTACGGCAGGGCAGGAGAGCGATGGGGGCGGGCTGTTCCTGTGACGGCGCCGATTGGCGAGATGTGGATGTGGCTGTGTCCACACTGCACACAAGACATATACGATTTGTATAAATATCCATAGAGCTAACATGGTGAGACTGTATGCCACAGTTATGCCAAACAATGTTTATAAGCCACGCATGACATACGAAGTTAAGAACCTGTGACTGGGTAGGACGAAATCTAAAAATCACTCAATTTCATATCATTGTTTACATAGAAAATAAAAGATGGTTTTGTGGACAGGCGGCCGTAAACCACGAGAGGTTGACGCGTAGTAATACACGAGCGCCAGCGAGTGTATTACGACGTCAACCTTGAGTGGTTTACAGAGCCGTCTGTCCACACAACCATCGTTTGTTGTATTTGCTATCCATCTTTTCGAATAATCTAAACCCAGTAATTGCCATATCAACTGGTATAACAATAGGGACTATTTCATTGCTCTATAGCACAAAGGGACTATTTTTCCCGTATACCATGGTTTTGAGGCCGTATACCACAGATATGAATCCGTATACCACAGTTATGGTATCTGACAAGTTTTATGTAATGGGCCGTGGTTTACATAGACAATAATCGATGGTTTTGTGGACAGGCGGCCGTCAACCACGAGTGGTTGACGCGTAGTAATACACGAGCGCTAGCGAGTGTATTACGACGTTTACAGAGCCGCCTGTCCACATAACCATCGATTATTGTATTTATTATCCATCTTTTCGAATAAATTAAACCCAGTTATTGCCATATTAAAGGGTATAACAATAGGGACTATTTCTTTGCTTTATAGCACAAAGGGACTATTTTTCCCGTAAACCATGGTTTTGATGCCGTATACCACAGATGTGAATCCGTACACCACAGTTATGATATCTGACAGGTTTTATACAATGGGTGGTGATTTACTGAGTCCCAATACATTTTCAATGGTGTCTTTGTATACGATGGATAATAAAGTAGCTGGACTCACATCACCCAAGACTCGGTAGTCTGTGCCACGACACGATCGGTCGTACGCGATATTAAATAATCGTGTGTAAACACGGTAAACGCTGGGAGTTTACAGCAGCTGGGCCCCCATCTCCCCCGGCCTTTAGTCGGTCCCGCCTGCCACTCTTACCCCGTCAACCATCTTAACATCTCTAGTGCCACAAATACCTAATAATACCTCACTGATATCTGCTCAAACGTCGTCATGTTCAGCGTTACCCAGGCCGATGTGTGTGATTTCATTGTTGACAATTCCAGCATTCTTCCACCAAAGATCAGCTTACCGTACAATTAAACGATGGTTTTCACTGGTAATTTCAGGTTGATAGTTAAGCAGGTCTCTCTTGTCAAAACCACCTCGGGCGTTTATCATATCATCGTTAGCACTCCAATCTAAAAGGAACAAATGAGACAGCTGGCATCATTTTAATGTGTTTTCTCTACCTGGGTCCTCCTGTTTTTTTTGTGTTTTTTTTTCTCCACTGAAACAGCGGGGACGCCGCAGATGAATACGTCAATTGTACCCGTCAGTGAACAGCTACACCATGGCCAAGGGTCCGGTCCATTCACACCGTACACAGGCAATTCCCTTTTTTGTTGACATTTTTTTGCTGCGAGTAAATAAGATCTATATCAGCCGCACGACAGGCTCGTTCCACCCGGCAACGACGATCTTCACGGCAGAAATGATTGTCACTCCACCAAAATATCATCGCCTTTCTGCTGCCATTCGTTTCAATTAGTCCGTCCCCAAGCATTTAGTCGACGCCAGGTTTTTTTCCCTGTGCTTCCCGCTACCGCTGAGTGGGGGCGCCAGTGGCGCGGGCATGCGCATTGCGTGCATGGTTTTCGCTGGTAGCCGGCTGACGGATCGATGCCGAGTGCGGATCGCCTTAAGCAGCGAGTTATTTATGCTATAAGAGTGAAAGCGCGCGCCGCTCGTTTACTGCCCGGCTGTATTAGATGCGCGCGGACCAGGCCGCTATACAGTCACGTGACTCGTGCTCAATGATCTGATTGGTTGGTTTTTCTACATGCCCCGCTATGGACGGGAGTATTGGTATGAAATCGTCTGAGTATGTTCTGTACCCGTTATGATCATAAAAAGTCAAAGCTAATATCCATATATATGAATATATATATATATATATATATATGGTGGTGTGAGTTAGATGGTTCTGAGCAGAGTGGTTTATGTATACCGATACGTACACTTGTCACCAGAATTTAGTAGACCCATTTATATAATATTAACCATTCTCGGATCATGAAGACCGATGAGGTGGGGTTCACTTATTCGCGAGAAAAAAAAGAGAATTGATTGAGGACTGTTTAATTATGGGAACAACATTTGATTTCCTGTCAGATTTCGAATCGCGCCATTTGAAGTATGGTTGATCACAGCTAACACCTCATTAATTTAGAAAATTGATGTGCCATTCTGTTTAATTAAGATCAAACCTGCAAACCCCTGGTTCACCTCTTATTGTGAGGATGTACCTCTGATTAGATTCTTTTTCTCTATCCTTTTTAGAAATTAAGACCCCTCAATTTATATGTATTCATTCATAAAAAAGTGCTTTCGTTGTTACATGTAGGCCCATGAAAAACATCTACTCTTTAATAATACATCAACATCTTTGACTATAGTATACAAATAACCTATTATTATATACCTGTGGTTGTATATCCTACACATACGGCCCGCTCCTACCCATGTCGTATTATATCCGTACGACACCTAGGTATGTAGGTGGCGTACGGGGTATGTACGGCGGCGAAATCCAAAAACTACCCCAGAAGCAAGGTTAAAAATAGGATATTTCAAGGTATATAATAATAGAGAAACAGGCTGACTGTCTCCGTACGGATAAAATACTTGGTAAAATCGGCGATTTTACCGCGTATTTTATCCGTACGGAGACAGTAAGCCTGTTTCTCTATACTATACTATCCAGGAAGCAATTGAGTGTTACCTACGAGTTTCCTATGCTAGGCTGGATAAAAATACCTGAGGTGAGATGAAATTCCGAACTCTGCATATTGCTACAGATATCAGAATTATTCATATGTTGGAGGGCTACGTCCGGGTTCCCTAAAGACCACACTGTAGTAGTTATTGATCCAAGGACCTATATGTGCGCGGAGAGAATCACTAGGAACAGGAGTCAATGCACGGCCAGCATGCATGACCAGAGGTTGACATGCAATCTGTGTACCTCCAGATTACCAACACTTACTCCCCACCGGGAGTGTTGGCTGGGACAGCTATAGCACGCATGTTTAACAGGGGTGCAAATAAGCCTCACAGGGTGTATGTGTTTAATGGAATTCCACGTGCATCGTTATTGCATTGGCGGTCTGGTTAGATTGACGATCTAGCAAATATATACAAATAACACGCATTATTTGAATGAAACATTAACAACATATCATAATCCTATATTGACCACGGAGAAGAAAGTGTGTCAGGTTGTAGACTTATGTTGAAGGCTATTGCATAATTCCTGCACACCTATGACACACTCACAATAATGGCGATGCGCCATTTATCTCACCCCTGGTACAAGCTTCGCCATAGAAATAACATTAGGAAAAAATAATCAACGATCACCCCCGTAAAGTGACGATACTACGCCACGGCCGTGGCCTAGTGAATTTGAGATGACGTCATATAGATTCGCTAGGTATATTCGAGCTGTTCTGATAATCTGATACTATCTCACATCATAGTAATGGGTGAGATAAATCCAGAACCGCACTCGAATCGTAAAATAGTCAATATTCCACTCGTTTGGATGTGCCATAATCCTCACTCGGCTTCGCCTCGATGACGATGCAGGCACATCCAAACTCGTGGAGTATTGTCTATTTATACGATTCTCGATGCAGTTCTATATAAGGCTTCCATAGGCCATGACCTTTCCTGGTTGATTCCAAATCCTGGAACCACCCACAGGATACCACAATACAATTTAAGAAGGTTAGATAATTACCACCACGGGGGACTATTTCTATGATCAGATCTGGCGAATTTACCAAAACCATATAATACTCTTCTATAATGTGGCGTTTCCAACCGGTGACTAAATGGCCAGTAATTATGTGGTTACTGTAAAATCAGTCATCGGGTATTGGCACTCGAGATTTAGTCTTGTTGCATAATCGTTGCCCCCACAAAAACAGAGAATTTCCACCTCACATCTGATTTCCCTACCTTTAAGATGAAAGTAACAGAAAATATCAATGCTGCTGCATCGGTCCTAGCCTGAGAATTAGCCGAGTGTATATTTCCAAAAGATACATATATGTGTAGAGAGGGTTAATGTAAAAACCTTCGTTGGTAAGAGAAAGGCTCTGTTTTGTAGGTCAACGACGGAGCCAAACTAAGAATCATCGGACTGCCACTTATCATATATGCACCCAGTTTGAATTTTTCGGTTAGGTAAATAGTCATCAGATTGTGCCGAATTCCGTATTCTGGGGATAAAAAATTGTTGACTTCAGAATTTTCCACCTGACAATTATGTGTCCTAAAAGTGGCTAATACTGGAACAAGTCGTTTGGTGGTGCCACAATTCTGAATCTGTGGCAATAATGGAAAAGTCGCATTACAGTAAAGGTCTGCTCGAAGTGACAATACGCTTTGCTCAATATTTAACATATATAGGAGGAGTTTACTCTTCATGGAATATTTACATGGGTATAACATTCTCTTTCTCTTTCTCTTTTTCTTACTTTGTGTTTTGATATCATTTTCTCTCTCACTCCTTCTCTTTCTCCTCTCTTTATCTCTTGCTCTGTATTCATTTGTTATCTCTCCGTTCCTATAGATTTCTCCCCCATTACTTTCCTTTTCAGCTTCCCTTCCTCACTTTCTCTTTCTCCGTGTATGTATGACTCTTTCTCTCTCGGTCTTTCTCTCTACTACCACCATTTCCTTTCCCTTACTGTTCACTCTCCCATTCTCCAACGCCCTCTCTATATGGCAAACCCACTTCTCGATTGATGAAGCTGCCTTCCCGGTTCTCTCAGTCTATATATGCCCTGACGTATATAATGCCTTGTACTGTGTGCCCCGCTAGCTGTATAGCGAGGGTCACTGTTGTGGTCCATGTGGGGTACAAGCCGTATTGATGTTATCCATGTGCCTTCCAAAAACAACCACCCATAGTGACCACACGACGGGCAGTACCTATTGTAACCACTGGGCATGCATGCACCGCAGTTGGCAGCCATTTCCATTGTTAACTGCCCCCCGACCCCGATGACCACTCCCTCTCGTGGAAACCATTCTCATAGGCTCTGAGGTCTGCACTCAATCCTGGCTCGCACAAATATGGTGGAGAGTGAGCGAGCCCAATGTTGGAGAGTGAATGAGCCCAACAGACCACTCTTCAACAAACCAGTGAAATTTGCCTAATGGTTCTTCAGCAATGCGTCAGTGAAAATATGATTATTTCTTCAGTGAATAGGTTTGAACCACGCGAACGCGATGTGGAATAGCGTATGTGGGTGATTCTGCGTATTGTACCACCTCGAGACTTCGGCTGGCCGTATTAACGCCGTATCATCGCCAACAACCGCGGGTTTTTGAGAGGGAAGATATCATGTCAGACTTGGCATGATAAAACCGGGTATAAATTGTGAGCCGGCTTTAAAACGTCCACCCGTCTGCAATAAGCCCATTAACTTATTTCCCGATGGGTAAAGCGTTATTCTCACGAAGCAATGTCCAAAGTAGGGCACCTGACATGCGCACAGGGCTCCTACGGCGCGCCACTGTGCGGCTAACGGCGTGATTAGTACGGCAGCGGACAAATCTCTCAACAAGTGATGAATGTATTACTAGTTCTCATGGTCCGTATGAAAGAAGACCGTGGGTATTAAATGGGGTGTTCATGAGTCAAGTCCCACACATGCACCAGATCTCCTTGCCATCTATGTTGAGAGAAAGAAAATAATCAATTAGAAAAAAGAAACAACAAAAGTAACAAGGGTAGCGCTAACTATGGCTCCAATCGTGTACCATGTTTTACATGTGCTTCAGACTTCAAACAATCAGGCATATATCCTTTGGTGCTACAAGGGCAACCGTTTTGGGAGCATTAATAGACAATAAAAGACAATGCTATCATTGCGTTTTACATTCTGGCTGATTTTACAACACTTAACCCTTTCTGGCAGGACAGTGACTTATTATATACCGATGCACATATATCTTATAATTACTAACCTCTGCTAAGCAAAGAGTAACTATAAAATATTCAGAAAGTGTGCAGTAAAATCCCATACTGCACAGTATGCAGTAAGTACCAGCCACTGTACCACGTGACTTGTTGACATTAGGAGCAAAAATATTGCGATATCGCGATGGAATGCGGCTGTGACGTTCTCACATAGCAACTCGCATAGCAACCTGCATAGCAACACTTGTTGTTGCATAGAAACTGGCGGGAAGAGTGATTGCATCCGGGGCATTGACCTCAGGATTAGTGAAATCAAAGCGTGCAGGACTGATACATCTCTACGTGTTTGTTAGGAGTTGATAATGAATGGATTGACTAATTAGAGGCTAATAAAGTAAAATATATACATTATATTGATATTATTAGGTATAAAATAAAGGGAATACTAATATAGTGTATCAAGATTTCGGAGCAGAACTCGTTAGTTTACTATAAACCTGTACTAAATTCGCCTAACGGCTCGTTTGGTACAGGTTTAGTAAACTAACTTGTTCTGCTCCTACATCTTGATACACTATCCTAGTATTCCCTAAATATGGCATTCCCCTGGCCATGGCAGGACAATGCCATATGGCATTCCCCTAGCCATGGCAGGACAATGCCATATGGCATTCCCGTATGGAATGGATGAGCAATGCTGTTTTTTTTTCCTTTGTAACTTTTTCAAAAATTGTCGAAGGATTATGAAAATTATATGACATACTAGCCTAAGTGTTGTCAGTAAGTCATCGAAATATCGGAAAGTTCTGATAAAAAAAAACAGATTTACTGGGATTTCTAAGTTCGTAATTTCATCTAATAACATTGACTACAAAAGCGGGCCTTACAAAGGCCACATTTGGTTTTGGTACCTGCTGTAGTATGGGTACATGGTGAATGATGTGTGGCTCTTGAAGGGTTAATTCACCAACAATCAACTAGGCATATATGACATATTCAAGTACAATGGTCAAAGTTTAGATACCTCGCACTGTTTGACCTCTAAGCTGTGCGTATATGTTACCAAACGCTTGCCATTAAAGCACAATAAAGATTTTCAAGTACTTTGAACACGAATAGTTCAGATGTGAGCCCTTAGATTCAAAGTCACGTGACTACCGGAAGTCAGGAACCGGAACCGGAAGTTTGTTGGTCACGAGATCAATATCGATATGCAGTGCAAAGTGCCGTTGCGAAGGATCACCAAGCCGAGCTTTGATCCTTTCTTAAGCATATTGCCATAGAAGCTCAAGGCGGCAGACGTGCTTGGAGAGCATGAGGTGGCGTCAGGTTGTCCAAACCTTGAACATCAGTCTTAAGGTCATCGATTTTACTTTGGTCATACTATAGTTAACAAAGTACGAAGACACTTGCGTTGCACAACACTTTTCTATACTTTCGTTGGTTTTTCAGAAAAAGTATGGTTATAGTTAGATAAACATTTTTGCGTGTGTGTCTAATTCACATGTAGTTATATGTATAGATATGTCCATAGGCATATTATATACACTTATGTATATATCTGTATATGGTTATATGTAATATGCAGGCCAATCTACAGTGCATCGCATAACCTGCGCTGGAGCATGTCGTCTTCTCGACATCACTATGCAATAAAATGAGGATAAACGGCATTGACAATAAAATCTGGACAAGTGAATGCAAACATAGCAATGTGTCCCTGCATCAACACTGGAACATTAATTACCTCGTGACTGCAAACAATATAGATTTTTCAGAAGCGTAAGGCTTGGCTGCGTTTTATCAAAGCCATGCATTAATTACAGGTCCCTACCCCAGTTTCTGGTCATTGTAAAGATTGGCATTAAATCAGTGTTGAAACCATGAAGAATGAGTCCGTGTAAGATGACATGTATGTTTTATGTGGCAGTAGCTCCTTGCCTTTCCACAGTGTTAACCAATGCATATCTTTGGCAAGAAAAAGAATACAAGAACGGCGACTGGAGGTTTTAAAAAATAGCATCTTACATTAAGAAGCCCTGGTGGCTTCGTATCGCAGCTACCTGGTCAAATTAAGAGACACGCAGTCTGCCCCACGTGCAGGCAGCATGCAGGCTATTGATATTTCACATTTTATGATTGGTGGACTGGGAGCTGCTTTTAACAGGGCCCTCTAGCGGTAGATAATAGCGTAACGTGTGGCGGTTCACTTAGCCGCCCACCTACCTCCTACCCGGTAATGCAACCAGTAAGTGGCTGTTAAATTCTGATCATTAAAGATACCCTGGTTACTGCATGCCGGGGATCAGCGAGGCTTGTGACCGTTACGTGGCTGGTACCGGCGTATACCTCTGTTCCGTATACGCGAGGATTAAGAGGGTCTGCTGGTTGCCTCATAAGTAGAATGGAATCATGTACACGTATTTGTATGTCAAGTGTGTTTACATGGCGTGTATGTATAATACACGTGTCCAGATGCCACTTATGGCATGTGTGTTTGTATATCATATGTGTTTATATACTATGCATGTTTTCATAACACGTGTATGGTTTATATATCACATGTGTTTATATAAAACAGGTGGCATATAAACACAAATGACACATTCCACGTGTGTTCTTTTGTCACATGCTCACATGTGTCATTTATTTCGATATGCCATGACTCCTGATATGACATTTGTGTTTGTTGAGTTTGTTCGCGTATTATACTTGTAGGTATGCCGCATGGGTTCATCTGTTACATGTTTTCATACCTCAAGTAGGTTCGTATTATACACTTGTGTTTAGGGATTCACTCATGACGTATGAACATACATGTTATCCTACCCCTAATATAAAATCCCATAGGCTTAACATTGACTTTCCGTATGCGCCCGTATGTCGCATATGGATAAAAAATCGCTCCTAGGAGCGTACAAAAATGGACCAATCAGAGATCAGCAGCTGAAAGTAGTTCCAAACGCCTTCAGAGCAGCAAGGAGAGCTATATGCACGACTTCAGAAAGTTTTTATCGTGTTTTTTGTTATGATCCTCAGATAAAAATATCGTTCACAGGGGGTAGGATAAAATCAAAACCTTATTTGTTTTAATCTGGGCTCCCGTATGCGACTCCTAGAGTTTTGGCTCCGGATATCACTACGCCAAACTCCAGTCGTCGCATACGGGAGCCCAGATTAAAACTCATCCGGTTTTACGATAGTATGTGAGCTCGTCATGTTGCGTGTGTTCGTATGTTCTTCCATCTTTATAATACTGCTGTCAATCCATAATTCTGACTGATGGTTCATGGGCAAAGGTTGGCCCAAGGACAGGTTGGCGTTGTGTGTCAACTTGTATTGGATTCATTTGCAAATCCCTGTTCTAACGCGCCTGTCCCTGCATTCTCTTCGTATACTACTTCAGGAATACTTCATACTCGTGACTGCATACTCGTCCATCCATTCCTCAGGAAGCCTTTTTTCCACACCGTAACTTCCGATTGTGGAACCATGTTCGCGGACAATGACCTTTACTACTAAAGACTCCTCTTTGAATTATTCTTTTTGCTGTTGCTATTTAGGAAAAACCACATAACGCCTATATCAACATTTTTTCCCATTTAGTCTAGATGTTGGTCTCTATCGCCGATCGAAATTGATATTTTTTCTTATCTCTCTTATCTGAACTCAGATGTTACTGAAAATGACAAATCATCTTCAAATGGCTGGACACGTTTTCTACTCAGACATCATCAAAACAACGCATCTGTTTCAATCGCATACCGCCTCTCTTCTTCATCCCGATGTTTGTTTTCCTTTCCCCTCCACGATCACTATATATGTTCTATCAAATCTCGACCACTACCTCCAGTTGATCTCTCGCCCTGCCCCTCCCCCCACCGACATCTCGGACCCCCATCGGCTGGTTCGCCATATTGCCGGCTGACGGGCACAGAGCATGCGCCGCTAAATGGCCGAGTCTTTTGCGCATGCGTCAGTCGCATGACCGGTGCCCGGTAGGGGTTGGTGGTTAGGGAATGTTACGGCCTTGCTGGGCCACGTCAGCGAGTTGGCCGATGGGGGGAGGGCTTAGCGGGCCTGGAAGGGGTTAGGAGGTCGGCCGATGGGTAAGAGGGAGGGTGCAGTGGTTGGTCGCACGCTGTATACGCAGTGGTTTCGCCCCGGGGGGGAGGGGGGAGGGGGGAGGGAGGGAGGGTGAAACTTCTCAGGGCAGGGTGGGGAATGTGAATAGGCATATAAAAGGGAGTGGAATTGGGGGCGCAGTGGTTTGGGGAACGGTGGGAACGGTTGAGATATCAATAGTGGGTTCGGGAAGGAGGTTGAGCGGTGCAATTGCGCATCTGCTTGGGCTGCATGGCTCGGGGGTTGAGGAGGACCTGAATGGAGGATAGAGAAGTGAAGAACCGGGCGGGGTGAAGGGACGGGTATACAGAGGGCTGCAGTCAGGGAGAGATGGAGCCTGAGGATGGGAGAAATGGAGCCCGAGGACGAGGAGCGATGGAATGTTTATTGTTGTCCTCTTAGCAGCCCACACATGCCCTCAATCGGCACTGTCTGGTCAAGCCCATGTGTCCACTATGGTCGACCATCTGTACAGAAAGTCCGTAAGGTAATATGAATAGTGCACACCGTTGGAACTGGGCTTAGTTTACTATTTCTGTGAGCAATTTCAACTGATCTCCGATCACTGCACGAAACCTACCGCTTTACATATGTATCCGAAACGCGTCTAACAGTAGGATTTTGCGTCTACAAGTTCGACCTGTTATCCGTCTCGTAGACGCCTTATCTAGTGGCGTATATATACATGTCCATGGTGCGGTCTTATATATGTCATATATACGCCTGATTCCGTTGTATATACACCACCATCCAATAGTTCCGATCTTTGCAACTTGGGAACACTACTGGTAGCATATTTCATTTTCCATTAACCATCCAAGTCTGTATTATATGAAAAATACAATCTTATATTACCAATTTATTTTATAAAACATTTATAAAACTTTTTTACCGTTTTTCTAATAGATTTGACTTTAAAAAACCATGCCTTTGTGTGGTCAGTCTTGGCCTAGCATATAAGGACCCTCTTCAAGGTTATAGCTGACTACTGAAATCATCTTACCCCCGTGTGAATGCGGCCGCACACGTGTGAATGTCTTAAACTTTTGTGGAGTTTAAATTGACAAGGCACCAGTCCCCAGCCTTTGACAATAGAGGTCAGGTCAGATCCCACTGGTACCTGACAGTGACAGTGCAAAAACTCAACCAAAACAATACAATACATAACCTACACACCCATTGTGAACGGTTCCCGCCACCACAGGATGGCGAAAACCAATAAACATGAGGGTCAGGGTTCAAATACACACACTACCGAATCACAAACAAGGTTCTGCAACCCGGTGTCACTGCCTACCAGCCGTGGCAGGTAGACAAAGAACTGGACAGATCGCTCACTCAGTAGTCGCTGCTGACACCACGTCCAACCTACCTACTATAATCATCATCCGTCCAAGTGGTCTTCTAAGCGCATAGTTAGATCATTGCAGACAATAATATGATAAAAGGCGAATGCTGAACTAAGGGTAAGGGGACCCCATATATAGAGATAGACTTACACATATGAGAATCCGAGGTTTGCATGCTGCAAAGCAAGCATCAGCAACGGCTCGAAAAGCTCACCGAGCAGCTCCAGGACTTTAGGAGGGCTATATTTAGGTACATGTTACCTCCCACGAGGGCGGATCCTGATTGGGTTACTCATCATGCAATGGTAACTGTGATACGATGAGTCTGTCTTATCATGGAGTCATGGAGTCGTGTTTGATTGATTCTTATCATCCATCGTATACAAAGCCCCCATTGAGAATGTATGGGGACTTAGTAAACCACGATCCATCGTATAAAACCTGTCAGATACCATAACTGTGGTATACGGCTTCAAACCTGTGGTATACGGCCTCAAAACCATGGTATACGGGAAAAATAGTCCCTTTTGCTATAGAGCAAAGAAATAGTCCCTATTGTTATACCCTTTAATATGGCAATTACTGGGTTTAATTTATTCGAAAAGATGGATAATAAATGCAACAAACGATGGTTTTGTGGACAGGCGGCTCTGTAAACCACTCGAGGTTGACGTCGTAATACACTCGCTAGCGCTCGTGTTTTACTACGCGTCAACCTCTCGTGGTTTACGACCGCCTGTCCACAAAACCATCGATTATTGTCTATATATCTAGTCGATACACTGACTATTTGTCAACGTCACGTTTGTAGGGACAGTAATAAGAATACGATGGATCAAGATTGCTGTCTCTAAACATCTCTTGTAACAGTCGCATGTGGGTAGAAATTAGTATTTTTCATATCCCATCATTTTAGATTCATATATTTCTGATATTACATTTATACTATGTTACATATAGTAATATTATAAAAGTAGGCCAAGCTTTAGTTGGTGAGAGGAAAGTAATCTGGTTATATATATATGTATATGTTTATATGAAATGAACATACAAATATATCAATGGTTAGAACATCTGTACAATGGGATCATACAGAGGACAGTGATTATTGTTGCTCCTAAGTTGAGAATTCAAAATAATCATTTAAATGTTAGGTTGAAGATTGCAAGGGAGATAATATGCGGGGAATTAAATTGGGGGGAAAGTGGTAATATTTCTCACCAAGTATTTGGAAGGATGTCATCAAAGAAAGACAGGGGATGCAGAAAGTTTAGCTTAATGGAAGAGTAAATTAGAATTAAACTAAATACAAGGGGTAAATGGCAATTAGATATAGGAGTTCGAAAAATAGAAAGGGGGAAGACAAAATATAGTAGACCTGAGACCTTTTATTGAGAAAAGAAATAACAAAAACAGAGATACCTGGTAACACCATGGAGTTGTCCCATTACCTTAATTCCATATAAGGAACACAGTAGACTGAGTAGCCAATGACTGCATTCGCAGCAAACCCCGACCTTCACCCTGACCTCCTTACATAATATTTTCTCGCGCCTTGGGACGGCTCTGCAGTAGAGAGTTGACCTCGAATCCTAGGGGCCACAACCACCCTCGTAAGGCGGAAAATGTAAGGATGTAAGAGAAATAGAAATGCAAGCAGGATAGAGAAGGATATAAGTAATTTTAGTGGTTAAGAAAGTTTACATTGTTCGATGTTGGAGGGTACACTTGTCGTACATGGGATATCTGCATTATTTGGAGAGTACACTTACATAGGTCTTAAGAGAAAGAAGGACGGAAAGAGCTACGCTCGATTTGAAAAAGTAGTATTTATTATACTCTCAAGTTGACAGCATACTGTCTTACCTTTTGCCTAATTTACATTCTGCGTCTTTAACCTACTACTGATATAACCATTTCCTGCAAAACTACTACATAATGCGTTGGCTAGGTAATTCTTGGACTCAAAATACAGTCGGTATGCAGGAGTAGTTTTCACATTATAGCTTGAAAATTTGGAGACTATAGAGTTATCGTTCCTTTTCCATTTAATTGAAATAATTGTCCATATGCAGTAGAATCCCACTAAGCAACGTCATCCCGGTAAAAGAACCTTGTGTTGCCGGGTACCACGTTAGGAAGGTGCTTAGCAACTGGTGTTATTTATTCAGAGGAGCGGCGGCCTCAAGGATATTGCCCAGGTATCTTTGGCTATCATTCTCTAGCTTTTATATCAGCTACATAAAACAATTCAGGTAGATGATGGAATCATGTTGATATACAGAGGAAACCTGGTATAGGGGACAGAGCCATTGTTAGTTCATGAAGCAGTCTCTAGGTGGTCGGGGGACAGAACCTGTATTCTGGCTCTTTGTTCTTACGAAATTCAGCTGCCTTTCAATGTTTTACCAAGGTTCCTCTGACTCTCTACACCGATCCCAGAGCAGGAAGATATAATGCTTAAACCTAGGACATGATGATGTTTTTCGCATTGAACTCTTTATTTACAGTTGTCAGCAAGGCAAGAAAAGTGACATTTCCCAATTATCACTCACTTCTTTTGCACCTGCATTAGTGAAGAACACCTACTTTTTCACCTCCTTTAGTGAAGAATACCTACTCGGGGGGCGTCATGGCGGCGCCCATGGATCATAGGCTAAATACCGTATATTGGACAACTCAGACTATCAGGAGGTGGAGCTCAGTCCTTAATTAATGGTGTCCACTATTTTGGTTGCTACTATATATGGAGTGATGTTTAATACAGAGGGTCTAAGTGTTTTCCCTTATATTAACTTTTTCTAAGATAGTGGTCTCTACGTTACGGGCCTTCAAAGAAGTGGAATCCGGTTCTAGCAATTTGAACACATGTATACTAATATTCCCAATTCCACCTTCTCTACATTGAATGTGACTTTCTATTACGTCAATGACATAAAAGGCATACACTATGAGTTATCCACTCATAACATAAATGACCTCCCGCGATTGAGAGCACATCACCCAGCACCGATAACATCTGTCACAGTTAGAACCCCGATCCAGCGGCTTCCTCGTAAAACGCAATACTCCAATTAGGCATTACGACGCGGTCGGCACGCCATAGCGCGGCCGGCCTGCAGCGGGCGGTGGTTGAGGTCTGTCACTCACAGGGCAAGGCTGGCAGCTCCACCTGACGACACCCCGTCACTCGACGCGCACGCGCACGCCGGCCACACTGACGCGGGAGGAGGTGAGGCGAGGAGAGGGGGGTCGCCACGCCGCGAACTCAGCCAAAGTGAGTAGTAGAGCGAGGCGGCAGTTTGCACCAGGCTGGAATACCTACAGAGCAGAGGGGCGCCTTCAGAGACTTGTACTACCTGTGAGGTGTTTGGAGAGAGAGAGAGAGAGAGAGAGAGAGAGAGAGAGAGAGAGAGAGCGGCGACCAGGCGGTGTGGTGTGGGGCGAGCCTAAACGGAGGGCTTACTGACAGGCAGGTGCAGCTGAGAACGACCCAGGAAATCAACGTCTCCAGACGGGAGGCTAACAAGGTAGGTGTAAGGTTTGTTTACACTTCTGCCAATTTACACTACTTTTTCGTTTTATCAGAGGATCTGTTGGCGTGATTCTTGCCCTGCCATTTCATTTGTACCAAGCTCCGCTGTAAAGCGGGTTATCACCGATGGCTTATTTAAAGAAAATGTTCGTTCGATATGTACATTTAAACATGGTTCTATTCGATACTAGCGTACATCATAGCCATAAGGAAATGACATCTGAAGCACCGATGGAGATTGGACAGTATTACTTCACACGGTGCTCCCAGCGCAGGCTCAGGTACACACGCAGAACACTTGCTGGGAGTAAGGTGTGTTTTTTACAACAATAAACGGTGGATAGATACTGTCAATCAAAGTCTCAATCGCCCCCACAGCTCGCAACTCGCCATACAAACACCGTCACTGCGGAGAGGTCGACCGTGCCGCCTGCAATCGGCCATCAAGGAAAAATTGAAAACCATAGATCGATCCGTTTTTACACTTGATGATCGGATCGATACACAGAACAAGCACCGATCGACTTTTTATCCAGCGGGTGTCCCTGGTCCCTGCTATCATAATGCCCACTTACTTTTGGAGATTTTTTCATGGACCTTTGATCCTTTGATAATCGCCAGTCGTGGGTTGAGGGACCTCCCGGAGTCTGTGTCAGAGAAAAGCCTTTATTGAAAGTCAAATGATGTTTTTTGTACATGGGATGTGTGTAGTTCAGGCCTGGATAACAGCTACCACTTATGTGAAGCTGCGACCTGTATTTAATCTGTCTTTCATATCTTGGTGTGTGTCTCTTTTTTTCTAAGTGTTTACCCTTCCAGCAAGTATAGGTTCGTAGACATAGACCTACTCTCGGGATTTAAGACTATTATCCGTTGGCTATCCCATTTTTCCTGGAAAATCCTTTTTGTCTCCCCCCGCTGGAATTGATACCTGCTATATCTCGACCAAAAGAACAGTCTTCCCTATTACCTTTCTGTAAATCCCTGATATGCAATTCCTTTTGAATAAGAAGCGTCTTTTTCATTAAATGCCGATTTCCGACCCTATTTTCACCCACTCTCTTCTCTTCTGATATTTTCATTATCATTTTGCCAGTCCAGCCTGGTTTCATATTTGTGCACGGCTATAATTCTGCATATTCCCTTTCATCTCCTCAGTTTCTTCTCTCATTTAGGCTTCGTATTTCCTTTCTGGACTTAGTCTCATCCATTCTCCTTTCGCTCTATATCTATTTCAATCATTTATATCTCCCTTTCTATCTCCTTTTCTCCCCCTTTCTCTCCCTCCCCTCACTCCTATGAAATTCATCTTTAATCTTTATGCTGCCTTGGTTTGAGTTCTCCTCACTCCTTTACTGCTGAAGTGCCCATTTTCTTTCTCCCATCCCTCTACTTTCCCATTGCCAGTGTTTTGTGTTTCTACTCATCATTTACATCCCTAACACCTACGAATATTTCTTTTCCTACCCCTCATATAAATCTCCATAGACGCAACATTTTGTGACTGTATGCCACGGTTATGCCATAAAACATGTATATACCATGCATGAGACATGAAGCTAGAAACATGTGACGATGTAGGATAAAATCTAAACGTCACTCAATCTCTTATAATTGTTTCCATGGTGTTCGTTGTCTTCCGCTACACACATCCCTCAGCTCAAATTCATGAAATCATTCTGCGAAGACAACTCATGCCATAAAAACAATCATATGAAATTTCGCGATGTTTCTCGATAATACTCGTTGACATCGTCTTCTATTTATATCTTTTCATAATTTTGTTTGTTAATTAATACATCTGTCTCCTGTTTCCAATTCAGTTTCTTCACCGACTTGTCTATCCCAACTTTCCTTCATATATGTCATCTCAATAGTGTATGTAAATCTACAACAACATTTTACACTATTTTCAAATACAGAACAGACGCCCATCGGTAATATTAGCGACAAAGAAATCAAAACCTTTATATAAGTAGAGGTCCACTAGAAGTATGCCCTTTAAGGTCGTTACCTGTTTTTATTCGATCATTGGTCTCATATTCAATTGCACAGAAGCAAATGTAGACAATCAAAACAGTATCAAATCAGTTCTTCACTTTAAATGTCCCTTTTGCAGATAGATGGGACGCGTACGGGTATTTATTTCACATTACATTGTTACAAATGTCAATTAGCGGTTACTATTATCAACAGGAAACGTATCAAATCCTATTTTTGTATTAATGGTTCAGCAGGTTCAATAAGCTAAAATATCTTTTAACTAACGTTATTGCTCAATAAGTATAGAAAGCTCCATACTGTCACAATCTGTAAATATCTAAAGACAACACCGCAGTTTACTGGAAATAAAGCTGAATATTAGGAACAGGCAAAGAGAAAATTGATATATATATATCTTTGGTTTATTCTTTAGACCATAATTTCTCCACTCTTTAGTATGTAACCTGTTAGTTCTCGTAAAGGCAGGGGCCAATAAGGGGCTTCACTCCCCGACCGATAGATGGAGCTGACATTATTGAGAAATGTATGCCGGGTATTAGTTGGCGTGACTCCGCCCCCGGCTAGCGCCGTCTATCGGAGTGCTTTTACTTGTTGTTCGACCCCTACCGGCAATCGCTGCAACTACAAAACTTCCCATTTTCCCCTTCTCCAAATGTCAGCTCTTGTGGAGAAAATGGCCGTGCCTGTGGAGCTTGGCATGCACATGAATCATGCCTCTGCATATGTACACTAAAGCTGGTCGTTTTATTCGTGTGCAGAACGATGTTGGGTTTCAACTAGGAAGACAGGGGTTTTTGAAACCAGGTGAAGACCGTGAGGTTTTATTAGCTAGGGCTGGAGTAATACACGCTGTTCTCACGCTATGCTACGTCCGTATTTCCGGTAATGGTTTTATCAGGTTTTTCTAAACCAGCCAGTTGGACTGTTGCTATGCTCTTTTATATACCTCAGCTTTGTTTTATTAACGTGAACATTATGCACTATACCTATGGATAACGCATCATATTTTAGGTATTTTAGGAATTGATCTATTTCAAGGTTTAGATTGCAAACACTGTATCCATCATTGGTCTTAAAATAACCTACGTATCATGGTAAGCCATACCTTACTCTCATATAAACCCATAATTTCGGCCACGCCACTGTGCTATCTGCTTGCCTTACATCCTCATGTCACAGATTCGATATCATTTTGATAAGATCATGGCTGTTGCTACGGTGTAAAACACAACAACTTGATATTCTAATGTCAAATTGAACACCATTGAATAGATGAAGCAGGTGCAACATAGGATAACCATCAGTAGCCTTTCATCAAAATAACTCATTCATTATATAAATATCCATTTTTATACCACCTAAATCCAAACCCGGACTTGACATTTATTGCTATTCATCAGTCAGCAGTCAATACAACGGTTTGAAGTTGTCTATATATAAATATTTTGGTAGAACTGTTATCCTATGAGATGCGCCTGCGAAGAATATATTTAGTGGAATAATCATTTCATTGATGTACCACCTGGAGGACCTAGTGGAAAATCCACCTGGCATGACACACTTATGATTCACTATTCTTAGATTAGTGGTGGTACAAGCAGTTTACAACTCAGCTTCTCATGCCAGGGAAATTCCCTCACTCTCTAACAAGTCCTTTTAGGTCACTTCCCTAAGGGCTGCTGGCGTACAGATAAATATCATTACAGACATAACTATGACACAGAATGTCTAAGATACACTCCGACTAAGAGAGTTCCTGTTATAGTTGTGTCCCAATTTTCGGATAATTTGGAACACGTGTCCATTTTGTATGATATTTTAGATTACGTTCTAGGTTCAATATTGTTTGAAAGTTGTATATATACATAAATCCACGACTTATACTTGATGCACTGATACTGCCTTCATCGTGGGTGAACGAATGAACTACGATTAAAACTTATACAAGGCACCCCTCTCATAGGATCTCACACTCTCTAAGTCGTATTCTGTACAAGGTTCTCACTGCGCTCTATTGGAGAAGAATTTTTAACGAACTAGGCTTAGAGCCTTGAGAATCCACTGGCACACAGTATTCCCGCTAGGTGGCATCATTGAGATTATAGGAATCTTTGGGTTGCATTGATGTCTTTAGCACAGGAGGCAAGCAGGCCAGTGGATTCTCAAGGCTCTAAGCCTAGTTCGTTCAGAATTCTTCTCCATAGAGTGAAGTGAAAGTACAGAATACGACTTAGAGAGTGTGAGATCTTATGAGAGGGGTGCAATAGGATAAACTTGAGCTGGAGGCGTGTTGTAAGAACTACCGTAGAGCGTAGGAGTTTATCTCGACTAAATTAAGGAACTTTATGGGGGCTAGTTGTACTTATAAAAGTTCCAAGGGGAGAACATTGGTGTTGCTGAGGTCAATACTCGTCATTAAATCAGATTGACGAGGCATTTGGCCGCATCCTGCAGCGACATCTATCGGGTTTACCCTCAACTCTCGCACTGCCCGCAAAGTCCCGTCAAAGTTCGCCGTAATTCCCCCATCTCCCGTGGCAAACAGACTCTACATCATAGCAAGAAAGACCCATTTCTTGACGGGCAACGCGCAGCTTCCAGCTCCAACCATTATTAAGTCTGCCCCATTGCCTCCGAGCAGAATCCTCCCCCAATATCGCCCACTCCGGGCGGGGGTACCAGGAAGCTCTCCTTTCAGGCGGTAAGGAGCGGACAGAGCAGGTCTCCACGGGTCCCCGGCACGGATCATCCTGGGTCCATATTTGCCGCATCCCCTCCAGTAAAGCCAGGGCCAAGGATGCATTGATTTGGCGAATTACCATAGCGGTGCCACCTATTATCGCTCATGTCGAGGCAGATAATAGCCCATTTAGGGGGCATGTACAGCTCGACATGAAAGTCAGAGAGAGTGCTCCCCAAAGTGCCCCTCGGGGTATGGATAATTGTGTATCAATGTCTAAAATCACGGATAAAGAGTGTGGGTCGAGTCACTAACTGCCTTACAACAGGTACGAGCTACAGCCTGACTTAAGTGTAGGCACGAGGAAAACAGACAAAAACAGGTATACCTGAATATCGCTCTAAAACAGTGACAACCAGTGCAGTAAGAAGTGCACAAAATGAAGGAAGAGATGTATATCAAGATTAAAAACAAGGCTGATGGAAACTGAAGGAGCTGATAGGGACAGATTTCTACCGGTCACTTGATATAGGGGACATAGCCATTGTTAGTTCATGAAACAGTCACTAGGTGGTCGGGGGACAGAACCTGTATACTGGCTCTTTATTCTTACCAAATTCAACTGCCTTACAATGTTTTACCATGATTCTCTTGACTCTCTCCACCCATCCCAGAGTAGGAAGATATAATGATAAAACCTGGGACATGATGCTTTTCACAAGGAACACTTTATATACATATGTGAGCAAGGCTAGAGTTGTGACATTTCCCAATTATCACTCACTTCTTTTCCACCTCCTTTAGTGAAGAACACCTACTTTTTCACCTCCATTAGTGAAGAACACCTACTCGGGGGCGTCATGGCCGCCCCCATAGATCATAGGCTATGTGCCCTATAGGTTATATTCCGGGAAATAGGAATGCGGTTGAAGTTTTTCTAGGTACAGAGCGACGCACTGGGTTCATGTTGTACAAGTCTTAATTTTTCTTTATAATTTTGGACCTCATATTTGCGCTGAGAACGATTAGCTCTTTCGAGAATTTCTTAAAATCTGGTTTCAGACTTTACCAACTCCCAGGATCATATCATGGTGGTGGACAGAAGGGATACGGAGATGAAAAATGAGCAGTAAAACGGCAGAGCAAAAAAAGGATAAAGCGCAAGAAAGACGACTGTTTAAGGATAGGAATAAACAATTTGAAAATACACATAATACAACACTGAAGATTGTTAACTAATCTTGATAATTCGAGAATGAACACAGGCCAATGAATGACACCATTAAACAAAAGAGTGTAGCAAATAAATATATAAGAGGATGTAGTGAGTCAAGTAGAGAGAGATTCGTGAAATGTTCAGTCGACCTGATGAAATGTACAGAGCGAGAGAGGCGGACCAGACGTGAAGAACAAAAGCCGCGTGGAGACAAAAGCCAGGCCGGAGAAATGCGCCATGGCCGAGTGTTATACAGACCGGTGTTTAGGTGTTTCCTTTCCCGATCTGATCGATCCTAGCTTCACCATTGACCCGATTGTAGGCCCACAAAGCTATGAATGAAACGCCCTCCGACTCGCAAGCAATTCTCGCCTGACAACGACGCAATTGATGTGGCCACCACACGCCAGGTACCACCCGGGCATCGTGCATATGTTTATATATACGTGGCGTTTCCAGTCTGCTGGGTACCGGCCGTATACTGTGGTGGTATATATATTTGGTGTGGTCGCTTGTAGAGTGACGTCGGTGCATGTATGGGGTGGCGGTGGTTGCATGTGTTTAATCATTAAGTTTAGACAACAAAGCAGGAACCTGTGAAATATATAAATCATAATATTCATCAGGTAGCCTATGAGGCAATGCTTATAATGTCAAACAAATACATAAAGGAGGTAGGTATACAGTTGTTACTCTAGCGGCTATAGTTGACACGTGTTGTAGGCTAACACCAGACACGAAATGGGTGTGATAAAATGAAGCACTTTCTGTGCCGACAGTATGTATTGGTTTACGGTAGTACATTGAAATTACACTATATATACATATGCAATATTGGTTAGGAAGAACTTTGTTGTCGTGTAGATGATAAAAGAAATGAATGAATCCATACATCCTCTCTCTTTTTCATTTTTTTTTTTTATTGTTTTAAGCAGCTTAATTCTCTCAGATCAAATTACATTAAGTAGTCCTAGGCATCCAGTAGATACACATCTATGACTGATTTGAATAACCGCAAATTTCCAATAAGAACGGTTTCCTATGTCTGCTTACTCGTTAATTATGGCCTCGCTCGGGGCTTGAAAGATTTTACATTCGTACACTAAGGACATGTCAACCTTAACACCTGTTCTAAAAATGTCCATATTTAACTTCTTACATCACATATACTATTCGGTTGTGCTTAAACCACATCTCTGACCTCCCAATACACACCGTGTCCATTAAATTCAATGCAATTGCGAGTCAAACAGTGTGTCGTAAGGCCCTCTGGTGTGGAAGCCCGGTGGGTTCGACCCTTTACTATTGTGATACAGTGACATCACAAGATATGGGGACATGAGGGAAAGACAGGTGATTGAGCCCATCGATTTGTTCTTAAGGTATCACTTTTACCTATGTTTAGTATACGGCAGAAGGGAACGCAGCAGGTATAACATTGAATAAAAGCAAAAAAAGTTTGTTAATTGCTAACGAGGAAATATGCTAAAGTAAGATGCTTTGTCGTTTAACATCCGTTGAGCTATTCTTTTATTCTCTTTCCACGTCACGATTCGATGGTTGACATATTAGTCATAGGCAGAGGAAGATATGTCAGATCCCCTCTACCCTCTATAAAGCATCTGACAATTAAGGCCCGGCCCCACTGATGCGATGCGATCGTCGCACACGTTTTATAACCCCATAAATGTCACCGCGGCAGGG